>OY740782.1:156070676-156643176 GCA_963514005.1 Raja brachyura | reverse complement strand
ATCTCACCACTACC
Organism: Raja brachyura; assembly: GCA_963514005.1. Next base: position 156,643,162 of record OY740782.1, on the reverse strand, counting down.
ATCAAGAAGAAGGTACAGGAGCCCGAGAAATGTCACGTCCAGGTTCAGGAACAGCTTCTTCCCTACAACCATCAGGCTATTACACACTACAACCTCATATGCTCTGAACTACAATAGATTATTATTATTTTACTTCGGAGTCACGTGAGTGACTTCGTGAAGACACCGCCAACACGCATGCGCGGCATATCGTCGCGCGCATTTGCTCACGGCAGCTGGGGGGGGGAGTGCGCTCCCTCAACCGGCTCCGTCAAAAAGGTAAGCAGCTGCAGGTAAGTTAACCTTGAGCTGGTTTACCGTTTTTTTTGTGTGGTCTGTGTGTTTTTTCAGAACCATGGAAGGAGGAAGAAGTGGGAGTCGCGTTCAGCGAGTGAAGTCCTCGGAGCTGCCCGCTACATCGGGAGCAGCTGAGACACCACCGAGGAAGAAGTCGCGGCAGTCGGGGAGCTCTGAGCAGCTGACCAGACCCGGCACAACCCCTCTGGCAAAGAAGAGGGTGTCCACGCAGGAGCAGGGGCTGGGAGACCCTGACTCCAGAACTCCAGTGCCCAAGTCCAGGGCTGGAGGTAAGGCACGTGGGGCTCTTGGAGCAAGCGTGTCCGCGAGTGCATCCCCCCCTTTAAAGGTCCCTCGCGGGCAGAACAGGGGGGAAGCCTCGCTAAAGTCCAGCCTTGTCGGTACGGCAGGCAGGGACAAGCCACTGGGGAAACCTGCAAGGAAGCAGACCAGAGGCAATGCTGGCGTGCCGAGGATCCCTGTGGGGGCAGGATGTACCGGCACACCACCGGAACAGGCTGCCGTAGTGCGGGCCGGTGGCAGCAAAGTACGGTCCGGCGCCCCTGCTGAGGCGGGTAGAGCAGACCATGCGCCGCCACAGTCCCGTTTATGTGTGGAACGCTGCGGTGGTAAGCCCGCACGGACATCAGGGAGTCCAGTTTCTGGTGCAAGTACTGACTCTAGCCCTCTTCCCTCCCATCAGACAGAGGGGCCGCTGCTGTCCAAACGACGGCGGACCAGCGGTGTGTCCGTGTGGGAGTCGCACAGCCCCGCTGGAGTGGGAGCTGGCGACTTCCCGGCAGTACATTCCGTGGGGGTGTTGACAACTGCTGGAAGCCCCGGTTCCTCTGGAGAGGCTGGGGAAGACGACCAGTGGCCCGCGTACAGCGGTGACGGTCGTATCGGCCGGTTGGAGCATATGGTGGAGGTGCTCTATCAACGGGACCTGGAGCGTCAGGAACGGGAATCCCAGAGGTCTGGGAGCTACATGCAGCCGCCACCTTCTATCTCCCCGTCGCTTGAGAGCCAGCAAGGAAGTATGGGTGAGCCTGAGGAGGGAGAAGAGTTCCAGAGCCCACAGGAAATGTTGGAGGCGGTGTCGAAATTTGGGTCACCTGCGTCAGCAGGGGGACCACTACATCCCAAAATAGCGGCGTCAATCGATTTCCTGACTACGCACCAGCTCCAGGATACCGTGCTCTCGGAAACAGTGGGGAAGTATAAGGCACCAGCAAACTGCAACTCCCTCAACGTACCGAAAGTGAATGCAGCAATATGGGGGAACATGTCGGCGAACACAAGGGTCAAGGAGGGCAAGCTCCAGAAAATCTTAAAGCTGCTGACAGCAGGTATCACGGCTTTTGCTCGGTCGCTGGATGCCACAAATGTGTCCGAGGAGCAGCAGGATGCGCTAGCGCTTCTGTGCACCACCCAGTTTGAGATAAACTGTTTTAGGAAGAGCTCCATCCGGCCAAATTTGAATCCCAAATTTGCGGGATTATGCAGCACCTCCACCGCACCACCACCACCAAGGCAGTTGTTTGGGGAAGACCTGCCTAAACGCGTAAAGGAACTGGACGAGGAAGCCAAGACTGTGGGGATGATGAGACAGTCTCATTCATCCAAAACTCCCGTTTACACCAGGCAGCAGCCACGTTCCTCGTTCAGGTCCCACACACCGGTGGACCAAGGCCCCAGAACATATTCACAAACATATTCCTCATCGGGGGCCCAACAGCAGAGGCCTTTTTTATTCCAAGGCCAGCCCAAGCCAGCTTGGAAGATGCGGCAACAGGGCCGCGCCACACGGGGAGCAAAGACACCACAGTCCAGACCCCGGCGCTAACCTTGGAGGTAAGGGGGCTTGGGTCCGTCCACAACGTAGCATTAGTAACCTCACCGGTGGGGGGACGGCTACGGGGTTTCCGGTCTGCTTGGGATACCCTAACTACGGATCCTTTTATTTTACAAAGCATTCAGGGTTATGAGATAGAGTTTATTAATGGCAGAGATCCCCCTTCGCAACATGAGCCTAGTCGCAGATTTGCACTCTCTCAGTCAGAGAAGGAGCGGGCTCATGTTGAAATACTACGATTAGAAAAGAAAGGGGTGATACAAAAAACGACGCACGAGCCATTGGAGTTTGTTTCCAACATCTTTACTAGGGTCAAGAAGGATGGAGGCTGTCGGATTATCATCGACTTAACCCAGTTGAATGCTTTCGTACAATATACCCATTTTAAGATGGAGACGTTTGAGACGGCCAAGCAGTTGGTTAGTCATGGGTACTTTATGGCTTGCATTGACCTGAAGGATGCATACTATACAGTCCCTATTGCTAAACAACATTGAAGGTTCTTGAAGTTTGTCTGGGAAGGTCAATTATGGCAATATATGGCTTTGCCTAATGGGATTACAACAGCGCCGAGACTATTTACTAAAATTGTTAAACCTTTATTGGCACATCTTAGGAAACAAAACCATATTATAATGGCATATTTAGATGACATTTTCATAGCAGGGAAAACCCTAGAGCACGCCCAGTTGGCAGTCTCGGCCGCTATATCTTTGTTTCAAAGAATGGGGTTTGTAATCCATCCAGACAAATCCAAGTTCAACCCTTCGCAGGTCATGGACTATTTGGGGTTCACTATAGACACTAACCAGATGAAAATCGCCGTCCCAGTTGACAAAGTGGTGGACGTTCAACAAGCATGCATCAGTTTGCTTGACAACAACAGGCCAACCATTCGGCAGGTTGCTAAGGTAATTGGCAAGCTGGTAGCTACGTTCCCGGCCGTAAATTATGGTCCATTGCATTACCAAAACTTACAAAAAAGTAAAATTCTGGCGTTAAAATTGAATACCGGACATTTTGACAGGCCTATGCGCTTAGGCATAGGGGAGCAAACTGAGTTGGAATGGTGGGTTCACAATATTAGAGTAAGTTCCAAACCCATCATTCTCCCCAATCCTACGGTTCTGTTGCAAACTGATGCGAGTGCCCAAGGCTGGGGGGCAACTGACACTGTAACCAGCTGTGGTGGCAGATGGGACGCTCATGAGTTCACGCTTCTCCAAGTGCAAGGCATTAATTATTTGGAAATGCTGGGGGTCTTTCATGGACTGCGGGCATATTGCAGTAATTTGCGTCATGCACATGTCCGCCTTCAAATCGATAATACCACAGTGGTAGCCTATATAAATCATATGGGTGGTATCAGGTCAGTATCTTGTAATGATTTGGCAAATACAATTTGGCTCTGGTGCATCAAAAGGGATATTTGGATATCAGCAACGTACCTTCCGGGGATACTCAATACGGTGGCGGACACCAGGTCACGAGTTTTTAATGATAACATTGAGTGGATGCTGAATCCCCTTGTGTTTGCTGAAATTGTGACAAAATTCAGTATGCCAGATATTGACCTATTTGCGTCTAGACTGAACCATCAGATACCAACATATGTATCGTGGGAACCAGATCCTGGGGCAGTAGCTTTGGATGCTTTTTCGCTCCACTGGGGGAAATGGTATTGCTACGCATTTCCCCCATTCTGCCTCATCAGCCGGGTATTACAGAAGATTAAATTAGACTCTGCATCAGGCATTCTGGTAATACCCGACTGGCCGACACAACCATGGTACCCGGTGGTCTCCCAGATGCTGAAGCACCCGTGGGTGCGAATTGGGAACAACCCACAATTGGTTACTAATCCTGTCACTGGCGAGCCGCATCCGTGCCACGCCTATTTAAACCTGTTGGTCTGCAGGTTCTGAAAAGGCCTTTGATGAACACCGGGATCTCACCGAGGGCCATGGACTTAATCGCTGCATCGTGCAGAGCATCTACAAGGCGGCAGTACCTGACCCAGATCAGGAAATGGGAACTATTCTGTTTAAGGAAGAGTGTTTCCTATGATTCTGCCACGATACCTGACGTCCTGGAATTCCTGGCGGGCCTCCACTATGATGAAGGGCTCAGCTATAGTACCATCAATAGCGCCAGGAGTGCGCTGTCCTCGTACCTTCCGGTAGGAGTGGGGACCAACAATCTGGTGTCAAAGTTTATGAGGGGTGTATTTAACACAAACCCTCCACGGCCCAGATATAACGTTGTCTGGGATGCAGGAGTGGTCCTGTCCCTGTTAAGATCATGGTCCCCCATGGCGGGGTTACCTCTTCACCGGCTCACCCTGAAGGTGGTCATGTTGATGGCACTCACGTCTGCTCAGCGGGTACAGGCGCTTCAAAAGTTGCGCATTGACAATATGCTCTCTACCCCTGGGAAAGTAACGTTTTACGTTGCAGAACTGCTGAAGCAGCATCGACCCGGATCTTTGGGGCTGCAGTTGGAATTCCAGGCGTACCCCTCTGATGCCACACTCTGCACAGTCGCCCACCTCCGTTGCTACATTGAGTTGACCCGGTCGATCAGGAATTCGGAACAAGGACTGCTTATAAGCCACAAAAAACCACATCGCCGGGTGACAGTGCAGACGATCTCCAGGTGGCTCAGGGAAGTGTTGGATGCAGCAGGTATTGACACTATCTTGTTTAAATCTCATTCCACCAGGGCTGCATCCACATCAACAGCGAGGGCCATGGAGGTGCCCATGGATCACGTCCTCGCTACGGCAGGATGGGCCAGTGAGTCAACCTTTCAACGGTTCTACCATAAGCCATTGGCCGGACCTGCAACATATGCGGATGCAGTACTCAGGGCTGCTCCCTAATATCATTTGTCCCCAGTCAGGGGGTTTTGTTTATGATTTGTGTTTAATAAATGTTAATTATTTTCAGATTGTCCAGTCTGGATTGTTTTAACAAACTTCCTCCATCAGGATTGCGGCAGTGTGGTAGCATGGGCGTTGTCCAGGGCGTGTAATCACAGAGCTTTGAAATCTTCACGAAGTCACTCACGTGACTCCGAAGTAAAATAGTAAGATTAAACGAGAACTTACCAGTTCGAAGGTTGATCTTTATTTTATGAGGAGTTGCGATGAGGGATTTCGTGCCCTCCGCTCCCAACCCTCGATCATTATGTTCAGCTGGTTAGTTCGCAGTTTAATCTTAATATCCTTACTTTTCGTCGAGTCTGTGATTCCACACCGCTGCTTTGAAGGATGCTGCGCATGCGTGTTGGCGGGGTCTTCACGAAATCCCTCATCGCAACTCCTCATAAAATAAAGATCAACCTTCGAACTGGTAAGTTCTCGTTTAATCTTACTATTATTGAACTGTTATTGTTTGTTTTGAGTATGTGTGCGTGTATACATGCAAACATTTCATTGTTCTATCTGGGACATATGACAATAAAACATTCTTGACTCTCAACTCCACCCTTGGCCACGTGGTGCACCCCAACACGAACCTGCTACTTTCACTTTGGCAGTGCTGAACGATGCAGAAGATGTCGCCTCCCCTTGCCTCCGCCTCGGTGATGGATAGCTCGCTGCTCCAGGTGTAAGTTCCCAACTTATTGAACACTGCCGGGTTGTGCTTCACTCCGGTGGTCAGTTGGTTATCATCTTTCTTCCAAGAAACACTGGCGCCCGCAGGGGAATAGCCCAACGCCAAACAACCATAGGTGAACGGACCACTGGAGCCATGATCCTCGCAGGTGAAGAGAATGAAGGGGTTGGGCGCGGATGGAGCCGCTGCAAGGCAAAGGTCACATGAATGTTAAACTCTCTCTCTTGCTCGTTTTGCAAAATATTCAGTGCGAGGAATCATTATACAGCAATTCGTTACGCAGTTTTCTATTTCATGCAACTTCACCTGAGTATCATAAACTATTCGTTAATCATTCCGAATGATTAACATTGTATCACTGTCCGATTGGAAACGAATAAAAAAGATACAAATTATAAATTATAACCTGCAATCTATCAAAAAAATCTGAGTTTGGTTCGTGACTTCACAGGAAAAGGCTTTCATTCATATAGAGGAAGTCTACTTTTAATAGCGAAAATGCACAATGTTGCTAAATCAATGTTTTAATTAAATAAATGCAAATGTAAATTTGAACGTCACTCAACCCCTCCTTTAAGCCATCGATTTCAATTCCCACTCTGTTCAAGGATTAGTGGGATACTCTTAGTTTTATAATTAAAATTAAGGTAGCGGAGTCAGGGGATATGGGGAGAAGGCAGGAACGGGGTACTGATTGGAGATGATCAGCCATGATCACATTGAATGGCGGTGCTGGCTCGAAGACCGTATGACCTATTGTCTAAAATAGCAGAGAAAATTTTGTTTCCAACATTCCATTTCCCAATTTTTCATTTTTTTTACCATAACTATTCGTAAAACTGACATTTTTCATTAGCAATTGACTAAATAGAGGAACATTTTATGTTTAAATGACATTGGCAGCCAGAGACAAACACGAATTCAAATTCTCTTTCTAATAAATCCATGGATTAAAAGTTATGCCCAAACAACCGCTGTTCTGAAATGACCCCATTTTACAGTCAACGCATTTTCCAAATAGGTAAACTCGTGATCTTTGATATAAACAGAGCGATGGGGTCATTGGGCTAGGCAGCATTTGTGGAAAGAGAAAGCCAAGCATTTTCCAGGTCGACTATCGTCGGGAGACTAAACCATGGCGAATTCAGTTTCGATTACAGATATAGCATAGAAATAGATCCATCTGCCAACGAAATCCACGGCGACACGCGTTCCACGTTAGTGCACTATCGCATCCACCCCCGACCCACCTGGGTCAATCACCCGGGTCAATTAACCTGCAAACCTGCACTCTTTTGGGTTGTGGGAGGAAAGCAGAGCACCAGTAACAAACCACAGGGACAACGACAATGCACTGATTTGGGGAACAAAGTTGTGTCTCTGGCGCTAGCAGCTGTCATTCGGCTCCCCTCTATGGCATTTGTCTTTCGCCACAGGCTGCGTGACCCTCTGGGTGTTTGCGACATTTACTGTTCCTATTTATGATTTCTAGTAATTTCTTCGTATTTTTATTTTTAAACATGCATCTCCTTTGCGTTTATTGAAATGACCTAATCCGTCACTTCATACAACAGCAATACCCGGTCGCTGCCATTCGAATTGAACGTACAAACACGTCAAATTGTGCAACAATATCATCTCCCGCAATGACCGGCTGAATCATACTGTGATGGGTTGAATGGCATAACACACATCTGCTGAAACTCTTCACAAAAATCCAAATATCTCTGTCCAAAGGCCACAGAAATACATTGTCCCAATGACCACAGAGCCAATCATTGTTGAAATAACGATGAATAACACAATACACATGGATTACATAGATACCATATCCATATAATGTGAATTCCCTTCAGTTCCTCCGTCACCCTAGTTCCTCTATCCCCTCGTACACCCGGTACATTGTCATTCTATAGATCACGTTTCACGGACTTTGCATTCTTAGCTTTGCTGTAACATTGGTTCACATGACCAACTCATTGTACTTCAAGATAGACGAAAAAAAGTTGGAGCAACTCAGCGGGACAGGCAGAGTTACTCCAGCTTTGTGTCAATCGCCAGCACAAATCAGCATCCACAGTTCCTTCCTATTCATTCTACTTCAAGATATATAACTGCGCAATTAACCCTGACGCTGACCCTTGCACTTCTGTGTTTTGCTGCAAGACATTATTACTTCTTCCATGCAAGTTTTGTTAGCGATTGGATTAAAGGTGGCAAGGCGATTCCACCAATTAATACATACACTTTCAAAACTTGAACATTTTACACTCAGGATTTATCCGTTTCTGTCGTTTGTTTCATACGCGCGGAGAAGAAACAAACTGAGACAAAGTACCTGCTGTTGATCAGAAAATGCAGTTCGATGCATCACAGATCAAGGACCACAACAACCTCAAACAATTAGCAAGCACAGTGAAAGCAAATTGATGCGCATTTTCCCACTAATTAGGAACTAAACCGCATCCGTTTCATAGTCAAAGGATCGAACGTCATAGCACATAAGGCAAGCTTAAATCTGGAGCGGAATCACATAACATTCTAGAGCAACATCGATCCAACATTGCAATGAATGGGTAATTAATGTAGAAGAACAATTTAATACAATTATTGGAAATATAGATTACAATTACAACTGGATACATCTAGAGACTGAATGGGATGACGTTTCTTACCGCTGGTTCCGGTCATCATGTCGCCTCCTCCCCAGTAGTGGCCAGTAGTGGCCAGTAGTCCCCAGTAGTGGCCAGTAGTTGCCAGTAGTCGCCAGTAGTAATAGACAGCGGTGTCTCCGATCCTCAGGTTCCTGGCCGTCACGGTGAACATATTATTCGAATTGTCTTTGGACGGAGTAAAGCGGCTCTCTGTCCCCGGAGCAAAGTTCTTGTTACCGGAATAGTAGTAGTGAAGCAGCCTCTCCAGCCCCTGCCCGGGGCCCTGACGGACCAAAGCCATCCAGTAGCTGCTAACATCGAACCCGCTGGGTTTGCAGGTCAGTGTGATGGAGCCTCCAGGACGGACGGTCTCTGTCGTGGGCTGAGTTAGAACGACATCGGAATGGACGCCTGCAAGTTAAAAAGGCATGAATGGTGAGGACAAATTATTGACCATTAATAGTAAGATTAAACGAGAACTTACCAGTTCGAAGGTTGATCTTTATTTTATGAGGAGTTGCGATGAGGGATTTCGTGAAGACCCCGCCAACACGCATGCGCGGCATCCTTCAAAGCAGCGGTGTGGAATCACAGACTCGACGAAAAGTAAGGATATTAAGATTAAACTGCGAACTAACCAGCTGAACATAATGATCGAGGGTTGGGAGCGGAGGGCACGAAATCCCTCATCGCAACTCCTCATAAAATAAAGATCAACCTTCGAACTGGTAAGTTCTCGTTTAATCTTACTATTTTACTTCGGAGTCACGTGAGTGACTTCGTGAAGACTTCAAAGCTCTGTGATTACACGCCCTGGACAACGCCCATGCTACCACACTGCCGCAATCCTGATGGAGGAAGTTTGTTAAAGCAATCCAGACTGGACGATCTGAAAATAATTAACATTTATTAAACACAAATCATAAACAAACCCCCTGACTGGGGACAAATGATATTAGGGAGCAGCCCTGAGTACTGCATCCGCATATGTTGCAGGTCCGGCCAATGGCTTATGGTAGAACCGTTGAAAGGTTGACTCACTGGCCCATCCTGCCGTAGCGAGGACGTGATCCATGGGCACCTCCATGGCCCTCGCTGTTGATGTGGATGCAGCCCTGGTGGAATGAGATTTAAACAAGTTAGTGTCAATACCCGCTGAATCCAACACTTCCCTGAGCCACCTGGAGATCGTCTGCACTGTCACCCGGCGATGTGGTTTTTTGTGGCTTATAAGCAGTCCTTGTTCCGAATTCCTGATCGACCGGGTCAACTCAATGTAGCAACGGAGATGGGTGACTGTGCAGAGTGTGGCATCAGAGGGGTACGCCTGGAATTCCAACTGCAGCCCCAAAGATCCGGGTCGATGCTGCTTCAGCAGGTCTGCAACGTAAAACGTTATTTTCCCAGGGGTAGAGAGCATATTGTCAATGCGCAACTTTTGAAGCGCCTGTACCCACTGAGCAGACGTGAGCGCCATCAACATGACCACCTTCAGGGTGAGCTGGTGAAGAGGTAACCCCGCCATGGGGGACCATGATCTTAACAGGGACAGGACCACTCCTGCATCCCAGACAACGTTATATCTGGGCCGTGGAGGGTTTGTGTTAAATACACCCCTCATAAACTTCGACACCAGATTGTTGGTCCCCACTCCTACCGGAAGGTACGAGGACAGCGCACTCCTGGCGCTATTGATGGTACTATAGCTGAGCCCTTCATCATAGTGGAGGCCCGCCAGGAATTCCAGGACGTCAGGTATTGTGGCAGAATCATAGGTAACACTCTTCCTTAAACAGAATAGTTCCCATTTCCTGATCTGGGTCAGGTACTGCCGCCTTGTAGATGCTCTGCATGATGCAGCGATTAAATCCATGGCCCTCGGTGAGATCCCCGTGTTCAGCAAAGGCCTTTTCAGAACCTGCAGACCAACAGGTTTAAATAGGCGTGGCACGGATGCGGCTCGCCAGTGACGGGATTAGTAACCAATTGTGGGTTGTTTCCTATTCGCACCCACGGGTGCTTCAGCATCTGAGAGACCACCGGGTACCACGGTTGTGTCGGCCAGTCGGGTATTACCAGAATGCCTGATGCAGAGTCTAATTTAATCTTCTGTAATACCCGACTGATGAGGCAGAATGGGGGAAAAGCGTAGCAACACCATTTCCCCCAGTGGAGCGAAAAAGCATCCAAAGCCACTGCCCCAGGATCTGGTTCCCACGATACATATGTTGATATCTGATGGTTCAGTCTAGACGCAAATAGGTCAATATCTGGCATACCGAATTTTGTCACAATTTCAGCAAACACAAGGGGATTCAGCATCCACTCAATGTTATCATTAAAAACTCGTGACCTGGTGTCCGCCACCGTATTGAGTATCCCCGGAAGGTACGTTGCTGATATCCAAATACCCCTTTTGATGCACCAGAGCCAAATTGTATTTGCCAAATCATTACAAGATACTGACCTGATACCACCCATATGATTTATATAGGCTACCACCGTGGTGTTATCGATTTGAAGGCGGACATGTGCATGACGCAAATTACTGCAATATGCCCGCAGTCCATGAAAGACCCCCAGCATTTCCAAATAATTAATGCCTTGCACTTGGAGAAGCGTGAACTCATGAGCGTCCCATCTGCCACCACAGCTGGTTATAGTGTCAGTTGCCCCCCAGCCTTGTGCACTCGCATCAGTTTGCAACAGAACCGTGGGATTCGGGAGAATGATGGGTTTGGAACTTACTCCAATATTATGAACCCACCATTCCAGCTCAGTTTGCTCCCCTATGCCTAAGCGCATAGGTCTGTCAAAATGTCCGGTATTCAATTTTAACGCCAGAATTTTACTTTTTTGTAAGTTTTGGTAATGCAACGGACCATAATTTACGGCCGGGAATGTGGCAACCAGCTTGCCAATTACCTTAGCAACCTGCCGAATGGTTGGCCTGTTGTTGTCAAGTAAACTGATGCATGCTTGTTGAACGTCCACCACTTTGTCAACTGGGACCGTGATTTTCATCTGGTTAGTGTCTATAGTGAACCCCAAATAGTCCATGACCTGCGAAGGGTTGAGCTTGGATTTGTCTGGATGGATTACAAACCCCATTCTTTGAAACAAAGATATAGCGGCCGAGACTGCCAACTGGGCGTGCTCTAGGGTTTTCCCTGCTATGAAAATGTCATCTAAATATGCCATTATAATATGGTTTTGTTTCCTGAGATGTGCCAATAAAGGTTTAACAATTTTAGTAAATAGTCTCGGCGCTGTTGTAATCCCATTAGGCAAAGCCATATATTGCCATAATTGACCTTCCCAGACAAACTTCAAGAACCTTGAATGTTGTTTAGCAATAGGGACTGTATAGTATGCATCCTTCAGGTCAATGCAAGCCATAAAGTACCCATGACTAACCAACTGCTTGGCCGTCTCAAACGTCTCCATCTTAAAATGGGTATATTGTACGAAAGCATTCAACTGGGTTAAGTCGATGATAATCCGACAGCCTCCATCCTTCTTAACCCTAGTAAAGATGTTGGAAACAAACTCCAATGGCTCGTGCGTCGTTTTTTGTATCACCCCTTTCTTTTCTAATCGTAGTATTTCAACATGAGCCCGCTCCTTCTCTGACTGAGAGAGTGCAAATCTGCGACTAGGCTCATGTTGCGAAGGGGGATCTCTGCCATTAATAAACTCTATCTCATAACCCTGAATGCTTTGTAAAATAAAAGGATCCGTAGTTAGGGTATCCCAAGCAGACCGGAAACCCCGAAGCCGTCCCCCCACCGGTGAGGTTACTAATGCTACGTTGTGGACGGACCCAAGCCCCCTTACCTCCAAGGTTAGCGCCGGGGTCTGGACTGTGGTGTCTTTGCTCCTCGTGTGGCACGGCCCTGTTGCCGCATCTTCCAAGCTGGCTTGGGCTGGCCTTGGAATAAAAAAGGCCTCTGCTGTTGGGCCCCCGCCGAGGAATATGTTTGTGAATATGTTCTGGGGCCTTGGTCCACCGGTGTGTGGGGCCTGAACGAGGAACGTGGCTGCTGCCTGGTGTAAACGGGAGTTTTGGATGAATAAGACTGTCTCATCATCCCCACAGTCTTGGCTTCCTCGTCCAGTTCCTTTACGCGTTTAGGCAGGTCTTCCCCAAACAACTGCCTTGGTGGTGGTGGTGCGGTGGAGGTGCTGCATAATCCCGCAAATTTGGGATTCAAATTTGGCCGGATGGAGCTCTTCCTGAAACAGTTTATCTCAAACTGTGTGGTGCACAGAAGTGCTAGCGCATCCTGCTGCTCCTCGGACACATTCGTGGCATCCAGCGACCGAGCAAAAGCCGTGATACCTGCTGTCAGCAGCTTTAAGATTTTCTGGAGCTTGCCCTCCTTGACCCTTGTGTTCGCCGACATGTTCCCCCATATTGCTGCATTCACTTTCGGTACGTTGAGGGAGTTACAGTTTGCTGGTGCCTTATACTTCCCCACTGTTTCCGAGAGCACGGTATCCTGGAGCTGGTGCGTAGTCAGGAAATCGATTGACGCCGCTATTTTGGGATGTAGTGGTCCCCCTGCTGACGCAGGTGACCCAAATTTCGACACCGCCTCCAACATTTCCTGTGGGCTCTGGAACTCTTCTCCCTCCTCAGGCTCACCCATACTTCCTTGCTGGCTCTCAAGCGACGGGGAGATAGAAGGTGGCGGCTGCATGTAGCTCCCAGACCTCTGGGATTCCCGTTCCTGACGCTCCAGGTCCCGTTGATATAGCACCTCCACCATATGCTCCAACCGGCCGATACGACCGTCACCGCTGTACGCGGGCCACTGGTCGTCTTCCCCAGCCTCTCCAGAGGAACCGGGGCTTCCAGCAGTTGTCAACACCCCCACGGAATGTACTGCCGGGAAGTCGCCAGCTCCCCCTCCAGCGGGGCTGTGCGACTCCCACACGGACACACCGCTGGTCCGCCGTCGTTTGGACAGCAGCGGCCCCTCTGTCTGATGGGAGGGAAGAGGGCTAGAGTCAGTACTTGCACCAGAAACTGGACTCTCTGATGTCCGTGCGGGCTTACCACCACAGCGTTCCACATATAAACGGGACTGTGGCGGCGCATGGTCTGCTTTACCCGCCTCAGCAGGGGCGCTGGACCGTACTTTGCTGCCACCGGCCCGCACTACGGCAGCCTGTTCCGGTGGTGTGCCGGTACATCCTGCCCCCACAGGGATCCTCGGCACGCCAGCATTGCCACTGGTCTGCTTCCTTGCAGGTTTCCCCAGTGGCTTGTCCCTGCCTGCCGTACCGACAAGGCTGGACTTTAGCGAGGCTTCCCCCCTGTTCTGCCCGCGAGGGACCTTTAAAGGGGGGGATGCACTCGCGGACACGCTTGCTCCAAGAGCCCCACGTGCCTTACCTCCAGCCCTGGTCTTGGGCACTGGAGTTCTGGAGTCAGGGTCTCCCAGCCCCTGCTCCTGCGCGGACACCCTCTTCTTAGCCAGAGGGGTTGTGCCGGGTCTGGTCAGCTGCTCAGAGCTCCCCGACTGCCGCGACTTCTTCCTCGGTGGTGTCTCAGCTGCTCCCGATGTAGCGGGCAGCTCCGAGGACTTCACTCGCTGAACGCGACTCCCACTTCTTCCTCCTTCCATGGTTCTGAAAAAACACACAGACCACACAAAAAAAACGGTAAACCAGCTCAAGGTTAACTTACCTGCAGCTGCTTACCTTTTTGACGGAGCCGGTTGAGGGAGCGCACTCCCCCCCCCCAGCTGCCGTGAGCAAATGCGCGCGACGATATGCCGCGCATGCGTGTTGGCGGGGTCTTCACGAAGTCACTCACGTGACTCCGAAGTAAAATCCCCGACTCTAATTATTAATAGGAAATAAATTGTGAGGGTTCTAGAGTGGGTAGAAGGGGAACGGTGTAGTGGATATACCACTGAGAAACTTGCGTGAGGAATTTACTCACGGACTATTAACGCCAGGAACAGACTCAGTGAAACCGCCGACCTCATCCCGCTGGGAAGTAAAACCCGGTTGTTTCTGTGCAGAACCTCGCAACAAACCAACTGCAAGGAAGTTGGATTTCGGACCCTCTTAGAGAGAATTAAATACCCGGCAAAAGAGTGTGCGGCTGTGGGCGGGGCAGTAAACCGAGTGGTGCAGCGGGCGGGGCTGAGACACGGCTCCCAACTCAACAGCAAGATGCACTCACAGTTTCACATCTATTCACTGATACAGATGCACAAGCAGTTAATAATAATAATATATTTTATTGTCATTACACTTAAGTGCAACGAGATTTGGTTTGCAACTTCGAGATGGGGCTAAAACAGCGTGCTTTCCCGCCCCTTACACAATATAAACTCATGGTATAGTTGTAAATAAAATGGTTTCAAGATTGGTTTCATAGTGCAGTTTTTTCATAAAATATGTTCGGAATTCCTCAAATTTATATTACAATGCTTCTGGGTGTGCGTGTGCTTGCGTGTGTGAGAGGGAGAGCGAGGAGAGGTGAGAACAAATATTTGAGCAAGAATGACAGACAGACAGACCTGCCTTCATTGTTAGGTGGACACAAAATGCTGGAGAAACTCAGCGGGACAGGCAGCATCTCTGGAGAGAAGGAATGTGTGACGTTTTGGGTCGAGACCCTTCTTCAAACCTCCAGAGATGCTGCCTGTCCCGCTGAGTTACTCCAGCATTTTGTGTCGAGCTTCGATTTAAAGCAGCATCTGCAGTTCTTTCCTACACATTCGTTGTTATCAATATGAGCCGTTCGAGCAATATTGGGACTGTCCATTCCAATATCAAGATACATTTATTTGTCACATGTCCCAGTTGGTACAGTGAAATGTGTGGTCACCATACAGCCATACAGATAAAATGTCAATATTGAGATTTGTTACATAAAAGGCAGTAGAGGAAATTGATATAAAGCAAATACAAAATTATATTAAAATGTCATTAAGAGATCAGAAGGAAATTAATGGATGGCATAGTGCAGGAGGGGAATTGTAGATTAGTGCAGTGATTGGGGAAATCGGCATTAGGCATGATTCATGTGGTGTTGATTTTCAGATGCTGCTTCCAAAGAGCAAAGTTGAATGAAGGCGCATTCTAACCAATCAATCAATGAGCATATTTGTTGGGTAGTGTTTCAATGATCCAGACTGCACTGGTTGGGCGGATGGTGTGGAAAAATCTAATAGAGATATCTGAAGAAGAATCCGCTAGAGTTACGTGAGGAGATAGTTAGAAACAGTAGTTCACCGATTTGTGAGGAAAACACGAGGAATGTTGAAAAAAGAAGCAACAATGTTAAAGAAGACATCTCCATCCTGCGGCTTTGAGTTAAAGATAGAATTCAGCGCGGCCGCATCTATTGATATGACCTACAAAGGGAAAATGCGCACCCTCCAGTGCCAGAGCAGTTATACTTATGATTTGTTTGAGACACACATCACATAGTTAGAAGACCAGCGGGCGAAGGTTTGTTATATTTGGAGGGGCAAGCGAAATATAATGATGATAGGTCTGAGGTATTGCACTTTAGGAGGGCTGAAAAATTAGGACATGTGCAATGAGTGGTAGCAACATTGGGAATATCGTATCAACAAGGAACGTTGTTGTACAAGTGAAAACAAATTGCTTGAAGGCAACATCTCTTCGTCTCACCACACAGACCAAACTCCCCACCATTGACTACAAGTGCATTTCATGCTGCTTCAGGAAAGCAGCCAACTTAACTAAAGTCCTTTCCTACCCGGGCCATTCCTTCCTCTGCCCGCTCCCATCGGAAGAAGAAACAGAAGCTTAAAAGCGCGCATCAGTAGAATCAGGAATGCATTCTTTCCCTCTGTTATCAGGCTTCTGAATGGTCCTTCCATAAGTTGGGGGACCGTCCAATTCTCCTCTACCTCATTGTGGCCATTGGATTTTGTCTTTGGAATTCAGCGCTAAAATATTGAGAACAACAAGATCTGTATTTTGTTTCTGGCCCGATCTATGTACTTAAATTTAGTTTACTTCTATTTATGTATAGTATTATCTGATTTGACTGGATAGCATGCAAAACATAACTTTACACATGAAAGTAATAAATCTAAACCTAATGTTGTTTGTATCGGGTAGTTGTGCATCGTCGTAGTGAGTTTGTCGGTAGCAAGCATCTTTCTGAAAGCAATGAATTGTTCATCCCAATTTGGCAAAAGAATAGATCAGGGAAGGTAGTGCATCCGTGGATAACAAGGGAAATCAGGGATAGTATCAAAGCAAAGGATGATGCGTACAAAGTAGACAGAAAAAGCAGGATACCAGAGGACTGGGAGAAATTCAGAGACCAGCAGAGAAGGACAAAGGGCTTGATTAGGAAGGGAAAAATAGATTATGAAAGAAAACTGGCAGGGAACATAAAAACTGACTGCAAAAGGTTTAATAGATATGTGAAGAGAAATAGATTAGTTAAAACAAATGTAGGTCCCTTGCAGTCAGAAACAGGTGAGTTGATCATGGGGAACAAGGATATGGCGGACCAATTGAATAACTACTTTGGTTCCGTCTTCACTAAAGAAGACATAAATAATCTGCCGGAAATAGCAGAGGACCGCGGGTCAAAGGAGTACTTGAATCTAAAGAATCTAAAGAAAGAAATTAGAAAAGCTAAAAGAAGATATGAGGTTGCTTTGGCAAGTAAGGTGAAAGTAAATCCAAAGGGTTTCTACAGCTATGTTAATAGCAAAAGGATAACAAGGGATAAAATTGGTCCATTGGAGAGACCGAGTGGACAGCTATCTGCAGAGCCAAAAGAGATGGGGGAGATATTGAACAATTTCTTTTCTTCGGTATTCACCAAGGAGAAGGATATTGAATTATGTGAGGTAAGGGAAACTAGTAGAGTAGCTATGGATACTATGAGTTTCAAAGTAAAAGAAGTACTGGCACTTTTGAAAAATATAAAAGTGGATAAGTCTCCAGGTCCTGACAGGATATTCCCTAGGACATTGAGGGAAGTTAGTGTAGAAATAGCCGGGGCTATGACAGAAATATTTCAAATGTCATTAGAAACTGGAATAGTCCCCGAGGATTGGCGTACTGCGCATGTTGTTCCATTGTTTAAAAAGGGTTCTAAAAGTAAACCTAGCAATTATAGACCGGTTAGTTTGACTTCAGTGGTGGGCAAATTAATGGAAAAGATACTTAGAGATAATATATATAAGTATCTGGATAAAGAGGGTCTAATTAGGAACAGTCAACATGGATTTATGCCTGGAAGGTCATGTTTGACTAATCTTCTTGAATTTTTTGAAGAGGTTACTAGGGAAATTGACGAGGGTAAAGCAGTGGATGTTGTCTATATGGACTTCAGTAAGGCCTTTGACAAGGTTCCTCATGGAAGGTTGGTTAAGAAGGTTCAACTGTTGGGTATAAATGCAGGAATAGCAAGATGGATTCAACAGTGGCTGAATGGGAGAAGCCAGAGGGTAATGGTGGATGGCTGTTTGTCGGGTTGGAGGCAGGTGACTAGTGGGGTGCCTCAGGGATCTGTGTTGGGTCCTTTGTTGTTTGTCATGTACATCAATGATCTGGATGAAGGGGTGGTAAATTGGATTAGTAAGTATGCAGATGATACCAAGATAGGGGGTGTTGTGGATAATGAAGAGGATTTCCAAAGTCTACAGAGTGATTTAGGCCAGTTGGAAAAATGGGCTGAAAGATGGCAGATGGAGTTTAATGCTGATAAATGTGAGGTGCTACACCTTGGCAGGACAAATCAAAATAGGACGTACATGGTAAACGGTAGGGAATTGAAGAATACAGTTGAACAGAGGGATCTGGGAATAACCGTGCATAGTTCCTTGAAGGTAGAATCTCATATAGATAGGGTGGTAAAGAAAGCTTTTGGTATGCTAGCCTTTATAAATCAGAGCATTGAGTATAGAAGCTGGGATGTAATGTTAAAATTGTACAAGGCGTTGGTGAGACCAAATCTGGAGTATGGTGTACAATTTTGGTCGCCCAATTATAGGAAGGATGTGAACAAAATAGAGAGGGTACAGAGGCGATTTACTAGAATGTTGCCTGGGTTTCAACAGCTAAGTTACAGAGATAGGTTGAATAAGTTAGGTCTTTATTCTCTGGAGCGCAGAAGGTTAAGGGGGGACTTGATAGAGGTCTTTAAAATGATGAGGGGGATAGACAGAGTTAATGTGGACAAGCTTTTCCCTTTGAGAATAGGGAAGATTCGAACAAGAGGACATGACTTTAGAATTAAGGGACAGAGGTTTAGGGGTAACATGAGGGGGAACTTCTTTACTCAGAGAGTGGTAGCGGTGTGGAATGAGCTTCCAGTGGAAGTGGTGGCGGCAGGTTCGTTGGTATCATTTAAAAATAAATTGGATAGGCATATGGATGAGAAGGGTATGGAGGGTTATGGTATGAGTGCAGGCAGGTGGGACTAAGGGAAAAAAGTTGTTCGGCACGGACTTGAAGGGCCGAGATGGCCTGTTTCCGTGCTGTAATTGTTATATGGTTATATGGTTATATGGTTGAGTGAAATCCAGGTTAGTCGGGAAGTGGTGTTGGGTAAATTGAATGGATTAAAGGCCGATAAAATCCCCAGGACCAGATAGGCGGCATCCCAGAGTACTTAAGGAAGTAGCTCCGGAAATAGTGGATGCATTAGTGGTCATCTTTCAAAACTCTTTAGATTCTGGAGTAGTTCCTGAGGATTGGCGGGTAGCAAACGTAACCCCTCTTTTTAAGAAGGGGGGGAGAGAGAAAACGGGGAATTACAGACCAGTTAGTCTAACATCGGTAGTGGGGAAACTGCTAGAGTCAGTTATTAAAGATGGGATAGCAGCACATTTTGAAAGTGGTGAAATCATTGGACAAAGTCAGCATGGATTTACGAAAGGTAAATCATGTCTGGCGAATCTTGTGGAATTTTTCGAGAATGTAACTAGTAGCATGGATGGGGGAGAACCAGTGGATGTGGTGTATCTGGACTTCCAGAAGGCTTTCGACAAGGTCCCACATAAGAGATTAGTATATAAACTTAAAGCATACGGCATTGGGGGTTCAGTATTGATGTGGACAGAGAACTGGCTGGCAAACAGGAAGCAAAGAGTAGGAGTAAACGGGTCGTTTTCATATTGGCAGGCAGTGACTAGTGGGGTACCGCAAGGCTCAGTGCTGGGACCCCAGCTATTTACAATATACATAAATGATCTGGATGAGGGAATTGAAGGCAATATCTCCAAGTTTGCGGATGACACTAAGCTGGGGGGCAGTGTTAGCTGTGAGGAGGATGCTAGGAGACTGCAAGGTGACTTGGATAGGCTGGGTGAGTGGGCAAATGTTTGGCAGATGCAGTATAATGTGGATAAATGTGAGGTTATCCACTTTGGTGGCAAAAATAGGAAAACAGACTATTATCTAAATGGAGGCCGATTAGGAAAAGGGGAGATGCAGCGCGACCTGGGTGTCATGGTACACCAGTCATTGAAAGTAGGCATGCAGGTACAGCAGGCAGTGAAGAAAGCAAATGGTATGTTAGCTTTCATAGCAAAAGGATTTGAGTATAGGAGCAGGGAGGTTCTACTCCAGTTGTATAGGGTCTTGGTGAGGCCACACCTGGAGTATTGCGTACAGTTCTGGTCTCCAAATCTGAGGAAGGACATTATTGCCATAGAGGGAGTGCAGCGAAGGTTCACCAGACTGATTCCTGGGATGTCAGGACTGTCTTATGAACAAAGACTGCATAGACTCGGTTTATACTCTCTAGAATTTAGGAGATTGAGAGGGGATCTTATAGAAACTTACAAGATTCTTAAGGGGTTGGACAGGCTAGATGTAGGAAGATTGTTCCCGATGTTGGGGAGGTCCAGGACAAGGGGTCACAGCTTAAGGATAAGGGGGAAATCCTTTAGGACCGAGATGAGAAGGAATTTTTTCACACAGAGAGTGGTGGGTCTCTGGAACTCTCTGCCACAGAGGGTAGTTGAGGCCAGTTCATTGGCTATATTTAAGAGGGAGTTAGATGTGGCCCTTGTGGCTAAGGGGATCAGAGGGTATGGAGAGAAGGCAGGTACGGGATACTGAGTTGGATGATCAGCCATGATCACATTGAATGGCGGTGCAGGCTCGAAGGGCCGAATGGCCTACTCCTGCACCTAATTTCTATGTTTCTATGTTTCTATGAATGCTGAGGGCAAACCTTAACAACCTGAATACGGACTTCCAGAAGGGTCTTGACAAAGTTGCAATACGTGGTGTAAAATGAATATTGAAAGCATGTACATGAGGTCAACAAAATATTAGACAATCTTGGTAAATGCTTGTGGGAAAGTGAATAGTGTGTGTCCCCCGCCCCCCCCCCCCCCTCCCCCCGGATCACAGTCACAGTCATCGGTAGCCACAGTCACCCGTAAATAAACCCACTACATCCAATATGCCACTTTTTATGATCATGGATGACAATCCATTTAACCTCAGTGCAAATTCAAATGATGGTTCCTGCTCCCGCCTTCTGCCGTCACTTTCAATGCTGCTACTATTGGAGTCTGGCCTCGGGTAACACCATTCCCACCTGGGAAATGAAAAGTTTCCATTGACGGTGCCACGGTAGACTCACGAGTCAATAAGGTAAACGCACCGGCCACTACATTATTACAATGAGTTTAAATGTTTCAATTTTTAACTTGAACAGTAAATTTGACTCGTGGAAAATATCAAACATGTTTGATTTTTTTCACGAGTTAACAAGTTTCACGGGTACCTGCCGTTAGCACCACGAGTCGCTAAGTTGCTCGCGCGAGTTCCGACGTTCCCGCTACGTTGATTGTACGGGATTACCGCGAGTGAAAACTCGGGGTACCTCGTGGGACAACTCGCACAGTGGGACAGGGGTTTAAATATAGCCAATGAACTGGCCTCACAGACTTCCACAGACTCACCACTCTCTGTGTTAAAAATGATCTTCTCATCTCGGTCCAAAAAGACTTCCCCCTTATCCTCAAACAGCGACTCCTTGTTCTGGACCTCCCCAACATCGGGAACAATCTTCCTGCATCTAGCCTGTCCAACCCCTTAAGAATTTTGTATGTCTCTATAAGATCCCCCCTCAATCGCCTAAATTCCAGCGAGTTCAAGCAAGTACAAGGATGTGACTGTAACCATGCTTATATCCTCAAGATGGCGTCGCGTGCACAACGCGAGGCTCTGCATCTCCGTAGTTTTAGCGAGATAGTTTTTTTTTTCCTATTTATACTTACCTTAGTTTTCGCCCGGAGCACTCGAGCGAAGACTCTGTACGGCCGTCAGGAGCTGCTGGAGCACGGACGTCTCTACGAACCGAGCACCAGAAGCCACAACTTTAAACTGCCGCCGGAGATCATCAGGTCACCGTGGTCTAGCGGACCCGCTCTCCCAACAGGTAGTGTCCGGAGGCGGCGCAGGGACCGCAAACAGCGACGGGGGAAACGCGGAGGCCACCGGGCTAGGCTGAGATCAGACCCGCACCAGCCAGCTCTGCCCAGCATCTTCCTCGCGAACGTCCGGTCCCTGGTGAGTAAAACCGACGAACTTCGGCTGCGCATCACCACACACAGACGGATCGCCGACTGCAACGCCATGGTCTTCACCGAGACATGGCTCACCGACAACATTCCCGACAACGCCGTCGAGCTGGAGGGGCGCACTGTCTTCAGGGCCGACAGATCTGCGGAGGAATCCGGTAAGACCAAGGGCGGCGGACTGTGCATCTATGTGAACAACTCATGGTGCACAGACGCTGTCAGGATTGGTAGCCACTGCTCTGCTGACCTAGAATACCTGATGTTAAAGTGCAGGCCCTTCTATCTGCCCAGGGAATTCACATCGACTGTCATCACTGCAGTCTATGTACCCCCGGACGCTAATGCCAGGCTTGCAATGGAAGAGCTGCAAGCTGCTATCAGCAAACAACTAACTGCCCACCCAGAGGGGGCTTTTATTGTTGCTGGCGATTTTAACCACTCCAACCTAAAAACTGTGCTCCCCAGATTCCACCAACATGTCTCCTGCCCAACCAGAGGTAACAATATTTTGGACCTAGTTTATACTAATATTACTGAAGCATACAAAGCCCTTCCCCTCCCCCACCTGGGACAGTCTGATCACCTCTCTTTGTCCCTGCTCCCCAAATACACACCTCTGATCAGACGTGTGAAACCTACCGCGAGGACAGTGAAGGTCTGGCCTGAGGGGGCTGTCTCTGTCTTACAGGAACAGTTTCAGCAAACAGACTGGAGTCTGTTTGCCACCCAGGCCACCTTTAACTCCCAAGTGGACATAAATTCATACACCTCAACTGTTCTGGACTACATAAAATTCTGCACTGATAACGTCACTACCCACAAGGGTAAAGACCTTCCCTAATCAGAAGCCGTGGATGAGCAGGGAGGTCAGACTCCTGCTGAAGGCTCGAGACGCTGCTTTTAAATCTGGCGACGCTGAGGGATACAGCTCATCCAGGGCCAATCTGAAAAAGGGAATTAGGAATGCTAAACTCAATCACAAACAGCGGATTGAGGAGCATTTCCGAAACAACTCCGACCCCAGGCGCATGTGGCAAGGAATTAAGTCCATTGCCGACTACCATAAAATCAACACCCCCCCCCGGACAACGCCTCCCTTCCTAATGAGCTAAACCACTTCTATGCTCGCTTTGACCGGGACAACAAAACTCCAGCCATCAAAGTTGCTCCACCCCCGAATGAACAACCCCTCAGTCTCTCCACCTCTGCTGTACAAGACGCACTGAGCAAGGTGAATGAGCACAAAGCTGCCGGCCCCGATGGCATCCCCGGGCGGGTGCTCAGGGCATGTGCCGGACAACTATCCCTGGTCCTCACTGACATTTTCAATCTCTCACTGGCCCAGGGTGTTGTCCCCACTTGCCTCAAGACATCTACCATCGTGCCAGTGCCCAAACAATCAGCGACAGGGAGTCTCAACGACTACCGGCCAGTGGCACTCACCCCTGTCATCGCTAAGTGCTTTGACCTGCTGATCCTGGCTCACCTCAAAGCCAGCCTCCCCCCCACACTGGACTCCCACCAATTTGCCTACCGGACAAACAGGTCTACAGAGGACGCCATATCGACGGCCCTACACTCTGCCCTGACCCACCTGGACAGCAACAACACCTACATCAGGCTGCTGTTTATTGACTTCAGCTCTGCCTTTAACACTGTCATACCCGCTAGCTTGATCACCAAACTCAGCGGTCTTGGCATCTCCACCTCCCTCTGCAATTGGACACTGGATTTCCTCACTAACAGACCACAGTCTGTTAGGGTCAACAACCTCACCTCCTCCACTATAACACTGAACACCGGCGTGCCACAGGGCTGTGTGCTCAGCCCTCTCCTCTACTCCCTCTTCACGCATGACTGCATCCCCAAGTATGGCTCCAACGCCATCATAAAATTTGCCGATGACACCACGGTGGTAGGACTGATCAGTGATAATGACGAATCAGCCTACAGGGAGGAGGTCCAGCACCTGACTACCTGGTGTGCCAACAATAACCTCGTCATCAACTCCCAGAAGACGAAGGAAATAATTGTTGACTTTCGGAAGAACAGAGGGGGCAGACACACCCCCATCCATATAAACGGGACTGAGGTGGACCGGGTCTCCAACTACAAATTCCTCGGGGTACACATCTCGGAGGATCTGTCCTGGTCCCTCAACACCTCAAAGCTAATCAAAAAGGCACAGCAGCGCCTTTACTTTCTGAGGAGGCTCAAAAAAGCCCACCTGTCCCCCCAGATCCTGACGAACTTCTACCGCTGCACCATCGAAAGCATCCTGACCACCTGCTTTACGGTATGGTACAGCAGTTGCACCGTGGCAGACAGGAAGGCACTACAACGGGTGGTGAAAACCGCCCAGTACATCATCGGTGCCCCGCTCCCTGCCTTGGATGCCCTCCACCGAAAACGGTGCCTGAAGCGGGCCGGGAAGATCATCAAGGACCCCTCACACCCTAATCATGGACTGTTTGCCCTCCTCCCATCAGGGAGGCGGTACAGGAGCCTCAAGTCCCGCACCAGTAGGACGAAGAACAGCTTCTTCAACTACACCATCCGACTGCTGAACTCGGAGCCCAGCTGATAGACTTGTCTGTACCCTGTATTTATTTATTTTCCATATTGCTACCACTGCACTCTGTATTTATTTTTCTATATCGCTATCACTAAGAACGACGCTAAACTGCATTTCGTTGTACCTATACTTGTATTTGTGCAATGACATTAAACTTGAATTGAATTGAATTGAATTGAATTAAAGCTTCTAATATATATAAATATAAAACACTAGGCAGCCGACCAAAGCTCCAGCACAAACATCCACTCCATTCTATGTCCGTCTAAACCCTCGAAAGATGTAGCAACAAAACCCTTCTAGATCCCTTCTTAGAAAATGTCTCTAGACCTGTTTGCGAGAAGATGTGGACACTTATACATCGGCGAGACCAAACGTAGACTGGCCGATCGATTCACGGAACACCTTCGCTCAGCCGCCTGAACCTGCCTGATCTCCGGGTTGCTGGACACTTTCATTCTCTTTCCCATTCCCACAGAGGCCTTTCTGTCCTCAGTCTCCTCCACTGTCAGAGTGAGGCCCAGCACAAATTGGAGGAACAGCATCTCGTATTTCGCTTGGGCAGCTCACAGCTCAGTGGTATGAATCTTGATTTCTCTAACATCAAGTAACCCCAGCATTCCCTCTATCACCATCTCTCCCTCACCCAAGTCACACCCAACAAACAGCTAACAATGGCCAGTTTCCTTTATTTTCATTTGTTCTTTATCTCTCTACATCCATTGTCTGTCCTTTCCATTTCCCGTGACTTTCAGTCTGAAGAAGGGCCTCGACCCGAAACGTCACCATTCTCTCTCTCCACAGATGCTGCCTGACCCGCTGAGTTACTCCAGCACTCTGTGAAACGTCACCTATCCATGTTCTCCACAGATGCTGCCTGACCCGCTGAGTTACTCCAGCACTCTGTGGATGGAGTTGATGTGGAGAGGGTGTTTCCACTAGTGGGAGAGTCTAGGACCAGTGGCCACAGCCTCAGAATTAAAAGACATTCCTTTGGAAGGAGATGAGCAGGAATGTCTTAAGTCAGAGGGTGGTGAACTGTGGAGTTCATTGCCACAGATGGCTCTGGAGGTCGTCAATGGACATTTTTCAGGAGGAGATTGATAGATCCTTGATTGATACGGGTGTCAGAGGTAATGGGGAGATGGCAGGAGAATGGGTTTGAGAGGGAAAGATAGATAGAATCATACAGTTTTAGAAACGGGCCCTTCGGCCCAGCATGTCCCATCTACACTAGTCCCACCTGCCCACGTTTGATCCATATCCCTCCGAACCTGTCCTATCCATGTACCTGTCTAACTGTTTCTTAAATTTTGCAATCGTCCCTGCCTCAACTACCTCCTCTGGCAGCTTGTTCCATACACTGACCACCCTTTATGTGAAAAATATACCCTTCAGTTTCAGAGCAAAGGGATTTGAGTATAGGAGCAGGGAGGTTCTACTACAGTTGTATAGGGTCTTGGTGAGAGCACACCTGGAGTATTGCGTACAGTTCTGGTCTCCAAATCTGAGGAAGGACATTATTGCCATAGAGGGAGTGCAGAGAAGGTTCACCAGACTGATTCCTGGGATGTCAGGACTGTCTTATGAACAAAGACTGCATAGACTCGGTTTATACTCTCTAGAATTTAGGAGATTGAGAGGGGATCTTATAGAAACTTACAAGATTCTTAAGGGGTTGGACAGGCTAGATGTAGGAAGATTGTTCCTGATGTTGGGGAGGTCCAGGACAAGGGGTCACAGCTTAAGGATAAGGGGGAAATCCTTTAGGACCGAGATGAGAAGGACTTTTTTCACACAGAGAGTGGTGGGTCTCTGGAACTCTCTGCCACAGAGGGTAGTTGAGGCCAGTTCATTGGCTATATTTAAGAGGGATTTAGATGTGGCCCTTGTGGCTAAGGGGATCAGAGGGTATGGAGAGAAGGCAGGTACGGGATACTGAGTTGGATGATCAGCCATGATCATATTGAATGGCGGTGCAGGCTCGAAGGGCCAAATGGCCTACTCCTGCACCTAATTTCTATGTTTCCATGTTTCTATTAAATCTTTTCCCCTTCACCTTAAAGTTATGTCCTCTGCTCCTCGATTCACCTACTCTGGGTAAAAGACTCAACCATATCTATTCAAATCATGATTTGATACACCTCTATTAGATCATCCCTTATCCACCTGTGCTCCATGAAATAGAGACCCAGCCTACTCAACCTCTCCCTATAGCTCTGGCCCTCTAGTCCTGGCAACATCCTTCTAAATCTTTACTGTACCCTTTCCAGTTTGATGACATATTTCCTATAACATGGTGCCCAGAACTGAATACAATATTCTAAATGCGGCCTCACCATCTTCTTATGCAACTGCAACACGACCTCCCAACTTCTATACTCAGCCTGACCCGCTGAGTTACTCCAGCACTCTGTGAAACGTCACAGAACAGGGCAAGATTAGCAATTTTGCTGATGTTACAGAAGTGAGTGGTTTTGCAGATAGTGAAGATGGTTGTGAAAGGTTGCTTGGAATGTATGCGGGATAGTTTTCTCAACCAACATGTGGAGGAACCAACGAGAGAGCAGGCTATTCTAGACTGGGTATTGAGTAATGAGGAAGGGTTAGTTAGCAGTCTTGTTGTGCGTGGCCCCTTGGGCAAGAGTGACCATAATATGGTTGAGTTCTTCATTAGGATGGAGAGTGACAAAATTAAGTCAGAAACAAGGGTTCTGAACTTGAACAAAGGTAACTTTGAAGGTATGAGATGTGAATTGGCCAAGATAGACTGGCAGGTGATTCTTAAAGGGTTGACAGTGGATGTGCAATGGAAGGTATTTAAAGACTGCATGGATGAAGTACAAAAGTTGTTCATACCAGTTTGGCAAAAGAATAAATCGGGGAAGGTGGTGCATCCATGGATAACAAGGGAAATCAGGGATAGTATGAAAACAAAAGATGAGGTATACAAATTTGCCAGAAAAAGCAGCCTACCGGAGGACTGGGAGAAATTCAGAATCCAGCAGAGGAGGACAAAGGGCTTCATTAGGAAAGGGAAAATAGATTATGAAAGGAAACTGGCAGGGAACATAAAAACTGACTGCAAAAGTTTTTATAGATATGTGAAGAGAAAGAGACTAGTTAAAACAAATGTTGGTCCCTTGCAGTCAGAAACAGGTGAATTGATCATGGGGAACAAGGACATGGCAGACCAATTGAATAACTACTTTGGTTCTGTCTTCACTAAGGAAGACATAAATAATCTGCCGGAAATAGCAGTGGAACGGGGGTCAAATAAGATGGAGGAACTGAGTGAAATCCAGGTTAGCCGGGAGGTGGTGTTGGGTAAATTGAACGGATTGAAGGCCGATAAATCCCCAGGGCCAGATAGTCTGCATCCCAGAGTACTCAAGGAGGTAGCCACAGAAATAGTGGATGCATTAGTGATAATTTTTCAAAATTCCTTGGATCCTGGAGTAGTTCCTGAGGATTGGAGGATAGCTAATGTAACCCCACTTTTTAAAAAAGGAGGGAGAGAGAAAGCGGAGAATTACAGACCAGTTAGTCTAACATCGGTGGTGGGGAAACTGCTAGAGTCAGTTATTAAAGATGGGATAGCAGCGCATTTGGAAAGTGGTGAAATCATTGGACAAAGTCAACATGGATTTACGAAAGGTAAATCATGTCTGACAAATCTGATAGAATTTTTCGAGGATGTAAAACTAGTAGAGTGGATAAGGGAGAACCAGTGGATGTGTTATATCTAGACTTTCAGAAGGCTTTCGACAAGGTCCCACATAAGAGATTAGCATACAAACTTAAAGCACACGGTATTGGGGGTTCAGTATTGATGTGGATAGAGAACTGGCTAGCAGACAGGAGGCAAAGGGTAGGAGTAAATGGGTCCTTTATGGCAGGCAGTGACTAGTGGGGTACCAGAATGGCAGGCAGTGACTAGTGGAGTACCGCAAGGCTCAGTGCTGGGACCCCAGCTATTTACAATATATATTAATGATTTGGACGAGGGAATTCAATGCAACATCTCCAAGTTTGCAGATGACACCAAGCTGGGGGGTATAGTTAGGTGTGAGGAGGATGCTTGGAGGCTGCAGGGTGATTTGGATAGGCTGAGTGAATGGGCAGATGCATGGCAGATGCAGTATAATGTGGATAAATGTGAGGTTATCCACTTTGGTGGCAAAAACATGAGGGTAGACTATTATCTGAATGGTGGTAGATTAGGAAAAGGGAAGATGCAACGAGACCTGGGTGTCATGGTACACCAGTCATTGAAAGTAGGCATGCAGGTGCAGCAGGCAGTGAAGAAAGCAAATGGTATGTTAGCATGGTATGTTAGCATATTTATTTGTAATTATATGTATGACCGCAGGGAAACAGAGTTTCGTTCAGACCGAAAGGTCTGAATGACAAATAAAGAATCTAATCTAATCTAATCTTAGCATTCATAGCGAAAGGATTTGAGTATAGGAGCAGGGAGGTTCTACTGTAGTTGTACAGGGTTTTGGTGAGGCCACACCTGGAGTATTGCGTACAGTTTTGGTCTCCAAATCTGAGGAAAGACATCCTTGCCATAGAGGGGGTACAGAGAAGATTCACCAGACTGATTCCTGGGATGTCAGGACTTTCATATGAGGAAAGATTGGATAGACTCGGCTTGTACTCGCTGGAATTTAGAACATTGAGGGGGGATCTTATAGAAACTTACAAAATTCTTAAGGGGTTGGACAAGCTAGATGCTGGAAGATTGTTCCTGATGTTGGGGGAGTCCAGAACAAGGGGTCACAGTCTAAGGATAAGGGGGAATTCCTTTAGGACCGAGATGAGGAAAACATTCTTTACACAGAGAGTGGTGAGTCTCTGGAATTCTCTGCCACAGAAGGTAGTTGAGGCCAGTTCATTGGCTATATTTAAGAGGGCGTTAGATGTGGCACTTGTGGCTAAAGGGATCAGGGGGTATGGAGAGAAGGCAGGTACGGGATACTGAGTTGGATGATCAGCCATGATCATATTGAATGGCGGTGCAGGCTCGAAGGGCCGAATGGCCTACTCCTGCACCTAATTTCTATTTTTCTATGTTTCTATGTTGCAGCAGGATCTGGATCAATTAGCCAGGTGGGCAGAGGAATGGTTGATGGTTGCATGGTTCCATGAAGGTGGAGTCGCAGGTATATCAGGTGGTCAAAAAGACTTTTGGCACTTTGGCCTTCATCTGTCAGAGTATTGAGTATAGAAGTTGGGAGGTCATGTTGCAGTTGTATAAGACGTTGGTGAGACCGCATTTAGTGTATTGTGTTCAATTCTGGGCACCATGTTATAGGAAAGATGTCAAACTGAAAATAGTACAGAGATCCCCGTCCTGGATCAGTCTAATCAGGGTTGTGTCGTCTGCAAACTTGAGAAGCTTGACAGAGGTGTCTGTGGATGTGCAGTCATTGGTGTGGCTAGAGGAGAGGGGAGAGTACGCATCTTGCGGTGCTCCTATGCTGAGCGTTTGCGGGTCCGAGATATGCTTTCCCATCTCACATGCTGCTTACTGTCTGTCAGAAAGCTGGTGATCCACTGACAGAGGGGTTCAGGCACAGTCAACTCAGAAAGTTTGGAGTGTAGTAGCTCTGGCACAATGGTGTTGAATGCAGAGCTAAAATCAACAAACAGGATCCTCGCATAGGTCCCTTGGCGGTCCAGGTGCTGAAGGATGAAGTGCAGGCCCAGGTTGACTGCATCATCCACAGATCTATTGGCCCAATATGCAAAATGCAGAGGGTCCAGCAGGGGGTTTGTGATATTTTTCGGCTTGGCCAGCACAAGCCTTTCAAGGCTTTTCATGACTACAGATGTAGTTATTAAGACAAGTAATCTTTGCCTTTTAAGGTACAGGGACAATAGTGGAGAAACATAGAAACATAGAAAATAGGTGCAGGAGTAGGCCATTCGGCCCTTCGAGCCAGCACCACCATTCAATATGATCATGGCTGATCATCCAACTCAGTATCCCGTACCTGCCTTCTCTCCATACCCTCTGATCCCTTTAGCCACAAGGGCCACATCTAACTCCCTCTTAAATATAGCCAATGAACTGGCCTCAACCACCCTCTGTGGCAGAGAATTCCAGAGACCCACCACTCTCTTTTTTTTTTTTTGTAATATTTTTTTATTAAAGATAATCAATTACGATACCTTAAACAAGTTTACAGATATCAGATAATTCATTTTATCATACATGTAAAACATTAATAATACTTATCTATTATTTTTTTAGAAATAAAGATAAAGAAAAAGTAGCTTATAAATCAATGAGGGTATAGTTAACTAATAATTTGATAATTGTAAAAAAGAAAAGAAGAGAAAAGAACTAAAAAAAAATTTAAAAAATAAATAAATAAATAAATAAAATGTTAACCTCTGCCTATATTATATATATAAATAAAAGATCACAATATGTATTATTAATACAAATGATGGTATCAGTAAAGACATGTTACTTCCATTTTAAAAATACATTATTCTCATCAGATCCCGCGGGGGGCACGTCGAGCCATGTTGCCAAGAACAGCTACTTATCTAGATACAATATATATGGAGACTACATCTGTTCAAAAGAATTATACCTGTCCAATAGGACAAATCTAATTCTTTCCAGATGTAGCGTCTCCATCATCTCTGCTGCCCACATTTTAGTTGTGGGGGATAGTGTTCCCTTCCAATATTTCAATATAATTTTTTTCCCAATTATCAAACAATAATCAAAGAAATTTCTTTGATTTACTGTAAGTGATAACTGTAAGTCCGGAATTCCAAATATTATTGACTTTGGGTTGGGGTCCAATTTAACTTTTATAACTTCAGAAATAACTTTAAAAATTTCTGTCCAATAATGATTCAATTTAGGACATGTGACAAAACTATGTATTAAATTTGCCTCTGTTTTCTTACATTTGTCACAGATAGCAGAAAGCTTCGGAAAGATACTATTTAATTTAACTTTTGAATAATGTAACCTATATAATACTTTAAATTGAATCAATATATGTCTGGCGTTTAATGAACATCGGTGTATACGTTGTAAACTTTCTTCCCAGTTTTCTTTTGTTATAGCTAATCCTATGTCATTTTCCCATGCTTGACGATATGTTTCCGTTGTTGGATTCTCCTTATCCAAAATGATGTTATATATATATAAGCTATTAATTTTTCTGTATTTGGGTGTAAATTAAATAAATCGTCTAACAATCCTGCTTCTTTATTTTTATAATCTTGTGTATTTGATTTAATATAATCTCTAATTTGTAGATATCTAAACAAATGTTGTTGAGATAGTCCATAAATGTCTTGTACCTCTTGGAATAAAATAAATTTTCCTTTTCTATAAAGGTGTTCTATTCTTGTAATTCCTAAATCATCCCATTGTCTAAACCCCCCATCCAACATGGCAGGCCTAAACGATGGGTTATTCCTAATTGGTAATCTAAATGAGAGATTATCTAAATGTAAAGTCTTAACAATTTGTTTCCAAATACGTCTATTATTATATATTATTATGTTGTCCTTATAGATTTTTTTTTGTACTTCTATTGGTGCGAAAATTATCGAACCTACGTTAAAAGGAAGGCAATCTTCCTTTTCTATATTTAACCATGTTGGTGCATGGTCCGTATTTACCCACCAGTAATTCATATTTTTAATCTGAACAGCCCAAAAATAATATAGAAAATTTGGGAGTGCTAGACCTCCGTTTATCTTAGATTTACATAGATGTTTTTTACTTATTCTATGGTTTTTATAATCCCAAATAAAACTATTAACAATATTATCAATTAAAAAAAAAAAAGTTTTTGGTAAGAAAAAAGGGATAGCCTGGAACAAATATAACAATTGTGGTAAAAACACCATCTTTATAGCACTTATTCTACCAATCATAGATATAGGAAGTGTTTTCCAATATGAAATATTCTTTCTAAGTTTATCTAATAGTTGAGGATAGTTGGATTTTATTAATGAGTTATGAATTAGTGTTACATTAATCCCTAAATATTTAAATTTATCTGTAACTATCTTTAATGGGTATTGTTGTAATGTATTTAAATTTATACTTGTTATTGGCATAATCTCACTTTTATTCCAATTGATCCTATATCCGGAAAATGCACCAAACTTAGTTATAACATTTAGTAAATTAGGAATACTAATTTCCGGTTTTGTAATATAAATCAAAACGTCATCTGCGTATAGAGAGATTTTGTTAATTGTTGTGTCAGTAGTGTAACCATATATTTCAGGTTCAGATCTTATTTTTTCCGCCATAGGTTCTATTACCAATGTGAACAGTAAGGGCGACAACGGACATCCTTGTCTACATCCCCTAGAGAGTTTGAATTTAGATGATAGAATTTGATTAGTCAAAATTCTAGCGGTAGGGTTCGAGTATAAAATTCTTACCCATTTACAAAAAATATCACCCAATTGAAATTTTTCCATTATATTAAATAAATACAACCATTCCACCTGATCAAACGCTTTTTCTGCATCTAGTGATATAACCGCTAATTCCATATCTCATATTCTTTTTGAATATATAATATTAAATAGGCGTCTGAGATTATGGGATGAGTAACGCTTTGAGATAAAACCTGTTTGGTCATAATGTATTAATCTAGAAATCACTATACTTAATCTCCTAGATAAAATCTTAGTTAATATTTTTTGGTCTGTATTTAAAAGGGCAATCGCTCTATATGATCCTGGATCTTCCAAATCCTTATCTGCTTT
Organism: Raja brachyura; assembly: GCA_963514005.1. Next base: position 156,609,851 of record OY740782.1, on the reverse strand, counting down.
AGGGATAAGTGTAATTGTAGATTCATTTAATGATTCTGGTAATTTACCTTGATCATAAGCATATCTATACATTGTCTGTAGTCTTGGTGAGATCAAATCCTGAATTTTTTAATAAAATTCAGCACTTAAGCCATCAGGACCCGCTGCTTTTCCATTCTTCAACGAACTAATCGACTCTACAATATCCTTTACTGTTATTTCAGCATTTAACAATTCTCTACCTTCCTGGTCTAAACTATTAATTTGACATTCTTTTAAAAATATTTCCATACTGTCTGTTTGTCCTGTTAATTTTGACGAATAAAGATTTTTATAGTATTGTAGAAATCTATCATTAATATCTTTCGGAGTAGTCAATATATTTCCATACTCAGATCTAATTCCATGTATCGTCTTTTCCTCTTCTAATCTTCTAAGCTGTCGTGCTAATAGTTTTTGTGGTTTGTCTCCAAATTCAAAATGCACTTGTTTTGTTTGTTGAAAAAGTTTAATAACTTGGTTAGAATATATTTTATTTAATTTATATTTTACTGATGCAATTTTATTACTTAACTCTTTGGAAGGATGTTTTATATTTTCACTATCTAAACGTTTTATCTCATTTTCTAAATTTTGTTCTATCTTTCGATTTTCTTTATTAAAATGAGCTTGTGCAGATATTATTGCGCCACGCGTGTAAGCCTTAAATGTGTCCCATAGCAATGATGGGGAGGTTTCAGAATTATCATTAGTATCAAAAAATAATTTAATCTGATCCAATACATGATTGCAACAATCATTGTCCTTTAATATCTGAGGATTAAATCTCCAAGTAGTAGTTTTGTTAGAAATATCTTTTAATTTTATCTTAAATGTTAATGGCGCGTGATCTGAAATAATAATGTTATGATATTTTGCATCATACGCAAAAGGAAGTAATTTAGAATCTATTAGAAAATAATCTATCCTCGAATAGGTTCCATGTACGGGCGAGAAAAAAGAATATTCTCGTCCGGATGGATTATCTATCCTCCAAATATCTTTAATATTAGATGTGTTAATGAAAGTATTTATAAGATTACTTGATTTCGAGACGGCTTTCCTTTTTGTTGATGATCTGTCTAGATAATTATCTAGGGTACAATTTAAATCACCTCCAATTATTAAATTATGTTGAGTACATATGGGAATATTATTAAATATTTTCTTAAAAAATAATGGGTTATCAAAATTAGGAGCGTATATATTCATTAAAATTACCTTTTTTGAGTGTAATTCACCTGTAATTATTACATATCTACCTTCTTTATCCTCTATAATAGAACTTTGTATAAAGGGTGTGCCTTTGCGAATAATTATTGCAACTCCTCTAGATTTATGTATAAATGTAGAATGATACACCTTAGAAATCCATTTAGCTGTTAATCTGTGTTGAGCATCTTTTCTAAGATGCATCTCTTGGAGAAAAATGACATCTGCCTTCAATTTGTTCAATTGAGCTAAGACTTTTCCCCTTTTAATTGGTTCATTAATTCCTTTTACATTCCAACTGCAGAAGGTTACTCCATCACCCCCAATCTTCACCTTCATATCCTGCATTTTACTATTAAGGGGGCTTTTTTTGGAGTAGCCTTCTTGGCTCCCTCAGCTCCCCGTTGCACCCGAGCTTCAATCCAATGAGAATTTCTATCCACATTAATCCGTATCGATGTCTTTTTAAACTGAATATACTATAGCATACAAATCTATATTCAAATAATATGTAATATAAGGTCAGAGAAAAACAAAAACAATAAAGAATATCAATGAAAAAAAAGTAAGTAAAGGGTGTTAGAAGGGACCCACCACTCTGTGTGTGAAAAAAGTCCATAAGATGCCCTCTCAATCTCCTAAATTCTGGAGAGTATAAACCGAGTCTATGCAGTCTTTGTTCATAAGACAGTCCTGACATCCCAGGAATCAATCTGGTGAACCTTCTCTGCACTCCCTCTATGGCAATAATGTCCTTCCTCAGATTTGGAGACCAGAACTGTACGCAATACTCCAGGTGTGGTCTCACCAAGACCCTATACAACTGAAGTAGAACCTCCCTGCTCCTTTACTTAAATCCTTTTGCTATGAAAGCTAACATACCATTCGCTTTCTTCACTGCCTGCTGCACCTAACACTTTGTCTACTCCATTGCGATATCTCCTCAAGGTATGCCTACTTTGAAGAAGTTCTCCTCCTCCCTACGAAGACAGTTTCACAACCTCCTCTCTAAAAAAATATCTCCTTCACTCCTTAGATGCTGCTGCACCCGCTGAGTTTCTCCAGCTTTTTGTGTAACCCTCGATTCTCCAGCATCTGCAGTTCCTTCTTTAACACTTTGTCTACTCCACTGCGATATCTCCTCAAGGTATGCCTACTTTGAAGAAGTTCTCCTCCTCCCTACGAAGACAGTTTCACAACCTCCTCTCTAAAAAAGGGACCCAAGCAGTCATTCCAAGTCCGACAGAGGTTCACCTGCACCTCCTCCAACCTCGTCTACTGCATCCGTTGCTCCAGATGCCAGCTGATCTACATCGGTGAGACCAAGCGGAGGCTAGGCGATCGTTTCGCCGAACACCTCCGCTCGGTCCGCAACAACCAACCCGACCTCCCGGTGGCTCAGCACTTCAACTCCCCCTCCCACTCCGTATCCGACCTCTCGGTCCTGGGCCTCCTCCATGGCCAGAGTGAACAACACCGCAAGTTTGAGGAACAACATCTCATATTCCGCTTGGGGAGTCTGCATCCTCTGGGCTTAAACATTGAATTTTCTCAATTCTGTTAACCCAGACTGCTCCTTTCCCCCCACCCCCCCACCTCTCCCTCAGCCCTCGGGCCCTGACATTCCTTCTCCATCTTCCCCCCCCCCCCCCCAAGTCGCACTAGCTTCTCATTTTCACACCAGAAACAGCTTACAATGGCCTGCTTTCCTTATCACCAATACTTTTTTGCATATCTTTCACTCATTGTTCTTGCTTTATCTCTCCATATCACTGTTTATATCTCTCATTTCCCTGATCCCTGACCAGTCTGAAGAAGGGTCTCGACCCGAAACGTCGCCTATCTCCTTCACTCCTTAGATGCTGCTGCACCCGCTGAGTTTCTCCAGCTTTTTGTGTAACCCTGCCTACTTTCAATGACTGGTGTACCATGACACCCAGGTCGCGCTGCATCTCCCCTTTTCCTAATTGGCCACCATTTAGATAATACCTTTGAAGCAGGCAGGGACAGAACATCTTTGCAGGCATTGGTTAAAAATGAGTAATTGGGTGTGAAGTGGTGATTGGAGTGGGGTGGGTGTAGAAGGGCCCAGTCTTTGCAGAATGAGGTCAGGCTGTGAGTGGGTGTGAAGTGTTGGTTGGGGTGGGAAAGGGTCCGTTCTTTTCATACTGGAGTCTTGCCTTAAGTAGGTGTGAAGTGGTGAATGGGAAGGAGAGGGTGCAGGGTCTATTCTTTGCAGACTGGGGTCTGGCTGTGTTTGTTGGGGGAGGGATTAGCAGGGTTGCGTTTCTGATTTTCAAACCTGCAGTAAAACTCATTCAGGTCGGTGCTCAGCTGATGATTGTCCAAAGAGCGGGGGGTTTTCCTCTTTGTAGCTGGTGATTTCTTGCATGCCCTTCCAAACTGAACAAGAGTCACTAGCTGAGAACTTGCTCCTCAACTTCTCAGAGTACCTTTCCTTGGCAGCTCTGATTCCTCTTCTCAGCTCTTTATCAATTAGGCTATCTTTTAACTCTTTAACGATTAGGCTATCGGCTTGACGCAAATTTGCCCCCACCCCCCCGATCTCGAAATGGAATTGTAACATCTGTATATAAGGGTCCCATTAAAATGTATATTTATGTCACAAACTATGGAATTCATATTTTTCAGTTTTGTTATCAGTAATGTTTAAAGTATTGTTATTATAGAGCAGTTCCAATTGTTTGATATTATTTGATATTGTTGGAAATTATTCATATGGAGGAGAAAATATAATAGCTCTAAAACCTACATTAATTTAGCAATCTCACTAAAGATAATCCCCCTTTCCCTCTCTCTCCCCCTCCCATCTAACATCCCCCCCCCTTTCTGGCGGGTGGGGGCGAGGATGAAGGTGGCGCAGCCCGGGCGAGAGTGACTTGTGACAGCAGGGTTGGCATGGGCCCAGCGGGGTGGGCGTGGGGTTGGCGTGGGTCCAGCGGGGGTGGAGTGGGCCCAGGGAGGGTGGGGGTGGCGTGGGCCCAGCGGGGTTGGCGGGGGTGGCGTGGGCCCAGCGGGGGTGGCGTGGGCCCAGCGGGGGTGGCGTGGCGTGGGCCCTGCGGGGTTGGTGTGGGTCCAGAGGGGGTGGCGTGGGCCCAGCGGGGGTGGCATGGGCCCAGCGGGGTTGGCGTGGGCCCAGCGGGGTTGGCGTGGGCCCAGCGGGGTTGGCGTGGGCCCAGCGGGGGTGGGGTTGGCGTGGGCCCAGCAGGGGTGGCGTGGGCCCAGCGGTGGTGGGGTTGGCGTGGGCCCAGCGGGGGTGGGGTTGGCGTGGGCCCAGCGGGGGTGGGGGTGGCGTGGGCCCAGCGGGGGTGAGGGTGGCGTGGGCCCAGCGGGGTTGGCGGGGGTGGCGTGGGCCCAGCGGGGTTGGTGTGGATCAAGAGGGGGTGGCGTGGGCCCAGCGGGGGTGGCGTGGGTCAAGAGGGGGTGGCGTGGGTCCAGTTTGGGTGGCGTGGGTCCAGTGGGGGTGGCGTGGGCACAGCGGGGGCGGGGGGTGGCGTGGGCCCAGCGGGGGGTGGCGTGGGTCCAGAGGGGGTGGCGTGGGCCCAGCGGGGGTGGCATGGGCCCAGCGGGGTTGGCGTGGGCCCAGCAGGGTTGGCGTTGTCCCAGCGGGGGTGGCGTGGGCCCAGCGGGGGTGGCGTGGGCCCAGCAGGGGTGGCGTGGGCCCAGCGGGGGTGGGGTTGGCGTGGGCCCAGCGGGGTTGGGGGTGGCGTGGGCCCAGCGGGGTTGGGGGGTGGCGTGGGCCCAGCGGGGTTGGCGGGGGTGGCGTGGGCCCAGCGGAGGTGGCGTGGGCCCAACGGGGGTGGCGTGGCGTGGGCCCAGCGGGGTTGGTGTGGGTCCAGAGGGGGTGGCGTGGGCCCAGCGGGGGTGGCGTGGCGTGGGCCCAGCGGGGTTGGTGTGGGTCCAGAGGGGGTGGCGTGGGCCCAGCGGGGGTGGCGTGGGCCCAGCGGGGTTGGCGTGGGCCCAGCGGGGCTGGCGTGGGCCCAGCGGGGCTGGCGTGGGCCCAGCGGGGGTGGCGTGGGCCCAGCAGGGGTGGCGTGGGCCCAGCGGGGGTGGGGTTGGCGTGGGCCCAGCGGGGGTGGCGTGGGCCCAGCGGGGGTGGCGTGGGCGCAGCGGGGTTGGCGGGGGTGGCGTGGGCCCAGCGGGGGTGGCGTGGCGTGGGCCCAGCGGGGTTGGTGTGGGTCCAGTGGGGGTGGCTTGGCGTGGGCCCAGAGGGGGTGGCGTGGGCCCAGCGGGGGTGGTGTGGGCCCAGCGGGGGTGGCGTGGGCCCAGCGCGGGTGGCGTGGGCCCAGCGGGGGTGGCGTGGGCCCAGCGGGGGTGGCGTGGGCCCAGCGGGGGTGGCGTGGGCCCAGCGGGGGTGGCGGTGGCGTGGGCCCAGCGGGGTTGGCGGGGGTGGCGTGGGCCCAGCGGGGGTGGCGTGGGCCCAGCGGGGGTGGCGTGGCGTGGGCCCAGCGGGGTTGGTGTGGGTCCAGAGGGGGTGGCGTGGGCCCAGCGGGGGTGGCGTGGGTCCAGCGGGGGTGGCGTGGGCCCAGCGGGGGTGGCGTGGGCCCAGCGGGGGGTGGCGTGGGTCCAGCGGGGGTGGCGTGGGTCCAGCGGGGGTGGCGTGGGTCCAGCGGGGGTGGCGTGGGTCCAGCGGGGGTGGCGTGGGTCCAGCGGGGGTGGCGTGGGTCCAGCGGGGGTGGCGTGGGCCCAGCGGGGGTGGCGTGGGCCCAGCGGGGGTGGCGTGGGTCCAGCGGGGGTGGCGTGGGTCCAGCGGGGGTGGCATGGGTCCAGCGGGGGTGGCTTGGGTCCAGTGGGGGTGGCGTGGGCCCAGTGGGGGTGGCGTGGGTCCAGTTTGGGTGGCGTGGGTCCAGTGGGGGTGGCGTGGGCCCAGCGGGGGCGGGGGTGGCGTGGGTCCAGCGGGGGTGGGGTTGGCGTGGGTCCAGCGGGGGTGGGGGTGGCGTGGGTCCAGTGGGGGTGGCGTGGGCCCAGCGGGAGCGGGGGTGGCGTGGGTCCAGTGGGGGTGGGGGCGGGGTTGGCGTGGGTCCAGCGGGGGTGGGGGTGGCGTGGGTCCAGTGGGGGTGGCGTGGGCCCAGCGGGGGCGGGGGGTGGCGTGGGCCCAGCGGGGGCGGGGTTGGCGTGGGTCCAGCGGGGGTGGGGGTGGCGTGGGTCCAGTGGGGGTGGCGTGGGCCCAGCGGGGGTGGGGGTGGCGTGGGTCCAGTGGGGGTGGCGTGGGCCCAGCGGGGGCGGGGGTGGCGTGGGTCCAGCAGGGGTGGGGTTGGCGTGGGTCCAGCGGGGTTGGCGTGGGCCCAGCGGGGGTGGGGGGTGGCGTGGGCCCAGCGGGGTTGGCGTGGGCCCAGCGGGGTTGGGGGTGGAGGGCCCAGCGGGGGTGGGGGTGGTGTGGGTCCAGCGGGGGTGACGGTGGCGTGGGCCCAGCGGGGGTGGCGGTGGCGTGGGCCCAGCGGGGGTGGGGGGTGGCGTGGACCCAGCGGGGGTGGCGTGGGTCAGCGGGGTTGGCGTGGGTCCAGCGGGGGTCAGCGGGGTTGGCGTGGGACCAGCGGGGGTCAGCGGGGGTGGCGTGGGTCCAGCGGGGGTGGCGTGGGTCAGCGGGGTTGGCGTGGGTCCAGCAGGGGTCAGCGGGTTTGGCGTGGGACCAGCGGGGGTCAGCGGGGTTGGCGTGGGACCAGCGGGGGTGGCATAGGCCCAGTGTGGGCAGAAGTTGGCTTGGGCCCTGGCGGCAGGGGGAGGCAAGAGGAGGGGGCCTGGAGAAATTGGTTTCTAAACCATCGGGCTGGCCGGATTAGATCCCCTCACAGACTCCCCCGCCTGCAACGCAATATTTCACTACTCACCTGGAGTAGACGCGAGGCATCGAGCTGAATGTGTGGAGTACAAATGGCAGTCTGATCCTGCCCGAGCCCACTGCGCACGCGTGACAAGATGGCACCATTTTGCGTCGCTTCCCCAACTGCGCAGGCACGGATGGTCGCGGCTGGAACCAGAATTCCGGGCGGTTTCCGACAAAGTGGAAACGCTGATTGTGCTCCTGTTTTTTGATTTATTTTCTCGAGATTTTTTATTTTTCTGGGGGGAAAGAGCGGGATGCGACCGCACCCAACGCACCCCCCCCGTGCCACCGTGACCAGCCTCTCACATGTGAGGCTCTGACTGCTGGAGAAAATGCTCCTGAACACATTCGACAATTTTCACCCCGTCTAAAACATTCCCACTATGACATTCCCAGTCAATATTGGGAACGTCGACATCCCCATCTACAACAACTTTTCACCTGCAATCTCCCGGCATATCTGTTCTAATTCCTGTTGATTATTTGGAGGTCTGTAGTACACCCCCAACAAGGTGATCATCCCTTTCATGTTCCTCAGCTCCACCCATATCGCCTCTCTAGACGTAATGTTACCTCTGAATAGCGATGTTACAATACCTACCTCAGAGGCGCTGCAGTTCTGCCACTGGCCACGTGCGCGACTTTGGCGCCTTTGAGGGGGGGGCGGGATTAAGATCCAGTTTTCTACCGCCTATCTGAGGCCGATTTCCTCGGGCTGCTAAGCTGCTGCAGGAAAATCGTTCCGACTTCCATTCCCGATTTTTTTTTTAAATCGCCAGACAATTTAATGATTATATTAAAATAAAAAGCAACTTCTAATGGCGTCAACGCCTACAACGTGACGGATCTCACGTACGGGACAAAACAAAATGTAAATTGTTTATTTTCGTATAAACTTGCTTCTTGGGATGACCTTAATCAATCCTCTACAGGCGAACATGTTATTTGGGCCCCATACGAACCGGCAGTGTTTTTCCTGCAACGTTCCAATCGATCGCATTCCAGAAGCAAGATGATTAAAATGTCCTTTTCTTTGGAGATAAGCCGTCTAAATTGTATATATTTTGTGTTCTTCTCTCTCTCCATGATAATTATTTTTAAACTAAATATTCACAACAGTTTGAGTCACCTGTATTGTGCAAAAAACACTAATTTGATTATATTTTGGGTGGATGTTTCTAGATTCTCAATAGGCCCGACTATGGGTGGACATGGGATGGGGACTGGACATTGTGCCTTCTCTCATAATGGGAACCATTGTGGGGGGATGTTTTTATGTTTAAATCTCTTTATTAGTGTTGTGTCTGTATTCTTTATTTTATGTGCTGCCTGGCAAGAAGCATTTCACTACACCAACTGGTGTATGTGACAAATTAACTAACCTTGGACCTTGAACCTTGAGATTAATTTATGGGAATTAAACATTAAATTCCTTCCATCTGGCATATAAATTCATGACAGTGAGATTTAAAAATCAAGTTTGTTTGTCACATACACATACGGGATGTGCAGTGAAATGAAAAGTGGCAATGCTCGCGGACTTTGTGCAAAAAACAAACAAACAAACAAACAAACTACAAACAGAATGGAACAGAATGGCATATTATTTTACATCTTACGCATTGCATATTGTGGGAGGAAGGAAATAGGAAAAAAAACAGCAATTTTGAAAAAGCAGTAGAGTGGTCCAGTAAAGTTAGTCCCGGGTGAGAGGAGTTTACAGTCCTAATGGCCTCTGGGAAGAAACCCCTTCTCATCCTCTCTGTTCTCACAGCATGGCAACGGGGGCGTTTGCCTGACCGTAGCAGCTGGAACGTAACAGTCCGTTGCAGGGGTGGAAGGGGTCTCCCATGATCTTATTGGCTCTGGATCTGCACCTTCTGATGTATAGTTCCTGCAGGGGGGCGAGTGTAGTTCGCATAGTGTGTTCGGCCGAACACACTACTCTCTGCAGAGCCTTCTTGTCCTGGGCAGAGCAGTTCCCAAACCGGATTGTAATGTTTCTGGACAAGATGCTTTCCACAGCCGCTGAGTAGAAGCACTGGAGGATCCTCGGAGACACTGAATTTCCTCAATTGCCTGAGGTGGTAAAGGCGCTGCCTTGCCTTACTCACGAGTGCTGCAGCGTGCGATGTCCATGTCAGATCCTCAGAGATGTGGACTCCCAGGTATTTAAAACAGCTCACCCTATCCACAGTATCCCCATTTATCCTCAATGGTGTGTATATTGTGTTATGGTGTTGTATATTGTGTATATTGTGTTAGGCTCAATCATGTTATATTGTGAATTCTTGTGTGAATGGAATTAGTTTGTTATTTGGATACTTAGGCTATTAAAAAAAAATCATTTTCCTAAGAAATGGAATCTACAGGACATTGTTAATGGGAAAGTAGTGGCGGAACGGCATGTCATGTGCGGTTTGAAGAGCAAAAACTTGTAGTTTACAATGCCAACATTGAAAAGTTGATGAAAAACAAGTTGCTTATTGGTTACAACCTGAGGAGTATGATGATGCTACTGATTATGAAATGCCTCGGGAGTTTACTGTGGTTATCATCATGGCCATATACATCCCACCACAGGCTAATGCTAACCTAGCGCTAGCACAGCTGCACTCGGCCATCAGCAAGCAGCAGGATGCTCACCCCGACGGTGCCTTCATTGCTGCAGGGGACTTTAACCAGGTGGACCTACGAGCTGCACTCCGCAAATTCCACCAGCATGTGCAGTGCCCCACCAGGGGCTCAAACACACTGGATAAAGTGTACACCAGCATCAAGGACACATACACAGCCCTCCCCTGCCCATCCCTGGGACAATCCGATCACCTCTCACCATTTCTACTGCCTGCATACAAACCCCTCATCCGCAAGACCAAACCTGCAATAAAGACGGTCAAAACATGGCCCGAGGACGCCACCCTACAACTCCAGGACTGCTTTGATCGCACCAACTGGGACCTGTTTGCACAACAGGCTACCAGTGGTACAGAGGTAGACTTGGAGGAGCACACATCCACTGGGCTCTCCTACATCAACTGCTGTGGACAAGCAAATAAAGATGTTCCCAAACCGCAAACCGTGGATGAACAAAGAGGTTCAGAATCTGCTAAGGGCACGCAACATTGCCTTTAAATCCAGGGACACTTCTGCCGACAGTGCTGCCAGGTCAAACCTGAACAAAGGCATAAAAAAGGCCAAAGACATCCACAGGCAAAGGGTGGAAGACCACTTCAACACCGCGGACACCAGAAGCATGTGGCAGGGTGTCAGGGACATCACTGACTACAAGAGCAGCCCCGTCTGCCCCCACAGTGATATCACACTGGCCAATGAATTAAACATCTTCTTTGCCCGCTTTGAAACTGGCAACACCACCAGGAGAGGAACAACCCCAGCTAGGGCAGAGGGACAGGCCTTAACACTGAGCACCCAGGAGGTACAGTGCGCTCTGCGTAGGATCAATCCACGCAAGGCTGCAGGCCCGGATGGAGTCCAGGGTAGGGTACTAAAGGACTGTGCTGTACAGCTGGCAGAGGTATTTACGAGGATCTTTAACCTGTCTCTATCTCTGGCAACGGTCCCCAAGTGCCTGAAGACAGCTACCATAGTGCCGGTGCCGAAAAAGTCTAAAGTCACCAACCTGAATGACTACCGCCCGGTTGCCCTAACTCCAATACCAATGAAGTGCTTTGAAAGGCTGGTCCTCTCCCACATCAAATCCTGCATCCCTGCATCATTGGACTCTCATCAATTTGCATACAGGGCAAATAGATCCACAGAGGATGCCATCTCTGTGGCTCTTCACACTGTCCTGACCCACCTGGAAAGACAGGGCACCTACGTGAGGATGCTCTACATTGACTATAGCTCTGCCTTCAATACGGTCATCCCCACCAAGCTCACCACCAAACTCCACCAGCTAGGCCTCAGCTCACTGATATGCGATTGGATCCTGAATTTTCTGAGGGAACGACCGCAGGCAGTGAGACTGGGGCCGCACCTGTCCTCCACTATCACCCTGAGCACCGGCACACCACAGGGCTGTGTACTGAGTCCCATGCTCTACCCCCTCTTCACTCACGACTGTGTCCCTGCATTCGACACCAACACTGTCAAGTTTGCAGACGACACAACGGTGATCGGGCTGATCACCAACGGGGATGAAACAAACTATAGAGCGGAGGTGCAGATCCTGGCGGACTGGTGCTCATGGAACAACTTGTCGCTAAACACCTCCAAGACCAAGGAGCTGATTATCGACTTCAGGAGGTCACAGAATGGGGAATACGCCCCAATCTCCATCTACATGGATAGTGTGGAGAGAGTGTCCAGCTTCAAGTTTCTGGGCACTCGCATCTCAGAGGACCTCACATGGTCCACCAACACCGCAGTGCTGGTCAAAAAGGCACAGCAACGACTGTTCTTCCTAAGAACATTGAAACGGACTGGTCTGCCCCAACAGCTGCTGACGACCTTCTACCGCTGCACCACAGAGAGCATACTAACGTATGGCATCTCTGTGTGGTATCCCAGCTGCACGGAGGCGGAGAGGAGAGCTCTTCAGCGCGTCGTCCACAGAGCGCAACAGATTATTGGGACACCGCTACCAGCTTTGGAGGGCATCTACCACACACGGTGCCTCAGGAAGGCCGTCAGCATACATAAAGACTCCTCTCACCCTTGTAATGGACTGTTCGAACTACTCCCTTCCGGCAGACCTTACAAGGCCTTCTACGCCCGCACCTCCAGACTCAGGAACAGCTTCATTCCCAGAGCTATAGTGGCTCTGAACCGGCCCAGCTGAGTCCCCCCCCCCCCCCCCCACCATGGACTGTGTCCCTCGAATGGTCACGTCACACAGACACATCTGCACTTTAGTCTGGTTTAACTGTTTTACTGGTCCAATGTTCGTTTTACATACCTTGTTCTCGGGGTAGCTAAACCTAAATGTTATTAGTTGTTTAAGTTATGACATCGGATGGAAGTTGCAAACTAAAGCTCGTTGCATTTACGTGTAATGACAATAAACTATATTATTATTTTTATTAATGTGCCAGCTAGCAACTGATCTTCTCCATAAAGACTTGGTCTTGCTAGAAATTGTCATTTATTTACCTATCTTACGGATTTACAGCATATAATACAATAATATTAAAGTTCTGATCTTGAGAATATCACATTTTTGAATTTTCAAGTCAGTCTGGGTGTTTATTGCTATTTCCGTCACAACGGTTAATTTTGTAATTAACTACCATTATGTAATTAACTAATTATATGCTTTAATTTCAGGTCATCCAAAAGATATTTTATATTTGTTTCAGAATGCTTCAATCTATAATAACTGAAAATTTCATTTAGTTCTCTTAATTTTTAAGAAACGTGAGCTTTTGACGGTCCTCGATCACAGCTTTTGTGTTAAGTCAATGGAAAAGCAATAAGGAACAAGATGCTAATTTCCGACTATGAAAATGGCCATAACTTTTTTAATACTGAAGATATGAAAGTGAATTAGGTGTCAAATTAAACTACTTTTTATGCTTTATCTGATGGGACAAATTGCAGACTTGATTTTTAAGTCTGAGAAAGAGAGAAGGAGGAGGAGAGAGGAGGGGAGGAGAGAGGAGGGGAGAGGAGTGGAGGGGAGTGGAGGGGAGAGAGTGCCATTGAGGCCATTCCTCAGCCTCTGTTGTTCCCTGCTGTCCCGCGGGTCACGGGGAGTTTCTCCCTCCTCCGATTGGTCCACGTTCTTATCCTCCAGGTACTGGTAACCTTTGACCTTGTGTCAGGGATCATTGGTCAATCCTTGTAAACCTCCTCAGGACCCTCTCCAGAGCCGGCACGTCCTTCCCCAGATACGGGGCCCAGGACTGCTCACAATATTCCAGATACTGACTGACCAGCTCCCTGTAAAGTCTCACCATCACATCCCACCTTGTAGAGTCACCATTACATCCCACCTTCAAAATGGCGGCGGCGCGGGAACATCGCGATGCCCCGTGTCTCCCGAGAATTCGCGGATTAAGTATAATTTACTTACTTGTTTTAAGTCTGCTCACTCGGAGCAGTCTTGCAGTCCTCTCATACAGCCGGCAGGAACTTCTGAACTTCGGTTCCTGCGGCTACAATAAATTTACGGACAAACTCTGTCTCCCTCCCGAAGTTGCCAGCACTGCGGAGCTGCGGGCGGGGGATCAGCAGAACGCACCAAATCAGCTCTAGGTTGGCTGAGTCACTGCTCAGCCAACCTTGAGTTCCTCTTGGTTAAGTGCAGACCGTTCTATCTGCCCAGAGAGTTCACCTCCACGGTTGTGACTGCAGCCTATATTCCTCCTGATGCTAATGCTAAGCTTGCAATGAAAGAGCTGCATACTGCCATTAGCAAACAACAGACTCACAACCCCGAGGCAGCCTTCATTGTTCAGGGTGACCTCAAACACTCCAACCTGAAGACTGTACTCCCCAAATTCCACCAACATGTTTCCTTCGCCACTAGAGAAGACAAGACACTGGACAAAGTCTATACAAATATGGCTGAAGCTTACAAAGCCTTTCCCCTCCCCCACCTTGGTCAGTCTGATCACATCTCATTGTTCCTGCTCCCTAAGGACTCCCCACTCATCAGACGTGTTAAACCCACAGTGAGAACAGTTAAAGTTTGGTCAGAGGAGGCTGACTCCACACTTCAGCAGCGTTTTGGAAACACTGACTGGAATGTGTTTGCAGCCCAGGCCACCTTCGACTCCCACACGGACATTGACACTATACATCCTCTGTTCTGGAGTTTATCAACTCCACCATCAACAGTGTCACCTCCCTCAAACGGATCACCACATTGCCGAATCAGAAGCCATGGATGAACAGTGAGGTCAGGCTACTGCTGAAAGCACGGGACACCGCTTTCAGGCCAGGCGATGCTCGAGCCTACAGTCCATCCAGGGCTAACCTGAAGAGGGGCATCAAGAACATTGTTCCCGATGTTGGGGACGTCCAGGACAAGGGGTCACAGCTTAAGGATAAGGGGGAAATCCTTTAGGACCGAGATGAGAAGAAATTTTTTCACACAGAGAGTGGTGGGTCTCTGGAATTCTCTGCCACAGAGGGTAGTTGAGGCCAGTTCATTGGATATATTTAAGAGGGAGTTAGATGTGGCCCTTGTGGCTAAGGGGATCAGAGGGTATGGAGAGAAGGCAGGTACGGGATACTGAGTTGGATGATCAGCCATGATCATATTGAATGGCGGTGCAGGCTCGAAGGGCCGAATGGCCTACTCCTGCACCTAATTTCTATGTTTCTAAGAAGGCCAAGCATAGCTACAAGCTTAGGATTGAGGAGCACTTCAACAGCAACTCCGACCCCCGACGCATGTGGCAAGGCATCCAGGCCATCACGGACTATAGATCCACCAACACCACCCCCACATCCAGCAACTCATCCTTCCTTGAGGAGCTTAACCACTTTTATGGCCGCTTTGACAGGGACAACCAAGAGATGGCCATCAAGGCTGTGCTCTCTGCTGATCACCAGCCCCTCACACTCACCCCCTACGACGTGTATCTAGCACTGAGCAGGATTAATGCATGTAAGGCTGCTGGCCCTGACGGCATCCCCGGGCGCGTCCTCAGGACCTGTGCTGCACAGCTGACAGACGTCTGGACTGACATCTTCAACCTGTCACTTGCCCAGGCAGTTGTCCCCACGTGCCTTAAAACCACCTCCATCGTGCCAGTGCCAAAACACTCCACTGCAGCGAGCCTTAACGTCTTCCGCCCAGTTGCACTTACACCCATCATCACCAAGTGCTTCGAGAGGCTGGTCCTGGCACACCTCAAATGCTGCCTACCTCCCACACTGGACCCCTATCAGTTTGCCTACCGCAAGAACAGGAGTACGGAGGATGCCATCTCAACGGCACTCCACTCCGCCCTCTCCCACCTCGACAACAGAGACACCTACGTGAGAATGCTGTTCATTGACTTTAGCTCAGCATTCAACACCATTATCCCCTCAAAACTGATCACCAAACTCAGCGGCCTGGGCATCAACCCCTCCCTCTGCAATTGGTTACTGGACTTTCTAACCAACAGACCCCAGCCTGTTAGGTTGGACAAGCACACCTCTTCAACCCTCACCCTGAACACCGGCGTTCCACAGGGCTGTGTACTGAGCCCCCTCCTCTACTCCCTCTTCACCTATGACTGCACACCTGTACATGGTTCTAACACCATCATCAAGTATGCAGATGATACAACGGTGATTGGCCTCATCAGCGACAACGATGAGTCGGCCTATAGGGAGGAGGTTCAGCTCCTAGCAGCATGGTGCGCTGACAACAACTTGGCCCTCAACTCCAAGAAGACCAAGGAGCTTATTGTGGACTACAGAAGGTCTAGGGGCTGCACACACACCCGCATCCATATTAATGGGACGGAGGTGGAACGTGTTTCCAATTTCAGGTTTCTGGGGGTCAAAATCTCTGATGACCTCTCTTGGACCCACAATACCTCAACACTGGTCAAGAAGGCTCACCAGCGTCTCTTCTTCCTGAGGAGACTAAAGAAGGTCCATCTGTCAGATCCTGGTGAACTTCTACCGCTGCACTATCGAGAGCATCCTTACCAACTGTATCACAGTATGGTATGGCAACTGCTCTGTCTCCGACCGGAAAGCACTGCAGAGGGTGGTGAAAACCGTCCAACGCATCACCAGTTCCTCACTCCCCTCCATTGAGTCTGTCCATAGCAAGCGATGTCTGCGAAGGGCACGCAGCATCGTCAAGGACTGGTGTCACCCCAGCCACAGACTGTTTACCCTCCTCCCATCCGGGAAGCACTACAGGTCCCTCCATTGCCGGACCAGCAGGTTCAGGAACAGCTTCTTCCCTGCGGCTGTTACAATACTTAACTCTGCACCTCGGTGATTGCCAGTCACCCCCCCCCCCCCCCCCCCCCCCGGACACTCCTTCCCCCAGTAAAATTGCACCACTGATACTGTTTGTACATATATATATTTTACTGTTCATTATTCTAAGTTCGCTCTTCTGGGTGAGATGCTAACTGCATCTCGTTGTCTCTGTACTGTACACTGCACAATGACAATTAAACATAGAAGCATAGAAAATAGGTGCAGGAGTAGGCCATTCGGCCCTTCGAGCCTGCACCGCCATTCAATATGATCATGACTGATCATTCAACTCAGTATCCTGTACCTGCCTTCTCTCCATACCCCCTGATCCATACCGACTCACCACTCTCTGTGTGAAAAATGTTTTACTCATTTCGGTCCTAAAGGAATTCCCCCTTATCCTCAGACTGTGACCCCTTGTTCTGGACTCCCCAACATCGGGAACAATCTTCCTGCATCTAGCCTGTCCAACCCCTTACAAATTTTGTACGTTTCTATAAGATCCCCCCTCAATCTTCTAAATTCTAGTGAGTACAAGCTGAGTCTATCCGGTCTTTCCTCATATGAAAGTCCTGACATCCCAGGAATCAGTCTGGTGAACCTTCTCTGTACCCCCTCTATGGCAAGAATGTCTTTCCTCAGATTTGGAGACCAAAACTGCACACAATACTCCAGGTGTGGTCTCACCAAAACCCTGTACAACTGCAGTAGAACGTCCCTGCTCCTATATTCAAATCCTTTTGCTATGAATGCTAACATACCATTCGCTTTCTTCACTGCCTGTTGTACCTGCATGCCAACTTTCAATGACTGGTTGAATTGAATTGAATTGAATTGAATCTGTCAATCTTAAGAAGCAAGAGGCTAGATAACTTTATAGATAACGTATTCCAACTTTATAGATAACGTATTGCTGAATCATTGAGTAAAGGGGTGTATATATACATGTGCTAAATCATTGTCCCTTTGTGTGGGGATGACAACTCTGTATCGTCCGTAATCTGCATACTGTTAAGATTTTTACCACACCCGCCTGGCGAAATAAAGATTACTGCTTGATCACTGATTTTATTTGCGTTTCTGTCTGTTTACGCATATTGGTCCACACCAATGGCTGGTGGTTGGAAGGTGAGGTAGATGCGGCGTAGACGGAGGAATTGGGAGATGGGGATAGAGCCTTTACAGGAAGCAGGGTGGGAAGAAGTGTAGTCCATGGGAGACAGTGGTCTAGATAGCTATGGTAGTCAGTGTTAGTGACCAGTCACATGATGTGATATAGTGGTTCACTGTGTAGAGGATTGAAGTGAACGCCACAAATCACAATTAATACCCTCGTATCTCAGTTTTAAAAGACCACCCTCATATATTGTAACGGTCCCTTATTTAAATATCTCCCGCAATTGAAAACATTTAAGCATTTGCCCTATCATTCTCCGTAAAGATTCCTCCATATCTCCCTCCGTATGTCAGATTTGTGCTCGCCCTATACATGCTTTGTGTAAATTTGTTTTTCATTGTCCATCAGCTGCATCACCACTGGAGTTCCGCCGTGCTGTAGAAGCTCTGTACTGCAGCTCATTCATTCATTCATAGCGAAAGGATTTGAGTATAGGAGCAGGGAGGTTCTACTGCAGTTGTACAGGGTCTTGGTGAGACCACACCTGGAGTATTGCGTACAGTTTTGGTCTCCAAATCTGAGGAAAGACATCCTTGCCATAGAGGGGGTACAGAGAAGGTTCACCAGACTGATTCCTGGGATGTCAGGACTTTCATATGAGGAAAGATTGGATAGACTCGGCTTGTACTCGCTGGAATTTAGAAGATTGAGGGGGGATCTTATAGAAACTTACAAAATTCTTAAGGGGTTGGACAAGCTAGATGCTGGAAGATTGTTCCCGATGTTGGGGGAGTCCAGAACAAGGGGTCACAGTCTAAGGATAAGGGGAAATTCCTTTAGGACCAAAATGAGGAAAACATTCTTTGCACAGAGAGTGGTGAGTCTCTGGAATTCTCTGGCACAGAAGGTAGTTGAGGCTAGTTCATTGGCTATATTTAAGAGGGCGTTGGATGTGGCACTTGTGGCTAAAGGGATCAGGGGGTATGGAGAGAAGGCAGGTACGGGATACTGAGTTGGATGATCAGCCATGATCACATTGAATAGCGGTGCAGGCTCGAAGGGCCGAATGGCCTACTCCTGCACCTATTTTCTATGTTTCTATGTTTCATGCTCCCTGATGCAGGCTAAATTTCCCCAAACCTTACCCAAGCGTTCTCTCGTGCTGCTAGTTAACGGGCTACCAGTGCAAGCATGAAAAGACAATAGAGTATATGCCAGCAGATGCAAGAAGGGTGGGCACACAACACGTTGAAGGACAATGTCGCCTCGTCGCATTAAAACCTGTACTTGGGGCTAGAAACGGCAGGAATTGCATTTTAACAAACGCTTAACAAAACTTTCAATAATCACAAAGGAAGCGCCCCTATCTTTGAAACCAGATATCATGCGTGCATGATAAAGCGCGACAGAGAATGTTGGCCCTACTGAAGGAATCAATTAAATCAAAACCAATTCTTTGTTCATCACCTTCACCCAGAAATTAATACATCATACCAGGCTCAGATTATATGACGCACAAAGTGCACACCATTTCTCCTTGATCACAAAATGTTCCAAACCGATGGAACACATCATTACTTAAGTGGCTCCCGTTGCCCACTTTCCCGAGTCCTCAGCCAAGTTGAAAGGACCTTAAAAAAAAATCAAGGTTTTTGTGATCTACGAACTCCTCCTCCCGACTATCTTTTTACTTGTGGACTTTTCTGACATGCTGGAAAAAACGTCCCGACTTACCTGATGCCCCGAGTACCTACGGCTGGCAAACGAGTGGCTACGATTTATCTATGGCCTCCTACGGACTCGCCACGGACTCGCTATGGACATTCTCCGAGTTTGAATCAAGGGGAAAACGCTGAGAATTCGTGAGTAACTGGTGAAAGTGGGACAGGCCCTTAACTTTGCGTCAGAGACCCGGATTCCATCCTGACCACGCATGCTTGTCTGGACGGAGTTTTTTAGTTTCTTCTTGTGACCTCTGTGGGTTTTCTCCGGGACCTCCGGTTGCCTCTCACTCTCGTAAAACGTACAGGTTTTGTCATAAGTTGCTAGTCATAAGTGATGGGAGCAGAATTAGGCCTCATCACTACTACGCCATTCAATCTTGTCTGATCTATCTCTCCCTCCTAACTCCATTCTTCTGCCTGCTCCCCGTAACTTCTGACACCTGTACTAATTAACAATCTATCTATCTCTGCCTTAAAAATATGCACTGACAGTCTCCGCAGCCTTCAGCTAAGGTGCGAAATGTGCAGCAGGCGGGTCTCTCCTGGGAATAGACATTCATGATTAACGTTTGGCCACTCCAACCCTTATCTAGATCTGTAGTAAATTTGTTTGAAGGGAGATCCCATCCATCCGTCCGTCTCGCTGATATGGTCAGTCATGATCTCGATCGCATTCCCGTGAGCCCACTAGTCTACCTACAGGGCTCCCCTCACAAAGTACTTCCTCTCTCCCGTTACCAGGGAAGATGAACCCATTTTCCTGACGGCAGTGGACCCCACATCACACACACACACACAACCAACATCACACACACACACACCCTCCATGGGGTGGAAGATTGCAACCGTCACTTGGTCCTGTTCTTGTTTCGACTAATGCAATCAACTCGAAGTGCACAAACAGAACATCAAATAGAACAAGTTGTCCGACAACTTTAGGCTGTGCATGCCACACGAAACAAGAAGAAGAAGAAGACACCCTCCATCACACACACACACACCCTCCATCACACACACACACATACAGTCACACCCACCCACACACACATACATCCACACACACACACACACCCTCCATCACACACACACACATACAGTCACACCCACCCACACACACATACATCCACACACACACACACACCCTCCATCACACACACACACATACAGTCACACCCACCCTCACACACATACATCCACACACACACACACACACCCTCCATCACACACACACACACACACACACACACACACACATCCACACACACACACACACACACACACACACACACACACACACACACACACACACACACACACACACATCCACACACACACCCTCCATCTCTCACACACACAGACACACACACTGTCAAGTCAAACTGTAATGAAAGTACTAATGCTAAATTAAAATTACAAGCGCACAATAGTAGGAAAAGAGCATATACCGTACAGGTGAAATGGAGATAAAAGGGGAGGGGCGGTGCATGTAATAGGAAAGGTATTACCTGCCTCCAAGTTAAAGGGGGAGGAGTGTTAGGTATGGGATAATTAGGATAAGTAATTGGTGTCTTGTGATGTCTGGGGCAAGTACGCATGAGCAGGAGGAGACTGGAGGTGGCGTCCTGCAGTAAAGAAGCTTGTATGATTCCTCCCGTGTCCGAGCCTTTATTCAAGACTGTTCACATCATCCGAATACACAACAATTGGCGACGAGGATAAAAGAACGAAGATAAGAACAAGGCCAGCAAGAAGAATCGAAAACAAAGATTAAAAATAGAAGTAGCATTTGGAAACAAGTGGAACAGCACCAAGCCAAATGGTTTTGAATTGGCGCCAAAAAGAAAAAAGGTAGGAACGGGACGCAATAGCTCAGGGAAGAGCCAGGAAAACAAGCAGGGGCAATAAGGGTCACCAAGCACGGTGTTAGCTTACCTGGAATGTATCCAGGGCTGTGCAGCCCACACCCAAGCCCAAGCAGCAGCCACAGACGTCGGGTGGGGGCCTAGTACCGTGAAGGCCACGGACAGATCCAGAGAGCCACCGACAGAGGCTGAGTCTTCAGCCCAACCGGGAACAGTCAACCCGGTGGGGGGAGAAAACAGAGAAAGCCCGGTCGGGATCAGAGTCAGCCCGACCGTGAACAGAAAAGCGGACAGGCCCGCGAGAGACGTTGACTTGCGGCTAAAACTTGAACAGTATAATCTAAGAGACCGTCCTAAAAACTGCCGCGATCGCCAGCAAAGGCATGCAGGACTGATTATCTACAGCACCTGATTAGCAGCCGGTTTGGCATCTGCTAAAAGACTCAACTGTTAAATACCTTAAGACCTACAACATCCAAATGCCTTCAAAGTAACGGCTGAAGCAATAAATCAAGTGGAACTGTAAATTAATTGCTGAATCTGCCAAAATAAAAAGGGGGAAAATAAATGGAAAAGAAGTGTTTGGTGATTGAGTGAAATCCAGTTCATCATTTCGGGGTGGATGAATCAGATCCCTTTCAAGCGGGGAATCTGCACAAAAACATTAGAAGACTTGACAGTGAAAGACTGCTGTGACCAGGAGATCTGGAAACCTGGAAAAGAGACAGTTAAGTCAAGATAAATCATGGCTGATGAAGTTACTGGAAAGTCAGCTGAGCAGCTCAAGCTGAGGAGGACAACAGCAAAACGGGCATTCTCTCGTCTTGTTCACAGCATCATTAGGAACCATGAAGGAATGTCTGAAGAGGAGCTCAGGAACAATTTCAACAAACTCATGCAGGAGGCCAACAAAGTCATGGAAGCCAATGACGATGTGGAGACTGGACTCATTGCAGAGCTGGAGGCGGAGCTGGACGCAGGTGAGGAAACTGTGTTAACTGAACAGCAAAAAGCCGACCTGGCAAAGACTGCAAAGGAGTGTGAGTCAAAACTAAAAGAGGTCAAAGGGCTCATCCAGGACACTCTATGGGCAAACTTTGGGAATGTTGAATTATCCACCTCACTGCAGACAGCAGATGGTGCATGTGAACTTGCTGCTGCCACCGCACCATCAAATAGCAACCAAGAAGCATATGAATTCATGCTTAACCACCTGCAGAAACTGGTAGAGACTGCAAAGGAGACGTACAGTCGGTGGAAACGTTGGGTCCCTCTGGATGAGCTAGAGAGCTTCCAGAAACGCCTGAGGACACTTGAGCTTCTTGTCCCCAAGCTGGTTTCCAGGAAGGCTGACTTCATACAGGCAAGAATAAAGAAGGACGCTGAAGGATTAGCACAAGCGGTGAATGCTTTCAATTATCCTTCACCAGCCATCAGACTGAGACCCACGGCCCTTCCTAAGTTTACTGGAAACAAGCGTGACTTTTATAGATGGAGGAAGGATTGGGAAGCACTGCAAAAGCAAGGTGAACCCACTGGGTCAAAGGAGGTGAAGAAAGTTCAATTGCTGGACAGTCTGGAGGACAAAATTACAAGAGACCTCCGCCTCACAAGTTATAACACTGAAGATGATATATTTCGTGTCCTAGAGAACCGGTTTGGAAATCAAACAGCTATTGCTATCGAGATAGTGGAGGAGCTTCAGAGAATCCCACCGGTCAGAGGACATCAGCCACGGAAAATAGTGGAATTAGTTCAAGCTGTGGAAAAGGTGCTTAAGGACTTGAGCGATCTCGAAGACACAGGCGCTATTAAAAATCCACTGATGACAAAATCAATTGAAACTAAGCTGCCAGAAACCCTCAAAAAGGAATGGCTGGTTTATGTAGCTGACAAGAGGAATGCTGTGGCACCAGAGAAACGGTTTGACAGTCTCTTGTCATTCCTCAAAGAGCAGGAGAGCATATACGAACAGCTCGAGCAACTGAGGGATGAGGAGCCGAGTAGAAAGGAAACTCGGACTGAACCAAGACATGCCAGAACCAGGTCTACCAAGTTAGGAAATGACCACACAGGTTGTGTAGTCTGTGGTGACATGAAGCACAAAAGAAAGCTGTACTTCTGCAAGCAGTTTCGAGGGCTAAAGCTGCCAGAAAAAAGAGCTGCTGTAAAGAAGTTGGGAGCATGCAAAAAGTGTCTTGAGGTTCATGATGATGGTTCATACTGCGAACCTGCATATCTGTGTAAAAATCAAATCTGCAAGGACGAACAGACTCCTGAGCATTATTTTTATCTGTGCCCAAACCAAGAGATGAGGAAAAGCGGTGTGGAGCAGAGAAGGAGTAAATTTGGTCCAGAGGAAGATAAAAGCAAGAAGAAATATACAGTGGACCAAGAGGAGTTTTTCAGCAAACTTCCACCAGAGTTGGCAAAACAATGCCGAGATGTGTTCTCCAACACTGCATCAAGAGCCTTCAACTCTGCAAAGAATCAGCCAAGCCTCCTAAAGGAAGGTGGACTGCAAGAGGACCCAGTGATTATGATGCTTCTGGAGGTCGTAGCAAATGGTGGACAAAAGGTTGGGATATTAATTGACTTGGTTCAGATACCAACTACATAATTCACAAGGCTGCGAGTAGACTGAACCTAAGGAGTGAAGACATCACGCTTATCGTCCATGGAGTTGGGGGGATGAAGGTCCACGTAGAGACGAGGCGCTACCTTCTAAAGATTGGAGTGAAGACTCCCGAGGGCACACTCAAGTTGCAACAGTTAGTTTGTTATGGATTGGACAGCATTGCAGATGTTCACAAACATGTGACACTACAGCAGCTGCACAAGTTCTTTCCAGAAGTCCCACTTGAGGAACTTGTGAGACCAAAAGAGATACATTTGCTCATAAGCCATAGAGAAGGCCAGCTAGCGCCTCAGAGGATTAGAACTGTTGGAGATCTCATTCTGTGGGATGGACCACTGGGAAAGACTGTTGGAGGTTGTCATCCTGAGCTGTTTGAGGAGCTTACCATGTCAGCCCACATGTCCAAAATATACTTCACGCGATCAATGAGAGCAGCTGCTTTAAAGTATGAGGAGCTCACTGACGCAGTCCCTGAGGAACTTTCACCAAACGGACAGGTCGCCGTCAAAGTCCAGAAGTCACGTACATCAACCGCAAATCGGGACTTCTTGATTTGGTGGAAGTGGGATAGCATTGAAGCATCTGAATGGTGGCAGATTAGGAAAGGGGGAGATGCAACGAGACCTGGGTGTCATGGTACACCAGTCATTGAAAGTAGGCATGCAGGTGCAGCAGGCAGTGAAGAAAGCAAATGGTATGTTAGCATTCATAGCAAAAGGATTTGAGTATAGGAGCAGGGAGGTTCTACTGCAGTTGTACAGGGTTTTGGTGAGTCCACATCTGGAGTATTGCGTACAGTTTTGGTCTCCAAATCTGAGGAAAGACATCCTTGCCATAGAGGGGGTACAGAGAAGATTCACCAGACTGATTCCTGGGATGTCAGGACTTTCATATGAGGAAAGATTGGATAGACTCGGCTTGTACTCGCTGGAATTTAGAAGATTGAGGGGGGATCTTATAGAAACTTACAAAATTCTTAAGGGGTTGGACAAGCTAGATGCTGGAAGATTGTTCCCGATGTTGGGGGAGTCCAGAACAAGGGGTCACAGTCTAAGGATAAGGGGGAATTCCTTTAGGACCGAAATGAGGAAAACATTCTTTACACAGAGAGTGGTGAGTCTCTGGAATTTCATTTCGGAGTCACGTGAGTGACTTCGTGAAGAGCCCGCCGGCACGCATGCGCGACATATCGTCGCAACGCATTGCTGCCGACAGCTGGCGGTGGGGCGCGCTCCTCGCCAGCCCTTCCAAAGGAGCCGCTTAGGTAAGTTAAACTCACCTTAAGTTGGTTGGCCCTTGCTGTCGGTTTTGTCTTTCAGCAAGGGTGCGGATTGGAGTGTTCAGAATGTCTGGACGAAGAAGTCGTGGCCCGGCGCCCTCATCGTTTCCACCTGGGGCCGGGAAGAAGGCGGGGAAGTCATTGCCGTCTGCTGCTGCAGGTCGGGACCCGCTGAGTCGCCACAGCTCCGAGGAGGAGTGCGTGGAGGAGGTCGTCGGGGTGCCTCCTGAAAGGGTGGACCCTGCCACAAGTTCGCCTTTGGCGACAACGGGGAAGGGGTCGTGCTGCGGCCCGACCCCCCTCCGCTAGCCCTTCATTAAAAGGCAGCAGAGGCGCCCGTAAGCCTAACCCGGTCCGGGCCAAGGCTCCACCAGCCGCCATGGAGCGGTCTGGTGCAACGGCGGGACCTGGGTCGTTAAGGTCTGCTACCCAACTCCCAACCCCCGCCGCCGGGATGGGGGGCTTGGGTACGGTCCCGCCTCGGTCGCCGAGTCCCCCATGGATGGGAGGACGAGACCATGCGTCGGCACCGTCCGAAATGCGGACAGCCGGCAAGCCTGTGCGGGCGTCGCTCCATGCTTCTGCTGGAGTCGACCCCAAGCCGTCAGGGCCCTTTGTGGCAACGGCTTCTACTCCTGCCAAGGAGAGGCGGTTGGACACCCTGCCCGCACGGGACTCGCACGGTTTCGCTGCGGCGGCCGAAAGCGATCCATTCCGGCACCGAGATCACTTCTCTGAGGTGCGGGCCGATGATAGGAGCCCCGGCATGTTTTCTGAGCCGGAGGACTCCGACCATCCGAGTGTTCAGGATGGGGGGCGTATTGACCGCATCGAGCGGCTGCTGGAGCTGGTACTCCATAATCAACAGCAGTACGCACCCACGGATATCGTCAGGCACAGGGCCGCCTCGCCGGTTTCCCTCATCAGCGAGCCACAAGGGGTAGAAGGGTTTGACCCCACCCCAACACCGTCGGAGCCACCGACAGCTGAGTTACTGGACGTGGCAGCCAAATTTGCTGCACCAATTACAACTGGACTTCCGCTCCAGCCAAAGCTGGCAGCAACAGTGGACTTTCTCACGAATCATCGGTTGCAGGAGGAAGTACTCTCACAGGCCACTCAGCGCCACAAGGCCCCGTCCAACTGTAATGCCCTCAACGTGCCACTGGTCAATACGCCCATATGGGGCAACATCGGCGTGGCTGTCCGCCATCAGGAGGTTACACTCCAGCGGATCCTCAAACTCCTCACGGCCGGTATTACCGCCTTTGCGCGGTCGGTCGATGGAACGGACCTGTCATTGGATCAGGAGGATGCGTTAGCACTATTATGTGCCACCCAGCATGAAATCAACGATTTCCGGAAGAACAGCATCCGTCCGTCTATCAACCCACAATTTGCAGGATTGTGTAAGCCACCGCCGCCCCCACCGCCCCGACAACTCTTCGGGGAAGACCTTCCGAAGAGGGTCAAGGAGCTGGACGAGGTAGCCAAAACGGTGGGACTTATGCGATCTCAGATCGCCCCCAGACCGATGGTGCCAAAAGCTCCCCCTGCTCGACCGCGAGGTCCGGTCGCATCAGCATCAAGACCATATGCTACTACTCAGCACTACTACCAACAGGGCCAGCAGCAGCGGTCTTTTAAAGGGTCAGGCACACAGCGACCCCAGTGGAAGATGAAGCCATCTTATCGTCAGCCCAGCCCAGCACCTCCTCGGCCACCCAAGTATGTCAGGGACCGCCGGTGACCATGGAGGTAACGCGGTCTGGGTTTCTTTCCCCTGCCCCTTTAATCTCACATGTGGGAGGGCGACTCCGGTTCTGTGCTAAAGCTTGGGTACCAGTTACTTCAGATAAATTTGTTTTACAAAATATTCGGGGTCATTCTATTGAATTTATTCACGGCAACGTTCCTCCATCCCAGCATATGCCTAAACGGCAGTTTACGCTGTCTGCTGTTGAGCAGGCAGCAGGCACGGCTGAAATTTTTTCGTTTGGGACAAAAAGGCGTGATAGAGAAAACTATTCACGAGCCCATTGAAGTCGTCTCCAATATATTTACTAGACCAAAAAAGGATGGAGGTTGTCGGGTGATTATTGATTTGACCCAGTTGAATACCTTTGTACCATATACACATTTCAAAATGGACACCTTTGAGACAGCCAAATCACTGATTTCGCATGGTTGCTTTATGGCATGTATTGATTTAAAAGATGCATACTATTCAGTGTCCATCCGGAAACATCACCGGAACTTTTTGAAATTTGTCTGGATGGATCAGCTCTGGCAATATCGAGCCTTACCAAATGGGCTTACTACTGCCCCTAGGCTCTTTACTAAATTACTTAAACCTATTATGTCCAAATTACGCATAGAACATCATATTGTAATGGCTTATTTGGATGATATTCTGATTATTGGCAATACTCTGGAAGCAGCTGAAAGCGCTGTTTTAGCAACTGTTACTATATTTCAGCAACTGGGGTTTATAGTTCATCCAGAAAAATCGAAGTTTCACCCACCCCAGGTTATGGATTATTTGGGTTTCACGGTGGACTCTATTCAAATGAGGGCCACCATTCCATTTCACAAGGTGGAGGATGTCTCCCTTGCATGTCAGGATCTCGCATCCGCCAGTATACCATCTATTCGGCATACAGCTAAGATAATTGGGAAAATCGTAGCTTTATTTCCGGCAGCCCGGTTTGGGCCTTTGCATTCTCAAAACCTGCAAAGGGCCAAAATTATTGCGTTAAAAAAGAACGCTGGTCATTTTGACAGACCTATGGAGCTGCCTTCTGATGCTAAGGTTGAGCTCCAATGGTGGGTGTCCAATATTGGCAGGGCATTCAAACCCATTGTTGTGCCCAATCCGGTGGTATATTTGCAAACTGACGCAAGCTCTCTAGGTTTGCAGCATTTCACGGACTGCGGGCATATTGTGCTCATCTTAGTGGTACTCATGTCCGTCTCCAAATAGACAACACCACAGTGGTGGCATATTTAAACCATATGGGCGGTACCAGGTCAGTCTCTTGTGACAAATTGGCTAATACTATTTGGTGCTGGTGTATTGATCGAGATATTTGGATTTCAGCCACCTATTTGCCAGGTAGGCTTAATACTGTGGCAGACACCAGGTCACGCAAATTCAATGATAGTATTGAGTGGATGCTGCATCCTCAAATATTTGCCCAAATTACAGCCAAATTTGGCCAACCGGATATCGACCTTTTTGCGTCCCGGTTGAACCATCAGGTACCGACATATGTGTCATGGGAACCAGACCCTGGGGCATTAGCGATTGATGCATTCTCGCTAGACTGGGGGAAGTGGTTTTTCTATGCATTCCCCCCGTTTTGCCTCATCAGTCGGGTATTACAAAAAATCAGGATGGATTCTGCCAGAGGCATTCTTGTCATACCCGACTGGCCTACGCAGCCTTGGTATCCGGTGGTCTCTGACATGATTAGTCAACCTTGGGTCCCTCTAGAGGGTTGCCCGCATGTGGTTTCTCACCCTGTCTCAGGGGAGTTACACCCCTGCCATGCGTATCTAAAATTACTGGCTTGCAGGTTCTGACCAGGCCATGGATGCAGTATGGCCTTACCACCCGGACCATGAACACCATTGGAGCATCATGTCGAGGGTCAACCAGGCGGAGATATCTCTCCCACATCACCAAGTGGGAAGCCTACTGCAGTCGCTCTCACATCACCTATGACGATGTCTCCATAGCCGACGTCCTGGAATTCCTCGCGGGGTTGCACCATGATGAGCACTTGAGTTATCGTGCCATCAACAGCGCCAGGAGTGCGCTATCATTCTACCTCAACATCGAGGTTGGATCGAACAGGCTAGTGTCCAGGCTTATGCGGGGAATATTCAATCTGAATCCGCCTACACCACGCTACAACATCACCTGGGATGTCAGGGATGTGCTTACCCTGCTCAGGTCGTGGTCACCCATGGAAGGGTTACAGCTGGACCAACTCACTATGAAATTGGTGATGTTACTAGTGCTGACTTCAGCACAGCGGGTTCAGACGCTCCACAAACTACGTATTGACAGGATGACGTCGACCCCTGGAGAAGTAGTCTTTTTCGTCGATGAGCTACTTAAGCAGCATAGACCTGGGTGCACAGGGCTGCAGCTGAAGTTCCCGGCATACCCTGCAGATGCTCGGCTATGTTTAGCCACTCACATCCGTTACTACATCAAGGTGACGAGGAGCATCAGAGGAATGGAGTTGTACCTGCTTGTCACTCACAAAAGATCTCACCATCGAGTGACAGTCCAGACGATATCCAGGTGGCTCCGGATCGTCCTGAATAAGGCAGGTATTGACACTAATGTGTTTACATCCCACTCCACCA
Source organism: Raja brachyura (assembly GCA_963514005.1). The sequence continues at coordinate 156,580,872 of OY740782.1, read as the reverse complement.
GGGCTGCATCTACGTCGGCGGCGAGAGTCATGGAGGTACCCATGGACCATATCCTCGCCACAGCAGGATGGGTGAATGAAGCTGTGTTCCAGCGATTCTATAATAAGCCTGTTGCTGCTCCCCTTCAGTTCGCAGAGGCCGTGCTGAACGCCGGGTGTGAACGTGGGGATGTCCCTGATTAAAAGGGCGTTATTTGTTGTGTTATTAACAAATCTTCTTTTTGTTTCAGTATAACCTCGTTTCGTCAACTTGTTTCCTCCAATCCATCCTTGCTAGTGGTGTGTCCGCATGGACGTTGTCCAGGGCGTGTAATCACAGAAGCTTTGAAGTCTTCACGAAGTCACTCACGTGACTCCGAAATGAAATAGTAAGATTGAACGAGAACTTACCAAGTTTGAAGGTTGATCTTTATTTCATGAGGAGTTGCGGTGAGGGATTTCGTGCCCTCCGCTCCCAACCCTCGATCATCTTCAGCTGGTAATCAGAGTCTCTTTAAATCTTACTATGCCAAGTCATTTCTGTTGTTGTTTCTGTGATTCCACACCGCTGCTTTGAAGAATGTCGCGCATGCGTGCCGGCGGGCTCTTCACGAAATCCCTCACCGCAACTCCTCATGAAATAAAGATCAACCTTCAAACTTGGTAAGTTCTCGTTCAATCTTACTATTCTCTGCCACAGAAGGTAGTTGAGGCCAGTTCATTGGCTATATTTAAGAGGGCGTTAGATGTGGCACTTGTGGCTAAAGGGATCAGGGGGTATGGAGAGAAGGCAGGTACGGGATACTGAGTTGGATGATCAGCCATGATCACATTGAATGGCGGTGCAGGCTCGAAGGGCCGAATGGCCTACTCCTGCACCTATTTTCTATGTTTCTATCTAAGCAGCATGCGAGTCAAAGTGCGGGGGTTGCCGCTGTGGAAACTGCCAACCAGGCAGAAAAGAAATGACTCTTGCTGAAGAGAGAGAGCTCGAAGCGGTAAGGGAAGGCCTCACCTACGTGACTGGAGACCATCACAGTAAAGACCCACATTGGCATGCTAGCTATCCTTGGTTGGAAGACCCAGCTTCTCTACCAAATAATACAAGGACAGTGAAAGCCACATTTCTCAGGACAGAGAGGCAGCTATCCAGAGAACCTGAATGGAAAAGTGCCTACACAGCTCAGGTGCACGACATGGTGGACCGAAAGGCTGCAATCAAATTGTCCGAAGACATGATTGCAAACTGGAAGGGACCAGTGTGGTATGTGAGTCACCTTATTGCTCCAAACCCCCACTCTGTCACAACCCCAGTGAGACTAGTGTGGAACAGCAGCCAAAAGTGCAATGGTGTCAGCTTGAATGATTTGCTGATGAAAGGTCCAGACGTCCTCAACCAAATTCGCGCCGTGCTCCTCAGATTCAGAGGTGGAATCTATGCTGCTCTGGGAGACATAAAGAAGATGTGTAACTCAGTGTGGTTGGAGGACCGTGACGTGCACTTACACAGATTCCTCTGGCGAGATTCCGAGGACAAGGAGCTGGGAGAGTATGCTATCACAAGAGTGAACATCGGAGACAAACCTGCGGGGTGCATTGCACAGTTGGCAATGCGTGAGACTGCTAATCTTCCTTCTTTTGCCCACCTCAAGGATGAGCAGCAAGTTCTCCAGAAAGACAGCTATGTTGACGACATCCTCACATCTCACAACAGCCTCGACCAGTTGAGAATCATCACAGCAAATGTGGAACGAATCCTAAAAGCTGGTGGGTTTGAGCTCAAGCCTTGGGTTCTGTCTGGCCAACGTGGGAGGAAGGAGGACAGTGATGCTTTAAAGAAAAGCAAAACAAAGAGCATGATCGTACCGAACCAAATGCATGATGATGATAACAAGGCACTTGTTGTGGGCTACATTGTTGAAGAGGACATGCTCCACGTTATGGTGGGAATCAATTTCTCCAAGAGAAAGAAAAAGATGCGGCTTGGTCAAAGCCTTCTACAAGAGCAAATTAAAACTCAGACGCCAAATCCCCTAACAAGAAGAGAGCTTCTCAGCCAGGTAGCAGGGCTATATGACCCCATCGGCATAGTGGCTCCTGTTAAGCAAAAGGGAGGATCCTAGTACGCGGAGCTTTCCAAGAAGCAAAAGAGGGAAGCTGTTCGGTCAGAGACACATGGGACATGGCACTCTCAGATGGACTGAGGGAGGATGCAATTAAACTCTTTGAAGAGTACGTACAACTTGGAAAAGTCAAGTTCGTCAGGGCACTGACTCCCTCTTGCTCCGCAACTGAACCCTTGGGAATCACCTTTTCTGACGGAAGTGAGCACACCTACGGGCGGTGATGTAGCTAAGATGGGATTCAGACCATAGCCCAATTGACAGACTTGTGGAATCCAAGGCCAAGTTAACTCCCTTGGACCACAGAGGAGACACTGTTAAAGCGGAGATGTGTGGAGCAGTGTTCGCCTCACGCTTAAAGAAGTATTTTGAGCTACACAGTCGAATTCAAGTGGAGAAGTGGTATCATCTTGTGGATAGTCAAACAATCCTTTGTGCAATACAGCGAGAAAGCTGCGGTTTTCAGACATTCTTCGCCAATCGCATTGGAGAGATTCAAACAAGCACCAACATTCAGGACAGGCGGTGGATTCCTGGCCCACAAAACATCGCTGATGTAATCACCAGAGGTGCCAGCCCTCAAGACCTTGATCAGTATTCGGAGTGGCAAAATGGACCCAAGTTCCTGGTATTGCCTGTGAGTGAGTGGCCAATAAAATCAGCTAAAGAACTGGCTGCCACTGCCAGAGAGAACATTAACAAGTTACAGAAGAAAGCTTTTGTTGCAGCACTATCAAGAGCCAAGGTAGTGAACCAAGAACCGGAACCAACAAACCCAAAGAGACCACCTGCAGGGTCAGCTATTCAGAACCTTGTTGATGTCCAGCGGTTCAGCATTCTAACTCGACTGATCAAGACAGTCGCATGGATTTGGAGAGCAGCGAAGAGGTTTCTTGGCAAGAACAAAGCCCTAAACAATCCAAAGTGGGAGGCCATCTCTTTGACGGGAGTCATTACAGTAAAAGAACGAGAAAATGCTCTAAAAGACATTTTTTGTGCTGTGCAATTGGGCACAACTTTCCCAAGCACCACGACGGATCGACTAGTGGCCTATAAAGACCAAGATTCTGGGCTGATGGTTTGTGGTGGCAGAGTGCAGAGCTTTGAAGAGAATAAAGTTGCTGTTCCCATCCTGCCCGTTGATGCCTGGGTGTCCATGCTGGTAGCTCCGGAGGCTCACAGGGAGAGTCATGACGGAGTGGCTGGGACCTTGCTTAAAATGAGAAGAAAGGCTTGGGTCATAAAAGGAAGGAGAATTGCTCAAAAACGTCGTTGATCACTGCATAATCTGCAAGAAAGCTAACGCAAAGAAATGTCAACAAGTAATGAGTGATCTGCCGCCTGAGATAACCGAACCTGCTGCTCCTTTTGAGTTTACAACAGTAGACCTCTTTGGACCCTACCACATACACGATGACGTCAAGAAGAGGGTAAAACGCAAAGTTTGGGGAGTTGTCTTCTGCTGTAGGGCCAGCAGAGCCATCCTCACAGAGGTAGTCAACACCTTATCAAGTGAAGGGTTTCTGATGGCTTATGAAAGATTCACAGCAATCCGTGGGCACCCCAAGAAGATCTGGTCTGATCCAGGCACACATTTTATTGGCGCAAAACCAGTCCTAGAGGAACTGTATAGATTTTTGGACAACCTGGACAGAGCAGCTTTGGGGAGAACGCAGCTAAAAATGGAACAGAGTGGATGTGGAAAATCCATCCTGCTGATTCTCCACACAGGAATGGCGCTGCGGAGGCTGCTGTCCGTGTTGTGAAGAGAGCGCTACAAAGTTTTATAAAGAATCGTCACTCAGTTATAGTGAGTTTCAGACAGCTCTTTACATGGCAGCAAACATCCAATTGACGCCAGGATACAAAGCCGGGAAGACTGCGTTCAGTACATTACACCAAGTACCCTTCTGCTTGGTCGAGCATCTCAGTGCGGAGACATTAAGACTTTTGACTTTTCCAGCTACCCCTACAAAAGACTTAGAACAATGCAGTCAGAGGTGAACAAGTTTTGGAAGAGCTGGAGCCAACTCACTGGTCCTAACCTGTTTATAAGCAGCAAGTGGCACACCACTCAGAGAAATGTCACTGCCGGAGACATTGTCTGGTTAAGTGACCAAAATGCACTGAGGGGCCAATTCAAGCTGGGCAGAGTCGCCAGCTCAAATCCAGACTGTAAAGGCATCGTGAGAGACGTGAATGTACGGATCTTCCCACGTTACTCCATTCCTCTGACAAGGGCTTTGAAGGGAAGAACAAGGCGTTTCACTCAGGGGAAGGAGAGGATCCAAGCCACGATTGTTCACAGGGATGTTAGACTGCTGGTTGTCTTACTTCCAGTAGAAGAACAAGACAGAAATGCATCAGGAACCAAGTTCAAACATAGACTTCAAAGTTTGACTTTAAAGCGTCGATCTCCCAAGTGGTCCCATTGGAAGATCGAGTGGGAGGTGTCAAGTCAAACTGAAATGAAAGGACAGGTGCAGAGAATTGCTAAATTGATATCACAAGACAGTGATTTCATTTCGGAGTCACGTGAGTGACTTCGTGAAGAACCCGCCAGCACGCATGCGCGACATATCGTCGCTCGCATTGCAGTCGACGGCTGGAGAGGAGCGCGGCTCATCACCAGCCCTTCATAAGGGCCACTCAGGTAAGTACTAACAACCTTGAGTTGGTTGTTCTGTGTAAGTAATTGTGTTTTCTTCCACAGAGACATGGACAGCAGGAAAAATAAAGGCCGTAAAACTTCTACAAGGAGTTGTCGGCAACCCAACCCGGAGCCCCCCTCCACGGCAGGAGGACGGGCCGGGAAAAAGGCGCGCAAGCCGGGGAGCCCTGTATTCACAGGATCCGGTTTACCGACGCAGCTATGCCCTAGCGGGGTACCTGCAGAACAAACAGTCGGTACAGCGCCGGAGCAGGTGCATCCTGACTCCATCTCTCTCTCACCCACTGGGTCGTTTGCAAAGACAAGCAAGAGGGATTCGCGTGCTGATGCACGGCCCTTCTCCCTGAGCCCTCCTGAAGGAGGCAGGGATACAATTCCACTACCTAGCCCTTCGCGGGTTGAGGTCTCACCAGGAGCCACTAGGAAGTGGTCTGGTGAATCAGGCAGGCCCGAGTCCACTGGCAGACCAAGGAGGGCCAGTGTCGACTCACCACCCAGGGGGACCAGGAGGAGTCACAAGGGTGGAGCCTCGCCTAGGTCACCGCTTCCCCCGCTGGGGGCAGGTCGGGACCGTACGCCGTCTGGGTCCAGATTAAGGACAGTCGGCAAGCCCGTGCGGACGTCGGGTCACCACGCTGCGGCGTCAGGTGCCGACCTCTCCCCACCCAGGGCCTTCGAGGCAGCCGGGTCCAGCTCAGCGAAGAGGAGGCGCTCGAGCAGGTCCGCGCGGGAATCGCTCAGCTTCGCCGAGGCGGCTGGTAGCGACACATCATCACAGTACCGATATTACCTCGACGAGGTACGGACTGATGATCGGAGCCTCAGGAGTTCCTTCGGGCACGAGGCCTCTTACCTCCCACACCCGCCCGATGAAGGGCGCTTGGATCGTATGGAGAGGATATTGGAGCAAGTTCTACTCAATCAGAAACAGGACAGGAGGAGGTCCTTGCGAAGGCCATGGAGAGACACAAGGCTCCAGGGAACTGCAATTCACTCCACGTGCCGATTGTGAACATGCCAATCTGGGGTAATATCAGCCCGGGCATCAGAGTGCAGGAAGTGAAACTGCAGAGGATTTTAAAACTACTTACGTCTGGGATCACCGCTTTTGCAAAGTCGGTAGATGGGGTTGATCTAAGCACTGAACAGGAGGATGCTCTAGCTCTGCTCTGCAATACGCAGTACGAGATCAACGCTTTCAGGAAGAGCATTATTAAACCTTCCTTGAATCCCAATTTTGCGGGACTATGCAGAGCACCTCCTACCCCCCCACCTAGACAGCTGTTCGGAGAGGACCTCCCAAAGCAGGTCAAAGAGCTGGATGACCATGCAAAAACCATAGGTCTGATGAGACCACATTTTGTGACCAGACCTTCGGCCAAGAAGACACCTTACTTCAGGCCACGAGGTCAGACCGACAGGCCAACAAGGACCTACGTTCCGGCACCTCCCCAATATCAACAGCCTCCTCAGCCCAGGCCTTTTTTAGGGCTAGGCCCTCAGCGGCCAGCATGGAAGATGCGGATTCCGCACCAACCACGAAACCCAGCACCTCCACGTCCCACCAAAAATCCCAGGGACCACCGATAACCATGAAGGTAAGGGGGTCTGGATTCCATGCACTTGCATGTCTAACCTCACGAGTTGGGGGCAGATTACAGGGATTTAAGGAGGCTTGGGAAACCATCACTTCAGATGAGTTTATCTTGCAAAGTATTCAGGGTTATGCAATTGAGTTTATTCATGGCCAATTGCCTCCACCCCAGCATATGCCGAATCGCAAATTTGCACTTTCCAAAAAAGAATTGGCAGAAGGCTATGCTGAAATCTTGAGTTTACAAGAGAAAGGTGTGATAGAGCAAACCACACATGAACCAATTGAATTTGTGTCCAATATATTTACTAAAACTAAAAAAGATGGTGGATGCCGGGTCATTATAGATTTAACTCACTTGAATACCTTTGTAAAATACACCCATTTCAAAATGGACACATTTGAAACAGCCAAATCTTTGATTTCGGAAGGCTGCTTCATGGCATGCATTGATTTAAAAGATGCATACTATTCAGTATCCATTCGGAAACATCATAGGAAGTTCTTGAAGTTTACCTGGATGGATCAGCTTTGGCAATACAAAGCATTGCCCAATGGGCTTACTACAGCCCCCAGACTATTCACCAAACTACTCAAGCCAGTGTTATCTACACTGCGGAGACAAAATCATACGGTCATGGCCTATTTGGATGACATTCTGATAATTGGGCACACTCTGGAATCAGCAGAGTTGGCGGTTTCAGCCACAGTAAAAATGTTTCAAAAAATGGGGTTTATAATCCATCCAGACAAATCAAAGTTCATCCCCGCACAGATCATGGACTACTTGGGGTTCACGATTGACTCCAATCGCATGATCACCACCATCCCAATTAACAAAGTCGGTGATGTGTTTCAAGCATGCAAGAACCTGGTCTGCGCCAGTATACCGTCTATCAGATTAACTGCCAGGGTAATTGGCAAAATTGTAGCAGTATTTCCAGCTGCTCAATATGGACCTTTACACTATCAGAATTTACAAAGGTCAAAAATAACAGCATTAAAACTAAATGCTGGACATTATGATAGACCTATGCAGTTGCCGGTTAAGGCAAAACTTGAGTTACTATGGTGGATTGGCAATATCCATAACTCATTTAAACCCATCATTGTGCCTCGTCCAATGGTATACTTGCAAACAGATGCAAGCTCCCATGGCTGGGGAGCTACGGACAACAACAACAGTTGTGGAGGTAGATGGGATTCACTTGAAGCTACTTTGTTGTCAGCACAAGGGATAAACTATTTGGAGATGCTAGGAGCATTCCACGGACTAAGAGCCTATTGTTCAAACATGACTAACACTCATGTCCGTCTCCAAATAGACAATACCACTGCGGTGACTTATCTGAATCATATGGGCGGTACCAGGTCAATTTCATGCAATGAATTGGCAAACACAATTTGGCTCTGGTGTATTCAACGGAATATTTGGATTTCAGCTACCTACTTGCCAGGTGAGCTCAATACAGTGGCGGACACCAGGTCACGGAAGTTCAATGACAACATCGAGTGGATGTTGAAACCCCAAATATTCACCAAAATTATAGCCAAATTTGGTAAACCGGATATTGACCTTTTTGCGTCACGGTTGAACCATCAGGTACCAACATACGTATCATGGGAGCCAGATCCTGGGGCTATGGTGATGGACGCATTCTCGCAAGACTGGGGGAAATGGTTCTTCTATGCCTTTCCTCCATTCTGCCTCATCAGTCGGGTATTGCAGAAAATCCAGCTCGATGCTGCCAAGGGCATCCTCATTATACCCGACTGGCCTACGCAATCATGGTATCCGGTGGTCCTTGGAATGATAAGTCAACCATGGGTCCTCTTAGAGGGTTGCCCACAATTGGTGACGAACCCTGCCACAGGGGAACCACACCCCTGCCATAGTCATTTGAATCTATTGGCTTGCAGGATCTGAACAGGCCACTACTTCAGTATGGTCTATCTTCAAGGACAATGGATACCATGGGAGCATCATGCAGGGAGTCCTCAAGACGGCAGTACTTATCGTACATCAGGAAATGGGAATCCTATTGCGGCCGCATGGACGTTGCATATGACTCCGTCTCCATCACAGATGTGCTGGAATTTCTTGCGGGGCTACACCATGATCAACATCTCAGCTATAGTGCCATCAATAGCGCCAGGAGTGCGCTATCGTCCTACCTCAACATTGAGGTAGGATCCAATAAATTGGTCTCCAAACTTATGCGGGGGATATTTAATTCCAACCCGCCGAGGCCCCGTTACAACGTCACATGGGATATTGGCAAAGTACTGACCCTGCTGAGAACATGGTCACCCATGACGGGGCTCGAATTGGACAAACTCACCCTGAAAGTGGTGATGTTGATGGCACTTACCTCAGCACAAAGGGTGCAAACGCTTCACAAGGCCAAGATCGACAGAATGATCTCTACCCCTGAACGGGTCATCTTTTTCATTGATGAATTGCTCAAGCAGCATAGACCTGGGCTTACAGGGCTGCAGCTGGAGTTTCCAGCATACCCCGCTGATGCTAGGCTATGCATAGCCACCCATATCCGCCACTATATCAAAGTGACGAGGAAAATAAGGGGAATGGAGCAATACCTGTTCATCAGTCACAAAAAACCTCACCATAGAGTGACGGTACAGACGATATCCCGATGGCTCAGGATCGTCTTAAACAAGGCAGGTATTGACACTAATGTTTTTAAATCCCATTCCACCAGGGCAGCATCAACATCGGCGGCAAAGGCCATGGAGGTGCCCATGGACCAGATACTTGCCACAGCGGGATGGGCCAGTGAAGCCACTTTTCAACGGTTTTACAATAAACCCGTCACCGTACCTGGAATGTTCGCAGGAGCCGTGCTGGATGCAGGCCGAGAACATACAGTTCCCCCTCAGTGAGGGGTCCTTTCTTGTTGTTATTAATAAATATTATTATTTTTTCAGAGAAACAGTGACGGAAATTGATTACTGCTGTCCACCTTTTCAGTAGCGTGTGTGATAGCATGGACGTTGTCCAGGGCGTGAAATCACAGAAGCTTTGAAGTCTTCACGAAGTCACTCACGTGACTCCGAAATGAAATAGTAAGATTAAACGAGAACTTACCAGTTTGAAGTTTGATCTTTATTTTATGAGGAGTTGCGATGAGGGATTTCGTGCCCTCCGCTCCCAACCCTCGATCATAAAGTCAACTGGTAACTAGAGTCTCTTCAATCTTACTATAACAAGTCATTTCTTGGCTTGGTTTTTCTGTGATTCCACACCGCGGCTTTGAAGTATGTCACGCATGCGTGCTGGCGGGTTCTTCACGAAATCCCTCATTGCAACTCCTCATAAAATAAAGATCAAACTTCAAACTGGTAAGTTCTCGTTTAATCTTACTATTAAAGTGGGCGGAACCCCAGCCTGTCGGGCTCTGCCCGGGGTTTATAAAGGGGCACATAGCACCAGAAGCCAGGGGTAGCCAGAAGAGGCAAGCGGGACTGATTTTCTACAGACCCGATTGGCAGCCGGTTTTTCACCTGATAAAGACTAAAGACGAAACCACTGATAAAGACTAAAACTGCCAAGTGTTTGGTCTGAGTGAATCCAGTTCATCATTCTGGGGTAGATAAATCAAATCCCTTTCAAGCGGGGAAACTGCAAAAACATTAGAAGAGTGGACAATTTCCCTAGTAACCTCTTCAAAAAATTCAAGAAGGTTTGTCAAACATGACCTTCCAGGCACTAATCCATGTTGACTGTTCCTGATCAGACCCTGTTTATCCAGATGCTTATATACATTATCTCTAAGTATCCTTTCCATTAATTTGCCCACCACTTACGTCAAACTAACAGGTCCATCTGACTGGTTAGCCTGCAACAAAAGCTTTTCACTGACCAACCATGTTGGGGGAGGCCAGAACCAGGGTCACAACCTGTGACCCTGGTTCTGGACTCCCCCAACATGGTTGGTCAAGAATAAGAGATCAAGAATAAGAGGTAGGCCATTTAGGCCTGAGATGAGGAAAAACTTCTTCACCCAGAGAGTTGTGAATCTGTGGAATTCTCTGCCACAGAGGGTAGTGGAGGCCGATTCACTGGATGTTTTCGAGAGGGAGTTAGAATGACAGTAGCTCTTAAGGATAATGGAATCAAGGGATATGGGGAAAAAGCCAGAGCGGGCTACTGATTTTAGGTGATCAGCCATGATCATATTGAATGGTGATGCTGGCTCGAAGGGCCGAATGGCCTACTCCTGCACCTATTTTCTATGTTTCTATGACAATAAACTAAACTGAACTGATAAATAAAAATATATATGTGCGTGTGTGTGTGTGTGTGTGTGTGTGTGTATGTGTGTGTGTGTGTGTGTGTGTGTGTGTGTGTGTATATGTATGTGTGAGTGCGTGTGTGTGTGTGTGTATATGTATGTGTGAGTGCGTGTGTGTGTGTGTGTGTGTGTGTGTGTGTGTGTGTGTGTGTGTGTATATGTATGTGTGAGTGCGTGTGTGTGTGTGTGTGTGTATATGTATGTGTGAGTGCGTGTGTGTGTGTGTGCGTGTGTGTGTGTGTGTGTGTGTGTGTGTGTGTGTGTGTGTGTGTGTGTGTGTGTATATGTATGTGTGAGTGCGTGTGTGTGTGTGTGCGTGTATATGTATGTGTGAGTGCGTGTGTGTGTGTGTGCGTGTGTGTGTGTGTGTGTGTGTGTGTGCGTGTATATGTATGTGTGAGTGCGTGTGTGTGTGTGTGTGTGTGTGTATATGTATGTGTGAGTGTGTGTGTGTGTGTGTGCGTGTGTGTGTACACGTATACGTACATGTAAAAAACAAACAATAATAGTGCAAAGAGACAAAAAGAATGCCCCCAAGTCTATGTAGTTCGAAGTTTATTTGAGGTTGTCGTGTTTAATAACCTGATGGCTGTGGGGAAGTGGCTGTTCCTGAACCTGGACCTTACAGTTGTCAGACGGTACATAGACGCCCATTTACCAAGGGTAAGTAAGCGATAAAAGCAGCAGATCAAAGGTGACGATGATGAGGAAATATAGAATGGACCATTATTGGCTGAGGGGAAGGCGACTAATCAGGAGGACAGTGAAACTAGTTGGAGAACGGGGACGGGGAGGGGATGGAGAGAGAGGGAAAGCAAGGACTATTTGAAGTTAGAGAAGTCAATGTTCATACTACTGGGGTGTGAGCTGCCCAAGCGAAATATGAGATGCTGTTCCTCCAATTTGCACTGGGCCTCACTCTGACAGTGGAGGAGGCCCAGGACAGAAAGGTCAGATTGGGAATGGGCAGGGGAAGTTGAAGTGCTGAGCCACCGGGAGATCAGGTTGGTCAAGGCGGACTGAGCGGAGGTGTTCAGCGAAACGATCGCCAAGCCTGCGCTTGGTCTCACCGATGTACAGGAGTTGACACCTGGAACAGCGGATACAGTAGATGTTGCCTCACCCGCTGAGTTACTCCAGCACTTTGTGTTTGGTTCAAGATTTCAGTATCTGTAGTTCCTTGTGCGTCCATATAAGCGAAACCATTCAGCATTAATCTCTATTCCAACCTGTGCAGTGGATTTGTGTGGTTACAATACATCCTTAAACACACATATGCAAGTGAGGAACTGGGGCAACAGTAAATGGGGAATCTTCTCTCTGTCCCAACACAACCGTAGTCCTCGTACTAGTTTCACCATTGTCCTGCCGAGTTTCACTGTTCCTATCTTCTTGTTACAACCTTTTCCACAGCCAACAATGGACCATTGTGGGCTCCACCTTTCTTTGGTCGTTGGTGTTGACATTGATTTGTTCTTTTCATATCTCGCGTTTCAATCTCCCTTGACTCTCATTCTGAAGAAGTCTCGATCTGAAACGTCACCTATCCATGTTCTCCACAGATGCTGCCTGACCCGCTGAGTCATTCCAGCACTCTGTGAAACGTCACATATCCATGTTCTCCACAGATGCTGCCTGACCCGCTGAGTTACTCCAGCACTCTGTGAAACGTCACCTATCCATGTTCTCCACAGATAGAAACATAGAAACATAGAAATTAGGTGCAGGAGTAGGCCATTCGGGCCTTCGAGCCTGCACCGCCATTCAATATGATCATGGCTGATCATCCAACTCAGTATCCTGTACCTGCCTTCTCTCCATACCCTCTGATCCCCTTAGCCACAAGGGCCACATCTAACTCCCTCTTAAATATAGCCAATGAACTGGCCTCAACCACCCTCTGTGGTAGAGAGTTCCAGAGACCCACCACTCTCTTTGTGAAAAAATTCCTTCTCATCTCGGTCCTGCCTGACCCGCTGAGTTACTCCAGCACTCTGTGACACGTCACCTATCCATGTTCTCCACAGATGCTGCCTGACCCGCTGAGTTACTCCAGCACTCTGTGAAACGTCACCTATCCATGTTCTCCACAGATGCTGCCTGACCCGCTGAGTTACTCTGGCTCTCTGTGCCTATATAAACTAAATGCCAACCTGGGGTAAATCTCACCTACCCAAGAGGTACATTTGTTGATTCTGGATTTGTACATTTTTTCTCATCGACTGGCCGCTGGGTTTGGTTCTGGTTAACCGGTATCTGTTCATCATTAGTTGTTCATGAATAAGTGCGATAACATTGTTGTGTGCTATTTAAGTTGCCTGGGGTAAACGAGACAAAACATGTTGGGAAACCCCTGAACTAAATGATTGTTCTTTTAAACCATATAGCAAGTGACTCAAAGCTACTGAATCTGGTGTAAACTACAAACTCACTTAGTTGAGTAGTTCTTGCTATTTGTGGGTTACAACTTCCCTAGCTGCAAACAAACACAGGATAAGGGAATAACGTTAACTGGAAAGCCAGCAAAGTCCAATCAAGGATAGTCTGAGGGTCACCAATGAGGTGGATGGGAGGTCAGCACTGCTCTCTGGTTGTGGTAGGATGGTTCAGTTGCCTGATAACAGCTGGGAAGAAACTGTCCCTGAATCTGGAGGTGTGCGTCCGTTTTCACACTTCAGTACCTCTTGCCCGATGGGAGAGGGGAGAAGAGGGAGTGGCCGGGGTGAGACTGGTCCTTCATGATGCTGCTGGCCTTGCCGAGGCAGCGTGAGGTGTAGATGGAGTCAATGGAGGGGACAGAAGCTTTGTAAAGTGGCTTTGAGGTCAGCATTTGCAGAAAGGGGATTTACGATCTTCTGATGATTTCAATTTCAATTTGATTTTGTTCGCAGTGATCACTTGGTCTCAGAGTGGGAGTCGTGACAGAATCTCTGGAGTTACAAACAGGCATTGTACGGTACGTGCATTTAATGTTGATTAATTGTAATGTTACTTTAGTGTTCATGAGCTTCAGCAATTTGTTTACTTTTCTTCCGTGCAGTTTAATCCAGTTCAGTTTAGTTCAGTTCGGTTCAGTTCCCAGGTGGGCGGGCGCCACTCACGTTGCAGCGCCCCCTACAGCCTGTCTGTCTTTTTTTAATTTTTTGTCTAGTTAAATGTAGTTGTTCGTGTTTTTTTCGTATTGTTTCTAACTGTGTATGTGTGGGGGGTGGGGGTCTGAATGACAATAAAAGTAATCTGATCTGATCTGATCTGATTGAACCCATGTCCTCTGGTTGTCGATTCCCCTACTCTGGGCATCTACCCGATCTATTCCTCTCATGATTTTGTACACCTCGATAAGATCCCCCCTCATCCTCCTGCGCTCCATGGCATAGAGTCCCAGCCTACTCAACCTCTCCCTGTAGCTCACACCCTCTAGTCCTGGCAACATCCTCGTGAATCATCGCTGGATCGTTTCAAGCTTGACAACATCTTCCCTATAACATGGTGCCTAGAACTGAACGCAATATTCTAACTGCAGTCGCACCAACGTCAGTTTAGTCTAATTCAGTGTACTTCAGTTAATTTCAGTTAAGTTCAGGTTAGTTGAGTTTATTGTCACGTGTATCGAGGTGGAGTGAAAAGCTTTTGTTGCATGCTGACCAGAAAGTGGGAGAATGCAGTGAAGAGCTTCCCGACGGGCCGCACGACCAGAAGGCTTCCCGACGGGCCGTGGCTGTTGACTGGGAATGTAGCCGGAGGCCTTTAATGATGCTCCCCAGTCTCGATACCTCCCGGATCACCGCATAGAAGTCCGGGTTGGGGCCTCGTAGGTAGAAGCTTGGGTTGGGCGATAGCGGCTGAGTTACTCCAGCACTCTGTGAAACGTCACCTATCCACGTTCTCCACAGATGCTGCCTGACCCGCTGAGTTACTCCAGCACTCTGTGAAACGTCACCTATCCACGTTCTCCACAGATGCTGCCTGACCCGCTGAGTTACTCCAGCATTTTGTGTCTATCTTGGGTACATGGATAAGACATGTTTAGAGGGATATGGGCAAAACGCAGTCAGGTGGGACTAGTGTAGATGTGACATGTTGGCGGTGTGGGAGGTTGGGCCGAGGGGCCTGTTTCCACGCTGTATCCATGTGACTTCATGTGTATAGGAATAGTGCACTGAGTCAGAATTCAATATAAAGGGAGGTTAAAATTAAAAACGGATACATTTGAGGTTTTCTTATTTTTATTATCTATTTGTTTCAAAAATATATACATATAAACCACATAAAAAGTACATAAATAGTGGCAAATTTCAAATACAATCATGAGATGGGCTCTCGTTAGAAACACACAATGTGACGAGTCCCAAACACATTCACTTGGCTTCTGAGAACATAAACTAGAAATGCCTGAACATTCATTAATTTGGCAGATGTTCAAATTCAAGTTGATTAGTTTAATTTAGTTTAGAGATACAGCACGGAAACAGACCCTTCAGCCCACTGACCAGCGATCCCTGCACATTAACATTACCCTACACATACTAGGGACAATTTATATTTACCAAGCCAATTAACCTACCAACCTGCATGTCTTTGAAGTCCGGGTGGAAACCAATGATCTCAGAGAAAACCCACGCAGGTCACGGGGAGAATATACAAACTCCGTACAGACAACACCCGTAGTCGGGATCGAACCCGGGTTTCTGGCGCTGTGAGGCAGCAACTCTAGCGCTGCGCCACCGGGCCGCCCAAATAATTCCTGAACAATCTGTAATCATAAAATCATACAGTGTGGAAACAGGTCCTTTGGCCCTTCGAGCCAGCACCGCCATTCAATGTGATCCATTCAATAGAAACATAGAAAAATAGGTGCAGGAGTAGGCCATTCGGCCCTTCGAGCCTGCACCGCCATTCAATGTGATCATGGCTGATCATCCAACTCAGTATCCCGTACCTGCCTTCTCTCCATACCCGCTGATCCCTTTAGCCACAAGTGCCACATCTAACGCCCTCTTAAATATAGCCAATGAACTGGCCTCAACTACCTTCTGTGGCAGAGAATCCAGAGACTCACCACTCTCTGTGTAAAGAATGTTTTCCTCATCTCGGTCCTAAAGGAATTCCCCCTTATCCTTAGACTGTGACCCCTTGTTCTGGACTCCCCCAACATCGGGAACAATCTTCCAGCATCTAGCTTGTCCAACCCCTTAAGAATTTTGTAAGTTTCTATAAGATCCCCCCTCAATCTTCTAAATTCCAGCGAGTACAAGCCGAGTCTATCCAGTCTTTCCTCATATCAATGGACACACTGATCTGTTCTGTATTCATGCCTACTATATTCTGTTGTGCTGAAGCAAAGCAAGGATTTTGTTGCCCTATCTGGGACACATGACAATAAACTCTCTTGAATCTTGATCATGGCTGATCATCCCCAATCAGTACCCCGTTCCTGCCTTCTCCCCATATCCCCTGACTCCGCTATATTTAAGAGCCCTATCTAGCTCTCTCTTGAAAGTATCCAGAGAACCGGCCTCCACCGCCCTCTTAGGCAAAGAATTACACAGACTCACAACTCTCTGGGTGAAAAAGTGTTTCCTCGTCTCCGTTCTAAATGACCCACCCCTTATTCTTAAACCGTGGCCCCTGGTTCTGGACTCCCCCAACATCGGGAACATGTTTCCTGCCTCTAGCGTGTCTAAACCCTTAATAATCTTATATGTTTCAACAAGATCCGCTCTCAAACTTCTAAACTCCAGTGCACAAGCCCAGCCGCTCCATTGTTAGAAACTTGAGCAACAATATTAATGCTGGAGAACTAGTTCCTTGTGTCTCCTGTACTACTTCCTTTTTTAGTTGATCGCTTGATTAACATTGTACAAAGTAACACTTAACTGCAAATTAAACAACATATTTGAAATAATATAAATTGGCGTGATAAAACTCACTTATTTAACACTGCAGAAAGTTGAAGCAAAAGTGTCCAAAATAATAATCCTTCATTTTGTACCAATGCTCCATAATGACGCAGGCATCTCTTTTGCCGTTCCCATCATTACAAAAATGTAGAACGGTACTGGAGTAGGTTGGAGATCTCAGAACCTGAGGTCATGTTTCATTGCAGGTACAGGAGTCTACATAAAGCCTTATCTTATTTTTTTTTAAACTAACCTACACCAACTATGTAGGTTCATAAGATATAGAAACATAGAAACATAGAAATTAGGTGCAGGAGTAGGCCATTCGGCCCTTCGAGCCAGCACCACCATTCAATATGATCATGGCTGATCATATAGGAGCAGAATTTGGCCATTTTGCCCATCAAGTCTACTCCGCCATCCAATCATGGTTTCTCTATCTTCCCCTCTCAACCCCTCTCCCCCCCCCACCCCCGCCTTCTCCCCCTAACCCGTCGCCTTTTCTGTTTTAGACTTTTTGAGATACAGTGCAGAAAGAAGGGAGGGAGAGGGAAAACGGGGAATTATAGACCAGTTAGTCTAACATCGGTAGTGGGGAAACTGCTAGAGTCAGTTATTAAAGATGGGATAGCAGCACATTTGGAAAGTGGTGAAATCATTGGACAAAGTCAGCATGGATTTACGAAAGGTAAATCATGTCTGACGAATCTTGTGGAATTTTTCGAGAATGTAACTAGTAGCGTGGATAGGGGAGAACCAGTGGATGTGGTGTATCTGGACTTCCAGAAGGCTTTCGACAAGGTCCCACATAAGAGATTAGTATATAAACTTAAAGCATACGGCATTGGGGGTTCAGTATTAATGTGGATAGAGAACTGGCTGGCAAACAGGAAGCAAAGAGTAGGAGTAAACAGGTCGTTTTCACAATGGCAGGCAGTGACTAGTGGGGTACCGCAAGGCTCAGTGCTGGGACCCCAGCTATTTACAATATACATTAATGATCTGGATGAGGGAATTGAAGGCAATATCTCCAAGTTTGCGGATGACACTAAGCTGGGTGGCAGTGTTAGCTGTGAGGAGGATGCTAGGAGACTGCAAGGTGACTTGGATAGGCTGGGTGAGTGGGCAAATGTTTGGCAGATGCAGTATAATGTGGATAAATGTGAGGTTATCCACTTTGGTGGCAAAAATAGGAAAACAGACTATTATCTAAATGGAGGCCGATTAGGGAAAGGGGAAATGCAGCGCGACCTGGGTGTCATGGTACACCAGTCATTGAAAGTAGGCATGCAGGTGCAGCAGGCAGTGAAGAAAGCGAATGGTATGTTAGCTTTCATAGCAAAAGGATTTGAGTATAGGAGCAGGGAGGTTCTACTTCAGTTGTACAGGGTCTTGGTGAGACCACACCTGGAGTATTGCGTACAGTTCTGGTCTCCAAATCTGAGGAAGGACATTATTGCCATAGAGGGAGTGCAGAGAAGGTTCACCAGACTGATTCCTGGGATGTCAGGACTGTCTTATGAACAAAGACTGCGTAGACTCGGTTTATACTCTCTAGAATTTAGGAGATTGAGAGGGGATCTTATAGAAACTTACAAAATTCTTAAGGGGTTGGACAGGCTAGATGCAGGAAGATTGTTCCCGATGTTGGGGAGGTCCAGGACAAGGGGTCACAGCTTAAGGATAAGGGGGAAATCCTTTAGGACCGAGATGAGAAGGACTTTTTTCACACAGAGAGTGGTGGGTCTCTGGAACTCTCTGCCACAGAGGGTAGTTGAGGCCAGTTCATTGGTTATATTTAAGAGGGGGTTACATGTGGCCCTTGTGGCAAAGGGGATCAGAGGGTATGGAGAGAAGGCAGGTACAGGATACTGAGTTGGACGATCAGCCATGATCATATTGAATGGCGGTGCAGGCTCGAAGGGCTGAATGGCCTACTCCTGCACCTAATTTCTATGTTTCTATGTTCCTTCGGCCCACCGAGTCCGCACTGCCCTGCGATCACCCTGTACACTAGCACTATCCTACACACATACACTAGGGACAATTTACAATTTTTACCCAAGCCAATTAACTTACAAGCCTGCACATCTTTGGAGGGTGGGAGGGTCCCGGAGCATCGAGCCGAAAACCCACGTAGGGCACGGGGAGAATGTGCAAACCCAGTACAGACAGCGCCCGTAGTCAGGATGAAACCCGGGTCTCTAGAGAGCGTGTCCCACTTAGGCGACTTTTTAGGCGAGTGCAGGAGACTACTCGCTCGCCACATGGTGGCCACATGGTCGCTGGTGGACTCTGGTGAGTCTCCTTCATGGTGGCGAGGAATTCCCGCATTCTGGGAAGTAGTCGCGGCCTCAGTATGGTCGACATGTTAAAAAAATTAAGGTGAGAGACCTCAAGGACCAGGACATTCCCTCTAGCCCATGACGTCATGTGCCCGCCCTCGTATCTCCTGACGAGGGTACGAGCATAAGTGGCCCGTGTTTAGGCTGACGCCACAAAGGCATTGAACGGGATGAAAGTTAGGAGCATTTCTGAAGGAGGAGGACGAGGTCTGACCTGTTGCAACTGAGGAGGGCTTGAACCACTTTGCGAAGAGTGGCACCTTTGAAACCCTCTTTCATCTGCCATTTGTGCAGCATCTTGAAGACTTTCTCCTTCAGTCCATCCCTCTCGTAGTCATGGTCGATTTCATCGATCTCGGGCTCGCGGAAGCCGAGTTTACGGGCGCAGTGTTTCCAATCCTTGCCCAGCTCCCCGCGCAAGAGGTCCAAGTGAGACTCTGTGACGGGACGATCATCTGAAACTTTGGAGAAAGAGGAACGTCAGAGGCACCCTCTCCAACAGTGCCCAACAAAGTGGACAACCGCTAACGCCGATAAACGCAAAAACACCGCCCTCTGAGGCAGAGAATCCCACAGGCTCACCACTCTCTGTGAGAAAAAGTGTTTCCTCGTCTCCGTTCTAAATGGCTTACCCCTTATTCTTAAACTGTGGCCCCTGGTTCTGGACTCCCCCAATATTGGGAACATGTTTCCTGCCTCTAGCGTGTCCAAAACCTTAATAATCTTATACGTTTCAATAAGATCCCCTCTCATCCTTCTAAACTCCAGAGTGTACAAGCCCAGCCGCTCCATTCTCTCAGCATATGACAGTCCTGCAATCCCATCCATTAACCTTGTAAACCTATGCTGCACTCCCTCAATAGCAAGAATGTCCTTCCTCAAATTAGGGGACCAAAACTGCACACAATACTCCAAGTGTGGTCTCACTAGGGCCCTGTTCAACTGCAGAAGGACCTCTTTGTTCCTATACTAAAATCCTCATGTTATAAAGGCCAACATGCCATTCGCTTTCTTCACTGCCTGCTGTACCTACATGCTTACTGTCATAGACTGATGAACAACGACCCCCAGATCCCGTTGTACTTCCCCTTTTCCCAACTTGACACCATTTAGATAATAATCTGCCTTCCTGTTTTTGCCACCAAAGTGGATAAACTCACATTTATCCACATTAAATTGCATCTGCCATGCATCTGCCCACTCCCCCAACCTGTCCAAGTCACCCTGCATCCTCATAGCATCCTCCTCACAGTTCACGCTGCCACCCAGCTTTGTGTCATCTGCAAATTTGCGAATGTGAGTTTGAATCCCTTCATCCAAATCATTGACGTATATTGTAAATAGCTGCGGTCCCAGCACCGAGCCTTGAGGTACCCCACTAGTCACTGCCTGCCATTCTGAAAGGGACCCGTTAATCCGAACTCTTTGCTTCCTGTCTGCCAACCAATTCTCTATCCATGTCAGCACTCTACCCCCAATACCATGTGCCCTAATTTTGCCCACTAATCTCCTATGTGGGACCTTATCAAATGCTTTCTGAAAGTCCAGGTACACTACATCCACTGGCTCTCCATTGTCCATTTTCCTAGTTACATCCTCAAAAAATTCCAGAAGATTAGTCAAGCATGATTTCCCCTTTGGAAATCCATGCTGACTCGGACCGATCCTGTTACTGCTATCCAAATGTGTGGCTATTTCATCTTTTATGATTGACTCCAGCATCTTCCCCACCACCGATGTCAGGCTAACTGGTCTATAATTCCCTGTTTTCTCTCTCCCTCCTTTCTTAAAAAGTGGGATAACATTAGCTACCCTCCAATCCACAGGAACTGATCCTGAATCTATAGAACATTGGAAAATGATCACGAATGCATCCACAATTTCTAGAGCCACTTCCTTAAGTACCCTGGGATGCAGACCATCAGGCCCTGGGGATTTATCAGCCTTCAGTCCCATCAGTCTACCCAACACCATTTCCTGCCTAATGTGAATTTCCTTCAGTTCCTCCGTCACCCCAGATCCTCTGGCCACTACTATATCAGGAAGATTGTTTGTGTCCTCCTTAGTGAAGACAGATTGAAAGTACCTGTTCAAGCCATCTGCCATTTCCTTGTTCCCCATAATAAATTCACCGTTTTCAGTCTTCAAGGGTCCAACTTTGGTCTTAACTAATTTTTTCCTCTTCACATACCTAAAGAAGCTTTTACTGCCCTGCTCTATATTCTTGGCTAGCTTACCTTCGTACCTCATCTTTTCTCCCTGTATTGTCTTTTTGGTTATCTTCTGTTGTTCTTTAAACATTACCCAATCCTCTTGCTTCCCGCTCATCTTTGCTACGTTGTACTTCTTCGCTTTTATTTTTATACTGTCCCTGACGTCCCTTGTCAGCCATGGTCGCCCCTTACTCCCCTTGGAATCTTTCTTCCTCGATGTAATGAACTGATCCTGCACCTTCTGTATTGTTCCTAGAAACACCTGGCTTTGTTGTTCCACTGTCATCCCTGCTAGTGCATCTTTCCAGTCAACTTTGGCTGTGGAAGTTAACAATGATTTAAAAATACAAAATGGATTCCGATGAAACTAGGACAGGCTTTCACTGTCTTCTATTAAATTGCAAAGCTAACAAAAACGCACTAACCTTTGCTTTCAGTACAATAGCAACAGTACAACTGTTGATGTTTTGGTTGCTCACCAAGTTTCATTCCTCACCAACAGGGCAACCCCACCTCCTCTGCCCACCTGTCTATCTTTTCAATATGAGGTATCCCCTTGAATATTCAGTTCCCAGCCCTGGCTCTCTTGCAGCCATGTCTCTGTAATTCCCACAACATCATACACAACACAGCCTCACGCTCGTCCACTTTGTTTCTTATACTTCGCGCATTGACGCTTCACAGAGTGAGTGCTGGAGTAACTCAGCGGGTCAGGCAGCATCTGTGGGGAACATGGATAGGTGACATTTCACAGAGTGCTGGAGTAACTCAGCGGGTCAGGCAGCATCTGTGGGGAACATGGATAGGTGACGTTTCACAGAGTGAGTGCTGGAGTAACTCAGCGGGTCAGGCAGCATCTGTGGAGAACATGGATAGGTGACGTTTCACAGAGTTCTGGAGTAACTCAGCGGGTCAGGCAGCATCTGTGGAGAACATGGATAGGTGACGTTTCACAGAGTGCTGGAGTAACTCAGCGGGTCAGGCAGCATCTGTGGAGAACATGGATAGGTGACGTTTCACAGAGTGCTGGAGTAACTCAGCGGGTCAGGCAGCATCTGTGGACAACATGGATAGGTGACGTTTCAGGTCAGACCCTTCTTCAGACTGAGAGTCAGGGAAAAGGAAAACGAGAGATAGAGACGGTGATATCGAACAGATGAATGAAAGATATGCAAAAAGCAACGATGATCAAGGAAAAGTGGAGCCCACAATGGTGCAATGTTGGGTGCAGGCAAGGTGATAACGAGTTATACTGGTGGCGAAACTCAACAGGACAAATAACCATGTTATAGGAAAGATGCTGTCAAGCTGGAGAGGGAAAATCTACGCCAGAATAAGCATGGAAGCAGCATGGAAGCAGGCCCGTCCCTTCTTATCCGAAACATATGTCCTCTGCTTCTCTGAACCGTCCTATCACAACTAGAGAACAGTCCTGAGCTACTATCTACCTCATTGGAGACCCTCGGACAATCTTTGATCGGACTTCACTGGACTTTATCTTGCACTCAAATTATTCACGTAATTCCCTTTAATCTGAATCAGTACACTGTGGACGGCTCGATTGTAATCACGTGTGGTCTTCCCGCTGACTGGTTAGCACGCAACAAAAGCTTTTCACTGTAGCTCGGTACACGTGACAATAAACTCAACTCAACAAGAGGCACGGTGTCGCAGCGGTAGAGTTGCTGCCTCACAGCGCCAGAGTCCTGGGTTCAATCCTGACTACGGGCGCTGTCTGTACGGAGTGTGTACGTTCTCCCCGTGACCTGCGTGGATTTTCTCTGAGATCTTCAGTTTCCACCCACACTCCAAAGGCGTACCGGTTAATTGGCTTGGTATAAATGTAAATTGTCCCTCCAGTGTGTAGGGTAGTGTTAAAGTGTGGGGATCGCTGGTCGGTGTGGATTCGGTGATCAAAGGGCCTGTTTCAGCGCTGTATCTCTAAACTAAACTCTTGATTCTCTTACTCTGCCTGAAGGATTCTGTGCATTCACCCAATCTATTCCCTCATGATTATCTACACGAGAACATATTCATTAATCCACACCAATAAACAGAGACCCAATGCTGGAGTAACTCAGCGGGACAGGCAACATCTCTGGTGAGAAACATTGGGTGGCGGTTCAGGTCGAGACTCTCCTGCAAACTGAGAGTCAGGGGAAGGGGAAACGAGAGATATAGACGGTGATGTTGAGGAGATATAGAACAAATGAATGAAAAATATGCAAAAGAATAACAAAGTTACTTTTCAATAAACAGTCATTGTTTAATTTGACGTCAAAAACGTTGTCATACCCAAATTCTGCTGAAGATGAGCGTTAGCTGTCTGCCTTGGTGTCTTGACGTCTTTATGTTTTTTTTTGTTGGCGAGCTTTTTTTCAATGTACATAGTGTTATTGTCACCAATCTGAACACTCCTGGTGTGGGACAAGCAGATGCTGTGCTGGACTTCTACAGAATAGGAGACAAAAACAGCAGAAGATTTACAAGATAGACACAGAGTGCTGGAGTAACTCAGCGGGTCAGGCAGCATCTGTGGAGAACATGGATAGGTGACGTTTCACAGAGTGCTGGAGCAACTCAGCGGGTCAGGCAGCATCTGTGGAGAACATGGATAGGTGACGTTTCACAGAGTGCTGGAGTAACTCAGCGGGTCAGGCAGCATCTGTGGAGAACATGGATAGGTGACATTTCGGGTCGAGACCCTTCTTCAGACGGAGAGTCAGGGGAGAGGAATACATGGAGATAAGAAACGGTAAGGCGTGAAAATGAGAGATCAAAAGAGGATGCGGCTGAAGGAAAATGTGGAATAGATCATCGTTAGCTCGGAGAAGGTGACAACGAAGCAAACAGATAAAATGTAATCGAGGACAGCCGGACTGGTGGGAGAAATGGGAAGGAGGGGAGGATGGAGAGAGGAAAAGCAAGTCTTACTTGCTTTAGGTAGGGAGGATTCTTGGGTAGGGAAGATTCAAACAAGAGGGCATGACATGAGAATTAAGGGACAGAAGTTTAGGGGTAACATGAGGGGGAACTTCTTTACTCAGAGAGTGGTGGCTGTGTGGAATGATCTTCCTGCAGAAGTGGTGGAGGCAGGATCGATTTTAACATTTAAAAGTAAAGTGGATAGGTATATGGACGGGAAGGGAATGGAGGGGTATGGTCTGAGTGCAGGTAGATGGGACTAGGGGAAATTAAATGGTCGGCACGGACTGGAAGGGCCGAGAAGGCCTGTTTCCGTGCTGTAATTGTTATATGGTTATATGGAAGTTAGAGAAGTCAATGTTCATACCGCTGGGGTGTGAGCTGCCCAAGTGAAATATGAGGTGCTGTTCCTCCAATTTGCGCTGGGCCTCACTCTGACAATGGAGGAGGCCCAGGACACAAAGGTCTGTGTAGGAATGGGAAGGGGAATTAAAGGGTTTAGCGACCGGAAGATCAAGTTTTACGAGGATGTTGCCAGGGCTCGAGCTACAGGGAGAGGCTATGACTTTATGACTGGGATGAATTTATATTGTCATATAAAATCATGAGGGGATTAGATAGGGTAGAAGCTCAGTCTTTTACCCAACGTAGGGGAATCAAGAACCAGAGGACACAGGTTTAAGGTGAGAGGGGAAAGAGCTAACAGAAAGTTCCTCCAAGGGATTTGACGGCACTGGGCCTGTATTCGCTGGAGTTTAGAAGAATGAGGGGGGGGACCTCAATGAAACTTACAGAATAGTGAAAGGCCTGGATAGAGTGGATGTGGAGCGGATGTTTCCACTAGTGGGAGAGTCTAGGACCAGAGGTCACAGCCTCAGAATTAAAGGGTGTTTCTTTAGGAAGGGAGATGAGGAGGAATTTCTTTAGTCAGAGGGTGGTGAATCTGTGGAATTCATTACTATATAAGGTTGTGGAGGCCAAGTCAATGGATATGTTTAAGGCAGAGATAGATAGATTCTTGATTAGTGCGGGTGTCAGGGGTTATGGGGAGAAGGCCGGAGAATGGGGTTAAAAGGGAGAGATAGATCAGCCATGATTGAATGGCGGAGTAGACTTGATGGGCAGAATGGCTCCTATAACATCAACATAAACTTATGAAGAAGGGTCTCCATCTGAAACATCACCTATCCATGTTCTCCAGACGCACTGCCTGACCCGCTGAGTTACTCCAGCACTCTGTGAAACGTCACCTATCCATGTTCTCCACAGATGCTGCCTGACCCGCTGAGTTACTCCAGCACTCTGTGAAACGTCACCTATCCATGTTCTCCACAGATGCTGCCTGACCCGCTGAGTTACTCCAGCACTCTTTGTCATTTTTTAGTGTTTGGTTTGTTATTTTGTTTTTTTAAAGAACAGAAATCCGCCCTTGGGCCCACTGAACCCGTGCCGACCAGCGATCGCCCACGGAGGGAATTGCACAGTTGACGTCCAGGTCAGGACCCTCCTTCAGACTTCTTCTGAAGATGGGTCCCGACCGGAAATGTCATCTGTCCATGTACATTAGGACAGGTACATGGATAGGAAAGGTTTAGTGGGATATTGGCCAACAGGATCAGCTTACCCCAAGCACCAGCACTATCCAACACACACTAGAACCAATTCACTATTTTGTTTACTGAAGCCAACCTAAGGTTTAACCTACAAACCTGCACGTCTTTGGAGTGTGGGAGGAAACCAGAGCACCCGGAGAAACCCACGCAGGTCACGGGGAGAAAGTTCAAGGTGTTCCACACGAAGAGTTAGTGTAAGAACTTTCTGACGAAACCAACCCTCGGTTTTGTTTAGTTTAGAGATACAGCGCGGAAACAGGCCCTTCGGCCCGCCGGGTCCATGCCGACCAGCGATGCCCGTTCATTAACACCATGGTACACCCACCAGGGACAATGTCTTTACATTTACCAAACCAATTAACCTACAAACCTTTGGAGTATGGAGGATCTCGGAGAAAGCCCACACAGGTCACGGGGAGAACGTACAAACTCCGTACAGACAGAACCCCCAGTCGGGATCGAACCCGGGTCTCCGGCGCTGCATTCGCTACAAGGCAACAATTCTACCGCTGCGCCACCGTGACCTTACCTTGGCCAAAGTTCTTCAGTTTGCTCTGCTCCATCTGACTGACAGGATTCTGGATATAATTCCCAACGTAGGGATCAGATTCACTTTGAGACACTGGAAGGGAATAAGACAAAAGAAACATCAGGAACGAGTTGTAAATCAGTCTTTACGAATGCCGGTGTAGACTCGATGGGCCAAATGGCCTAATCCTGCTCCTGTAACTTTATCAACCTTATGAACTATTGAACCTTCTAAATATTAAAGTAAGATGCAAGGAAGTTTGTAAGGAGAGTATGGAGGCATAGTGATCCATAGACACAAAATGCTGGAGTAACTCAGCGGGTCAGGCAGCATCTGTGGAGAACATGGATAGATGACGTTTCACAGTCTTCAGTTTTAACCAGCATCTGCAGTTCCTTCCAACACATGGATTTAGTTTAGTTTTGTTCACAGATGCAGCGCCCAAATTTGGCCTTTGGCCCACCAAGTCCACACCGACCAGCGATCCCTGCACATTAATACTATCCTACGCCAGGGACAATTTTTACATTTACACCAAACCAAATAAATCTGCAAATCTGCACGTGTTTGGGGTGTGGGAGGAATCCGAAGATATCGGAGAAAACCCATGCGGTAATGGGGAGAACGTACAAACTCCGTGCAGACGGCACCCTTAGTCAGGATTGAACCCAGGTCTCTGGCGCTGTGAGGCAGCGATTCTACTACTGCGCCACCGTGCCGCCCACTGTAACAACTGGTGTACTCTGGGTAGCTGGACCCTTCTCCTCGACCCAAAGTGTTGCCCATTCCTTCTCTCCAGAGATGCTGCCTCACCCGCTGAGTTGCTCCAGCATTTTGTGTCTACCTTCAATGTAAACCAGCACCTGCAGTTCTTTCTTACGCACCTCCCCATGGGTATTGATTCCAGGTTCTGAGCTGCAGGTTCGATGAGGCAGCGGTGCACGGAGTGGGAACGATAGTTGGGGTCTTTAGAGCCGGGGGTCTGTAGTCGACGAGGTACCCCGGGTAACTGTGCTTGCTCGGGTGCAAGTTGGTCTCCTCCTTGATGAGCCGCGGGAGTTGGGCCGAGGGGTGGTGTGGGCTGGGCAGCTGGGGGATGGAGTCCTGCGAGGTGTACAGGTCCTCGTTGGGATCTGCCTTGGGCGGCCCGGCGGCCAGGGCAGGGTAGGAGCTGCCGAAAGCCGGCTCGTTGGAGACCCGCTTGCTCCGCTCCCTCCTCATCTCATCCAGGATGCCCGCCGGCAACGAGGCGTCTAGTCGGCTGCCCGCCGGCAACGAGGCGTCTAGCCGGCTGCCCGTCTTGTGGTACATCAGCTCGCCCTCCAGCTTCCTCCTCACTTGCTCGTCCTCACTGCTCTCGCACGAGCTGTCCAGCTGGTTCTCGACCGGCTGGCTCAACCCGCCCGCGGTGAAGGAGCCCTCCAGCAAGTGACCATTCGCAGATGCCACCTGTGAGCTGTGCAGTGAAAATGGGTCGTCTGCAAGGAAAATGGTACACGTTCAGTCACAAGTTAATGCAGTAAAATGATAGGAGCAGAACGAGGCTCTGTAAGGCACTGGGCAAGCGGCATTTGAACTATTGTGAGCAGTTTTGGGCCCCATATCGAGGATGGATGTGCTGGCTCCGGAGACGGTCCAGAGAAAGTTTACAAGAATTATCCCAGGAATTAAGTCGTAAGGAATAGAAGTAGAATTAGGCCATTCGGCCCATCAAGTCTACTCCACCATTCAATCATGGCTGATCACCTCTTCCTCCTAACCCCATTCTCCTGCCTTCTCACCATAACCCCCGACACCCGTACTAATCAAGAATCTATCTATCTCTGCCTTAAATATATCCACTGACTTGGCCTCCACAGCTGTCTGTGGCAATGTATCCCACAGATTCACCACCCTCTGATTAAATAAATTCCTCCTCATTTCTTTCCTAAAGGAGTGATCTTTAATTCTGAGGCTGTGCCCTCTGGTCCTGGACTCTCCCCCGAGTGATCTTCCCAACTTCTATACTCAATACATTGACTGATGAAGGCCAATGTGCTGAAGGCCATCTTGGCCACACTTTCTACCCGTAACTCCACTTGCAAGGAACTGTCTACCTGCACTCCGAGATCCCTCTGCTCTACAACACTCCCCAGAGCCCTGCCATTCACGGTGTAGGTCCTGCCCTCGTTAGACTTCCCAAAATACAACGCCTCATATCTCTCTGTTTTAAATTCCATCATTTCCTCAGCCCACCTGGTCAATCGATCAAGATCCTGCTGCAACCATCTTCACTATCTGCAAAACCACACACTTCTGTATTTTCTGCAAAACCTGTTTGTTCTCATCCAAATCATTGATGTAGACGACAAATAGCAACGGGCCCAAGGACCTTGTTGACTGATTTGTTGAAGTTAGTCAGTCTGCTCCACCAGAGGGCAATAGAGTTCACATCCAACAACACACTCCTCAACTTTACTGCAGATAGACACAGAGTGCTGGAATAACTCAGCGGGTCAGGCAGCATCTGTGGAGAACATGGATAGGTGACGTTTCACAGAGTGCTGGAGTAACTCAGCGGGTCAGGCAGCATCTGTGGATAGAAGGAAGGGGTGACGTTTCAGGCCAAGACCCTTGTTTAGACCCTTCTGAAGAAGGGTCACCCATTCCTGCTCTCCGGAGATGTCCCGCTGAGCTACTCCAGCATTTTGTGTCCATCTTCGGTGTAAACAAGCATCCGTAGTTCCTTCCTGCACATTTATGGAATTGAATACTTCATTGTCACATGTGACAAGGCACAGGGAGATTCTTTGCTTGAATAGAAACATAGAAAATAAGCGCAAGAGTAGGCCATTCGGCCCTTTGAGCCAGCACATGGTGATTATCCAAAATCAGTACCTCGTTCCTGCTTTCTCCCCATATCCCTTGATTGCTTTGGACCTCGGAGCTAAATCTAAAGGGCCTGTCCCACTTGGCGTTTTTATTGGCGACTGCCGGCATCATTGACTGACGTATCAGGTCGCTGAAAAATACGCAGCGTGATGGCGTATGACGCGGCGCGATGGCGTATTGACGCGTGGAGTTGTTCAAGTGTCGCAACATTTTTGTTGTCGCAGCTGGATTTTGAAACGTTCAAAATCTTTTGGCGACACTGATATGACGCCGGCAGTCGCTGAAAAAATGGCCAAGTGGGACAGGCCCTTAAATCTCTCTTGCAAAAACAAAACAAATTTGTTTTGTACCCAATGTAGGTATGTTACAAAACTTACCCTCAGTGGCGCTGCAGTTCTCTCACTGGCCTTGTGCGTGTCTTTGGCGCCTTTGAGGGGGGCGGGGGTGGGGTTCAAATGCCGTTTGCTCCTGCCTGTCCAAGATATATTTTCTCGGGGTGCTAGCTAATGCCAATATCGCATTTTCCACGTGCGATATTTTCGATTTACGATGGGTTTATCGGAAGGTCGCCACCATGGTAGGTGGAGGAGCAGCTGTAATTATCAAAGTAAACCTGGTGTTGTACTGACGTACCTCTGGTTGGGGTGTCTGGCATCTGCCCAACGCAATCCACCTGCAGCGACGTCATCCGTTTCACCAGTTGTCTAGACGCAGTCGGCGTCTCCTGGGTCAGTTCCTGAAGTGGGTGAAAGGACAGAACCGTGAGAAGCCCCGCGAGGTACACAGCACATGGACTGCACACCGCCTGCAGTGGCCCGCATTTTAAAAAGCCGCCCATCACTTGGATGCCCATCCAGAGAGTTGTGGATCTGTGGAATTCTCTGCCTCAGGAGGCAGTGGAGGCCAATTCTCTGGATGCTTTATCGAGAGAGGTAGATAAAGCTCTTAAAGATAGCGGAGACAAGGGATATGGGGAGAAGGCAGGGACGGGGTACTGATTGTGGCATGATCACAGTGAATTGCTCGAAGGGCGGAATGGCATACTCCTGCACCTATTGTCTATTGTACAGCAGGCAGTGAAGAAAGCAAATGGCTTGTTGGCCTTCATAACAAGAGGAGTTGAGTATAGGAGCAAAGAGGTCCTTCTGCAGTTGTACAGAGCCCTAGCAAGACCGCACCTGTGTGCAGTTTTGGTCCCCTAATTTGAGGAAGGACATTCTTGCTATTGAGGGAGTGCAGCGTAGGTTTTCAAGGTTAATTCCCGGGATGGCGGGACTGTCATATGCTGGGCGAATGGAGCGGCTGGGCTTGTACACTCTGGAATTTAGAAGGATGAGAGGGCATCTTATTGAAACATATAAGATTATTAAGGGTTTGGACACGATGGAGGCAGGAAACATGTTGCCAATGTTGGGGGTACAGAACCAGGGACACTGTTTAAGAATAAGGGGTAAGCCATTTAGAACGGAGATGAGAAAACACTTTTTCTCACAGAGAGTGGTGAATCTGTGGAATTCTCTACCTCAGAGGGCGGTGGAGGCCGGTTCTCTGGATACTTTCAAGAGAGAGCTAGATAGGGCTCTTCAAGATAGCGGAGTCAGGGGATATGGGAAGAAGGCAGGAACGGGGTACTGATTGGGGATGATCAGCCATGATCACATTGAATGGCGGTGCTGGCTCGAAGGGCCGAATGGCCGACTCCTGCACCTATTGTCTATTTCCAGCTTTGTGACCCCCACCCACATCTCTTTTCAAGCATTCTCAGCTCTACACAATCAGTCTGCAGATTCCCACCACAAAACATCATAGAAACATAGAAAATAGGTGCAGGAGTAGGCCATTCAGCCCTTCGAGCCAGCACAGCAATTCAGTATGATCACGGCTGATCATCCAAGATCAGTACCCCGTTCCTGCATTCCCGCCACATTCCATGATTCCTTTAGCCCCAAGAGCTAAATCTAAGTCTCTCTCGAAAACATCTAGTGAATTGGCAGAGTTTTGTGGCAGAGAATTCCACAGATTCACAACTCTCTGGGTGCAAAAGGTTTTCCTCACCTCAGTCATAAATGACCTACCCCTTATTCTGAAACTGTGGCCCCTGGTTCTGGACTCCCCGACCATCGGGAACATTTTTTCGCCAGTCGCACCGTGGCCACTCCCTCTTCTCCCCTCTCCCATCAGGCAAGAGGTACAGAAGTGTGAAAACGCACACCTCCAGATTCAGGGACAGTTTCTACCCGGCTGTTATCAGGCAACTGAACCATCCTATCACCGACTAGAAAGCAGTCCTGACCTCCCATCTACCTCATTGGTGACCCTCGGACTATCTTTAATCGGACATTACTGGCTTTATCTCGCACTAAACGTTATTCTCTTTATCCTGTATCTGTACACTGTGGACGGCTCGATTGTAATCATGTATTGTCTTTCCACTGACTGGTTAGCACGCAACAAAAACTTTTCACTGTACCTCGGTACACGTGGCGATAAACTGAACTCTGACCCAGTTCTATCACCAGGACAACTGGCCTTTAGGCCAAGCTAAGACAGGGAATTCCATAAATTCACAACTCTCTGGGTGAAAAAGTTTTTTCTCACCTCAGTCTTAAATGGCCTCCCCTTTATTCTAAGACTGTGGCCCCTGGTTCTGGACTCACCCAACATTGGGAACGTTTTTCCAGCATCTAGCTTGTCTAGTCCTTTTATAATTTTATATGTTTCTATAAGATCCTCCTCTCATCCTTCTAAACTCCAGTGAATAGAAGCCTAGTCTTTTCAATCTTTCCTCATATGACAGTCCCGCCATCCCAGGAATCAATCTCGTGAACCTACGCTGCACTGCCTCAATCACAAGGATGTCCTTCCTCAAATTAGGAGACCAAAACTGTACGCAATACTCCAGATGTGGTCTCACCAGAGCCCTATACAACTGCAGCAGAACCTCTCTACTCCTGTACTGAAATCCTCTTGTTATGAAGGCCAACATTCCATTAGCTTTCTTCACTGCCTGCTGTACCTGCACGCCAACTTTCAGTGACCGGTGTACAAGGACACGCATGTCTCGCTGTACCTGCACCTATCACTGATGAACCCTATTCTCCTGCCTTCTCCCACACCAGATCCCATCAAGCCCTGATCCCCCCAATCACAAATCTATCAATCTCCACCTTATAAAAATATCTATTGACCTGGTCTCCAGAGCCTTCTGTGGCAATGAATTCCACATCTGATCGCCAGTGATACCCTGTACTTTACAATTTTACTTCGGAGTCACGTGAGTGACTACGTGAAGAAGACCCCGCCTGGCGCTGGAACGGCATTACGTCGTCGCTGTCGGCAGCGAAAGAGCTGCAGAGCGCAGCTCCACACAGCGGTAAGGAACCGGCCCGCAGGTAAGAAAGTTTTACAAAATTTAGGGCGAGGTTTCAGAACTCAGTAGCCTGGTGGGAAAACCAGGAGGAGTTAGTAAAAAACAAAATGGAGAAGGCCAAAAAACAGCGGGTAAAACGTGCGTCCCGGGGTACAGAAGAGTCGGGACAGGAGATTATTGCGGAGCCGGTTCCGATACCGGTGGCCGTTGAAACACCCGTTAGTGAGGCTTTGATTGCTCCACAAACAGAAACTGTAGAGGAAATCCCAGTGCCTAAAAAAAGTAAAAGAAAAGCTGAAAGGCCTGGGGTTTCTGAGGACTCTGATTCTGAAGGTCTAGAAAGGAAAGCCTTATGGCTCAGAATGGACCAAATGGAGAAAATGCTCCAGACTATTATCAACCAAGGGTCTAAGTACCCAGAATATTCCCAGGCAGCCCCTGAGGGGGTTCCATATCGTGAATATGGTGCCAATTTGAATTGGGAATTTGAAACCCCAGTGCCTGGGTATGGACTGGAGGAAGTCTCCTTTGAACAAGTTTCAGGAGTACCAGGGCTGTATGAGACAGACCCTGAAAGTGGTGATTGTGGTCCGGAGTACCCACCACAATACAAATATATGGATCCAGGTGTGCCTGATGTGGCACAAGATTTTGCTATACCTGGAGGAGGCGGTGAGGCCATGGAAGAAAACCTGGCGGCCAATATTAATTATATGGTCTCTTCAAGATGCTGTTATGGTTGAGACAGCAGAAATGTATAAAACACCTATCAATTGTGCCTCATTGAAGGCACCTACGGTGAATCCAGTTGTTTGGGCGCCAATGTCATCAATTATGCGGGCGCAGGAAATTCGATTTCAAAGAGTCCTCAAGCTGATTTCAGCTGGCATTACTGCACTTGGCAGACAAGTGGAAGGTTGTGGAATGACCAAAGTGCAGAAACATATGTTGGCCTTATTTTGCAACTCATTTTTTGAGATTAATTGCATGAGGAAGATTGCCATTCGACCTCTGTTACATCCAAGATTTGCAGGATTGTGTAAACCAAGCAATGTTCAAACTCCTGGGTTTTTGTTCGGAGAGGATTTGTCTAAACAAATTAAAGAAATAGATGAAGAAGCAAAAACTTTTGGTCGTATGAAACCCTTCAACTTTGGCCAGAGATGGACTGGCTATTCAAGGAAGAGATTTGATTTTGGAGCTGGTACAAGCCGAGGCAGGAGTATGATAAGGAGGAATTTCCAGCCAACACAGCCGAATGTACACCCATTCATTGGGAAAAGGAGATCATTTCGTCCAGTGGGAGAGGTACATAAACATTATCCTGTTAAAGAGGAATGCTGGGATGAGCCACAGATTCGTGGTAGACTCCAAATGTTTTATAAGGAATGGGACAATATTACAGTTGATCGTGTGGTATTAGACACTGTACTAGGATCTACCATTGATTTTGTGGAAGGTATGGTTCCATTGGGACAGAATGAGCCTAGTCATCCTTTGAGGTTCTCAGAGTTTGAGATTAATCAAATGGACAAAGAGATTAAGAATTTGAGTAAAAAAGGAGTTATCGAGAAAACAGGAGAGGATCCACAACAAATTATATCAAACATTTTCCCCAGACCAAAGAAAGATGGGGGTTGTAGGATCATTTTAGATCTCACATTTTACTTCGGAGTCACGTGAGTGACTTCGTGAAGACCCCGCCAGGCACGCATGCGCGACATATCGTCGACCGCATGCGAGCGACAGGCAGGGAGGAGCGTTGCTCCTCTACTTCTGGGACCTGCAGGTAAGTAAAACACTAACCTGCGGTCTTTTTCTTCTAGGTGGCCCTGTCGCAGGGTCTCGCGGCCGCCTCGGATCTGACTGCTGCGGCAGTCAGCAGCGGCTACAATAGTTGGAGTCGGGAAGCCCGTTGACCCAGGAGGGTCCGGGCTCACACACTCGCCGGCGGAGGACGGTAGATGCAGCCCGACTCCACACCGCAGCCCGCGCGGGACGCCGCGGGCTGGCGGCACGAAAAGGAATGGGGCTTGCCGGCTCGCCGTCTCAAGTTCGCGACGGCAGCGCGGCAGCCCCGACTCTACACCACAGCCCGCGGGGAACACCGCGGGCTGGCGGTGTACATGTAGGAGTGGGGCTTGCAGGCTCGCCGTTCAAAGTAGGAACGGTAGAGCGGCAGCCCCGACTCTACACTGCAGCCGCGGGGGATACTGCGGGCTGGCGGTGTGCATGCAGGAGTCGGGCTTGCAGGCTCGCCGTCAGAAGTTTCAACGGCAGAGCGGCAGCCCCGACTCTACACCACAGCCCGCGGGGGTGATACTGCGGGCTGGCGGTGTGCATGTGGAGTAGGGCTTGCTGTGCTTGCCATGGGCAGCAGCCCGACTCTACGCCGCAGCCCGCAGGGGTTCTGCGGGTTGCTGGCATTCAGGGAGAAGCAGGCTTGCAAGCAAAGGCAGCCTGACTCCACACTGCAACTGCAGGGATTCTGTGGCCTGGCTACATTAAAGTGCCCTGCTACTCTAGGGTATGCATTGTCTTCAAGAAGTTCAGACTGCCAACATATAAAAGTTATTAAAGCATGAGAGGCTGGTCACCATACTTCTTAAAGACCCTCAGGTAAGATACTAACTTGAATAGCTAAGCGTCTGTATTAGAGTTTGCTTACAGAGGGATGAAGACCAGAATGAAGGCAGCGAAGCAGGTCTCCAAGGGCCGTGCGACTTCAGATGGGAGTCAGCGGCCACCATTCCAGAAGAACGCGGAGGTCGGGGAGCCCTGCGCAGCCAGGACCCGTCTCTCCACCACGGCTGACCATGGGGCCGCAAAATGGTGGAGCACCGCGTGGGAGCAGGGTAGGCAAGACCTGGACTCCCTACCACTCTCACCTAAGCATAGTGACTGCGGGGCAAAGGTGCGTAAACATGTGACCCGCTCGGCGGCTCGTTTTGTCTCTCCTACTATGCAGGTATCAGAGATGGGGGAGAGCTGCGCACAGGTCATGCCCCGCTGCAGTGGGAGGCATCGACATACCGCCGGGGGTAACCTGCTAGACTGCAGGCCGGTGATGGACCTGCTGGAAATCGGGGAGCCCTGCAGGAGCAGGAGGTACCGGTGTCCACCGGAACAGGCTGCCGGAGCGCAGACCGGTGGCAGCATTTTACGGCTAGGCAACCCCATTGCTACGGGTAAAGCCGGCTATGCGCCCTCACGGACCCGTGTGGTTAAGGGTGACGGCAAGCCTGCACGGACAGCGGAGCTGGTGTTGGGGACCGGTACCGATCCTTCCCTCTGCCTTCCCACCAGGCAGAGGTGCCGCTTCGGTCCAAACGACGGCGGACTAGCGGTATGTCCGTGCAGGAGTCGTACAGCCTGCGGGAGCAGGAGGTACCGGCACTGCACCGGAACAGGCTGCCAGAGCGCAGACCGGTGGCAGCAGAATACGGTTAGGCAATCCCGTTGCTGCGGGTAAAGCCAGCCAAGCGCCATCACAGACCCCTGGGGGTGAGGGTGATGGTGTGCCTGCACGGACCACGGAGCCGGTATTGGGGACCGGTTCCGACTCCTTTCCTCTGCCTGCTCGTCAGGTAGAGATGCCGCTAAGGTCCGAGGGATGCCGGGCTAGCGGGTTGTCCGTGCGGAAGTCGTTCAGCCCCGCAGGAGCGGGTGCTGACGAGTACCTGTCAGCCACTTCGTTGAGGTGTGACCTACTGGCAGAAGCCCCAGCGACTCATCAGGGCCTGGGGAAGTCGACCTGTTGTCCGTGTGTAGCGGCAGCGGTCGCATGGCTAGGATGGAGCTAATGGTGGAGCAACTATATCAGCAGGACCTGGGTCGGCAAGAGCAGGAGTCTCAGCGGTCTGGGAGTTCGGATCATGACCACCACCTTCAATCTCACCTTCGTCCATCGGGAGTGCTAGCATTCAACAGATGGCCGATTTGACAAAGAAGCGGCAGCAGAAGAGCCCACTGCTCTCGATCCAGAAGAAGAAGTTGGAGGTAGAAATCCGAAACCTGTTTTCAGGGGTACCGCTGCACTCTACATTCGCAGTAAGTATTAATTTCTTGACGACACACCAGTTCCAAGACCAGGTGCTTTCAGAAACCATGGAGAAGTACAAGGATCCTGGAAACTGTGTTACCCTGAACGTCCCGAGGGTCGACTCAGCCATCTGAGGGAACATCATTTCCAATGCGAGGGGACAAGAGATGAAGAGGCAGAAAATTCTGAAGCTATTGGCGTCGGGCATCACGGCGCTCGTCAGGACCCTCGATGGGGCAGGTGCATCCGCAGAGCAGCAGGATGCTCTAGCCCTCCTGTGTAGCACACTTCGGGAAACTGTTTTAGTCAGAGCTCCATCCGGCCCGACATTAACACTGAATTCGCTGGGTTGGGTCGTACCTCCACCACACCTCCAAGACAGCTGTTTGGGGAGGACCTGCCCAAGCAGGTCAAAGACGAGGCCATCAAGAACACATCTGCACCAGCTCCCCAACAGCAGAAGCCTTGTTAGGGCAGAGCCAGCATAGACTACCTCACCACACACCAGCTGCAGGAACAAGGATTTACCGAGGCGATCGAGCAGCACCCAGCAAAGAAGGAATACTAGAAACCAGAACGTCAGGCTCGCCGGTAACCATGGAGGTAAGGGGGGCTGGTTCTCTTGGAAGTGCTGCATGCATAACCTCACAAGTAGGAGGGAGGTACATACATTCTGGGGCTCTGTTTGTCACTATCCAGGGAACAGAGCTATAGCCATAATAGATGCATGTAACAGCCTTGCTTGCGCCAGGGAACCGACTTTCGACATGCTGCTAAGCTATGGGTAAATTGGAGCTACATTCCAGCCACATAATTGGGTCGTTACGCTATCAAAGCTTGGGTGAATAAGCAAAATCTCGGCATGTATAGCGAATGCTGGACAATTACGAGCTTAAGCAGCTGCCAATCAAAGCATAATTGAGGTACAACGGTGGATTAGCAATGGTTGTGATTGTTAAATCCCATCATTACATCAAACCTAGTAGTCGCGTTACAAACCGACGCAAGCGCCAAGGGCTGGGGAACTACTGACACCATTCCAGGTGGGGCGGTAAATGGGATTGCATGAGTCTACTTTCTTCAATCACAAGGTATAAACTGTTTAGAAATGCTGGGAGCATGTCACGGGCTGCGCGTTAATGTACTAATCTGCAGCATACGTATGTTCGTCTTCAAAATAATACCACTGAGGTGGCATATTAAACCTTATGGGTGGCGTCAAGTTAATATCTTGGGATGAATTGGAAACATTAATTTGGCTCTGGTGGATTGAAAGAAATTTGAGTTCAGCTATGTACCTTCTGGATAAGCTCAATATAGTGGCGGACACCAGGTCACAAGTATTAATAACGACATCAAGTAGATTGAACCTCCAAATATCTGCTAAAATTATAGCCTAATATGGAATACCAGATTTCGACCTCTTTGCGTCCAGGTTGAGCCATTGGATACCAACATATGTCTTGAGAACTAGATCCTGGGGCAGTGGCGATGGACGCGTTTTCGCTACGTTGGGGGGAAATGCGGGGTTTCTATGTTTTCCCCATTCTGCTTCATCAGACAGGTGCTGCAGGATACACAACCAGGCTCTGCAACATAAAGGACCATGGATGTCAAACAGCATCGTGCAGAGAGAGTCCAGTAGGAAGCAGTACCTCGCCTACATAAGGATATGGGAGGTTTCTGTAGTCGGACCTAGACCATCTACATATCTGCTATACTCTCCAAGGTGCTGGAATACTCATGGGTCGTCATTATGATGAGTCCCTCAGTTACAGTGCTGTATACAGTGCCAGGAGTGCATTGTCGTCCTATCGCTAGATTGGACTGGGATGAGGTAGTGTTGACCCTCCTCAGGAGCTGGTCACCTATGATGGACTTACTCACCTTCAAAGTGCTTATGGTAATGGCACTGAACACAGCACAACAGGTCATGACTTTACAGGAATTAAACCTGGATAGAATGACCGGACCATAATAAGGTAACTTCTTTATAGAAGAATTACTTACAGTACACAGACCTGGGACTACACGTCTGCAAATGGGCATCAGATATATGGAGACGGGTCTGTTTCAGCCATGGAAACCCACGTCACAGGGTGATTGTGCAGACTATCTCCAGATGACACGAGGTGGTATTCGGTGCAGCAGGTAAGACACTAATATTTTAAATGTCATTCTATCAGGGCTGCATCCACATCAGTGGCAAGGACTATGGCGGTGTTCATGGATTTTGGCCTCGCAATAGCGAGCTGGGCCAGTGAATCTACACTTCAGCGGTTTTATAACTGATTTATAACCGCTCCCGCAACGTTGGCGGATTCAGTTTTAAGTGCTGTTCCCTAAACGTTTGTCCCCGAGTTCAGGGGGTTATTGTTGTATTAACAAATGTTATTATTTTTCAGCTTGTTCAAGTCTGAAATACGTTAACATACTTCCTCCATCAGAATTACGGCAGTGTGTGAGCATGGGCGTGGTCCAGGGCATGTAATCACAGAGCTTTGAAATCTTCACGAAGTCACTCACGTGACTCCGAAGTAAAATAGTAAGATTAAACAAGAACTTACCAGTTTGAAGTTTGATCTTTATTTTATGAGGAGTTGCGATGAGGGAGTTCGTGCCCTCCACTCCCAACCCTCTATTATAAATTCAACTGGTATGGTCAAGTTTTAATCTTACTATCTTCGGTTTGTGATCTGTGATTCCACACCGCTGCTTTGAAGAATGTCGCGCATGCGTGCCTGGCGGGGTCTTCACGAACTCCCTCATCGCAACTCCTCATAAAATAAAGATCAAACTTCAAACTGGTAAGTTCTTGTTTAATCTTACTATTTTTGAATACATTTGTCCAGTATAAACATTTTAAAATGGACACTTTCTACACTGCAATGCAGTTGGTATCAACAGGTTGTTATATGGCTACAATAGACTTGAAGGATGCATATTATTCGATCCCAATTCATCATGATTTTCGCAGGTATTTAAAGTTTAAATGGATGGGACAGCTGTGGCAATACAAAGCTTTGCCTAATGGATTAAGTTCAGCACCTAGATTGTTCACTAAATTGTTAAAGCCAGCACTTGCACTGCTAAGGGCACAAAAACACATCGTTATGGCTTATCTAGATGACATTTTAATTGTCAATGCTAATCAGGAATCAGCTGGGAAATCAGTCTCAGCAACTACAAGTTTGTTTGAGAAGTTGGGGTTTCTGATCCATCCAACAAAGTCTAAGTTACAGCCATCCCAAACCATTGAATATCTGGGGTTGTGATTAACTCAGTCACCATGTTGGTAACTTTACCAATGGATAAGGAGTTAGATTTGACAAATGTGTGTCAAAACCTGATTAACAAACCTTATCCCTCCATCCGAGAGGTTGCCAAGGGTATTGGTAAATTGGTAGCAGCATTTCCAGCAGTAGAGTTTGGTCGTTTACATTACCAAAATCTTCAAAGGGAAAAAAGTAAAGCGCTAGTTCAGTGAGCAGGCCATTTAGATAGGCCAATGCAATTGCCTAAGGAGGCTTTTTCGGAATTACATTGGTGGATTGAAAATGTTCCACAAGCTGCTAAGAACATTTTGGTTCATCAGCCAGTCGTGTTTTTACAAACTGATGCAAGTTCTCTTGGATGGGGTGCTACGGATAATCATACCAGCTGTGGAGGCAGATGGGCTGTCCAAGAGGATTTATTGCTCCAAACACATGGTATTAATTATTTGGAGCTACTGGGAGCATTTTATGGATTAAAAGCTTATTGCTCATCATTAAAGGATTTGCATGTCCAAGTACAAATAGATAATACCACAGCTGTGGCATATATCAATCACATGGGTGGTGTCAGATCAATTTCATGTGATCATCTGGTAAACCAGATATGGCAGTGGTGTATTGCAAAAAATATTTGGCTTTCAGCTATTTATCTCCCGGGGAGAGACAATGTTGTGGCAGACAAAAGATCACGAATATTTAAAGACAATACAGAATGGATGCTAAATCCACAAATTTTCAAAAATATTGTCAGTCGGTATGGAGTACCGGACATTGATCTGTTTGCATCTAGATTGAATCACCAATTGCCGAAATACGTGTCTTGGGAACACGATCCAGGGGCAGTAGCGGTGGATGCTTTCTCGCTACACTGGGGGAATACGTTCTTTTATGCTTTTCCCCCATTCATCTGATTGGGCAGTGCCTCAAGAAAATAGCGCAAGATGCTGCTAAAGGCATTTTGGTGGTGCCAAATTGGCCTACGCAGTCATGGTTCCCATTGATGCTAAAAATGATTGTTGAACCATGTATGACAATTCCCAGTTGCGACAATCTGTTGACACAACCAGTAACAAAAGAAATTCATCCATTGCATGATCATATGAATTTGTTAATCTGCAGGTTCTGACCAGACCATTGCAAGAGTTTGAACTGTCGGACAGGACCATGGATGTTATAGATGCAGCTTGGAGGACTAGCACTAAAAAACAATATATGTCGCATATAAGAAAATGGGAAGCCTTTTGTACACAGTCAAAGATATCTTATCATTCTGCAAACATTTCAAATGTATTGGAGTTCCTTGCTGGGTTACACTTTGATGAGCATTTGAGTTATAGTGCCATTAATTGTGCTCGGAGTGCATTGTCATCCTATTTAGGACAAATTTCGGATCGAGATTCAGTTGGGTCTCACCCATTAGTATCCCGATTCATGAAAGGAATTTTTAATAAAAATCCTCCCAAGCCCAGATATACAGAAATTTGGGATGTTAGCATTGTTCTCACTTTGCTTAAGCAATGGACTCCAATTACTTCAATGTCTTTGCAGAACTTAACATTCAAGGTGGTTATGTTAATGGCATTGGT
Organism: Raja brachyura; assembly: GCA_963514005.1. Next base: position 156,539,521 of record OY740782.1, on the reverse strand, counting down.
ATCAGCTCAAAGAGTACAGACTTTGCAATTGTTAAGGTTGGATTGCATGCATGTGACTTCAGATAACATTGTGTTTTATGTTTATGACTTGATCAAACAAAGCAGACCAGGGAGAACTGGAGTTAAGGTAATGTTTAAAGCATATCCTATTGATGAAACATTGTGTGTAGTTAAGCATTTAACTCAATACATTGAGGTAACCAAAAATCTCAGGGGTTCTGAGAAAGCGTTATTGATAACACACAAAAAACCACATACAAAAGTTTCAGTTCAAACCATTTCTAGATGGTTAAAACAGGTTTTGGGTCTAGCAGGAATAGACACTGATGTGTTTAAATCTCACTCCACTAGGGCGGCAGCTACGTCCGCGGCGAAGGTACAGGACGTACCACTCGATCAAATTTTAGAGGCCGCAGGGTGGTCAAGAGAAGAAACTTTTTCAAAGTTCTACAATAAACCTGTTGTCACGGTGCCAGGATTTGGACACGCAGTACTGGGTTCTCTTTAAATGCTTGCTTTGTTTTATATTATCGATTTATATTATCGATTTATGTTACCATTGACATCATTTATCAATTATTTTGTAATTTTCCCCTGCAATAGAGGGGTTATTATTAAAAAAGTTGTTCTTTTTATAATTAAAGGACTTATTACATAAATTATAACAATGTGTTAAAATACTTTTTACTCACTACTATTTTGACCAAACAGAGAGTCGTATGAAATGAGTTTACGACATGGAAAACACAGGGCTTTAAAATCTTCACGTAGTCACTCACGTGACTCCGAAGTAAAATAGTGAGATTAAACGAGAACTTACCTGTTCGAAGTTTGATCTTTATTTTATGAGGAGTTACGATGAGGGATTACGTGCCCTCCACTCCCAACCCTCATAATATAAATGATCATCTGGTAGTTCTAGTCTATTTTGAGCCTTACTATTTTACTCCGGCTATTGGTTCTGTGTTTTTCATGCCGCTGCTTTGAAGTATGCCGATCCAGCGCCAGGCGGGGTCTTCTTCACGTAATCCCTCATCGTAACTCCTCATAAAATAAAGATCAAACTTCGAACAGGTAAGTTCTCGTTTAATCTCACTATTGTCCACTCCTTTAAACCTCTACATCAACAGCAGTTGAACAACTTCAACTCTTAGTTTAGTTTAGTTTAGAGGTACAGCTCCGAAACAGGAGCTTCGGCCCACTGGGTCCGTGCTGACGAACCATCACCTCGTACACTAGCGCTATCCTACACACACTGGGGACAATGGACCATTTACCAAAGCCAATTAACCGACAAACCTCAACAGTTTAGCTTTAGAGATACAGCGCGGAAACATGTCCTTCGGCACATGTGGCAGAGAACTACACAGTATCACAACCCTTTGGCTAAATACATTCCTCCTCATCTCCTTTGTGATCATTTTCCAATGTTCTTTCCATTCAGGATCAGTTCCTGTGGATTGGAGGGTAGCTAATGTTATCCCACTTTTTAAGAAAGGCGAGAGAGAGAAAACAGGGAATTATAGACCAGTTAGCCTGACATCAGTGGTGGGGAAGATGCTGGAGTCAATCATAAAAGATGAAATAGCCGAACATTTGGATAGCAGTATCAGGATCGGTCCGAGTCAGCATGGATTTACGAAGGGGAAATCATGCTTGACTAATCTTCTGGAATTTTTTGAGGATGTAACTAGGAAAATGGACAAGGGAGAGCCAGTGGATGTAGTGTACCTGGACCTTCAGAAAGCATTTGATAAGGTCCCACATAGGAGATTAGTGGGCAAAATTAGAGCACATGGTATTGGGGGTAGAGTGCTGACATGGATAGAGAAGTGGTTGGCAGACAGGAAACAAAGAGTAGGGATTAACGGGTCCTTTTCAGAATGGCAGGCAGTGACTAGTGGGGTACTGCAAGGCTCGGTGCTGGGACCGCAGCTACTTACAATATACATCAATGATTTAGATGAAGGGATTAAAAGTAACATTAGCAGATTTGCTGATGACACAAAGCTGGGTGGCAGTGTGAACTGTGAGGAGGATGCTATGAGAATGCAGGGTGACTTGGACAGGTTGGGGGAGCGGGCAGATGCATGGCAGATGCAGTTTAACGTGGATAAATGTGAGGTTATCCACTTTGGTGGCAAAATCAGGAAGGCAGATTACTATCTAAATGGTGTCATGTTGGTAAAAGGAGAAATGCAACGGGATCTGGGGGTCCTTGTTCATCAGTCACGGAAAGTAAGACAATAGACAATAGGTGCAGGAGGAGGCCATTCAGCCCTTCGAGCCAGCACCGCCATTCAATGTGATCATGGCTGATCATCCCCAATCAGTACCCCGTTCCTGCCTTCTCCCCATATCCCCTGACTCCACTATCTTTAAGAGCCTAAAAAGACCACTTTTTCTCACAGAGAGTTGCGAATTTGTGGTATTCTCTGCCTCATAGGACAGTGGAGGCCGATTCCCTGCTTGCATTCAAATGAGAGTTAGATAGAACTCGCAGAATCAAGTGTTGACGAACGATTCTACAGACAGTTCCAGGTTACTCACATTGACCAGAAAGTCACATTCCAGCCATTCAGCAAATACCCGCCTTTGGTAAACAACATCTCTTTTTGGAGAAGGCAGGAACGGGGTACTGATTGTGGATGATCAGCCATGATCACATTGAATGGCGGTGCTGGCTCGAAGGGCCGAATGGCCTCCTCCTGCACCTACTGTCTATGTATCTGTATCTATTAACGTCCTTTAATTCTGAGGCTGTGCCCTCTGGTCCTAGACTCTCCCACCAGTGGAAACATCCTCTCCACATCCCGGCCTTTCACTATTTGATAAAGTTTCAATGAGGTGACCCCTCATCCTTCTAAACTCCAGTGAGTACTGACCCAGTGCTGTCCACAGCTCTGGCTATTACTGGCCGCCCCTGATGATTGTATGGATGAGAGACTTTGCACTCTGGAGACAATACTTACTCTCAAGCGTTCCACATCTTCATCAATAAACCTCTGAAAGTTTTGCTCATAAAATGGTTGGAATTGCAGGTTGCATTCTGAAACAGAAAGGCCCGAGGTTTAATAGTAGTTGTAGCCACAGAGTGATACAGTGTGGAAACAGGCCCTTCGGCCCAACTTGCCCACACCGGCCAACATGCCCCAGCCACACTGGTTAACAACCGTTTGAGTTTAGTTTGGAGATACAGCGCGGAAACAGGCCCTTCGGCCCACCGAGCAGTGATCACCCCATTCACTAGCACTACCCTACACACACCAGGGACAATTTACAATCTTTACTGAAGCCAATTAAACTACAAATCTGTACGCCTTTGGAAAGTGGGGGGAAAGTAGAGCACACGGAGAAACAGGCCCTTCGGCCCACCTTGCCCACATGTCCCATCTACACTCGGCCCATATCCCTCCAAACCTTTCCTGTCCATGTATCTGTCCAAATGTCTTTTAAAAGTTGCTATACTTTCTGCCACAACCACCTCCTCTAGCAGCTCGTTCTGTACTCTGTATAAAATTGGTCCCTCAGGTTCCTATCAAATCTTTCCTCTCTCACCTTAAACCTATGTCCTCTGGTTCTTGATTCCTCTACTCTGGGCAAGAGACTGGGTGTGCATTCACCCCCATCTATTCCTCTAGTTACCATATGCTCCTTTATAGGGTCACCTCTCATCTCAGCACTGCTCAACCTCTGCCCACAGTTGCTGCGCTCCATGGGATAAAGTCCCAGCCTGCTCAAACTCTCCCTGCAGGTCAGGCCCTCGAGCCCTGGCAACACCCTGGTAAAGGATCATAAGGTGATAAGCTCACAAGATCACAAGTGATAGGAGTAGAATCAGGCCATTCGGCCCATCAAGTCTACTCCGCCATTCAACCATGGCAAATCTATCTCTCCCTCCTAACCTCATTCTCCTGCCTTCTCCCCATAACCTCTGACAAGATTCCCGGCCGTCTTTAGTTTAGTTTGGAGATACAGCACGGAAACAGGCCCTTCGGCCCACCGAGTCTACCCCGACCAACGATCACCGCACACCAACACACACTGAGGACAATTTACATATATCTACCAAACCAATTAGCCTACAAACCTGTATGTTTCTGCAGTGTGGGAGGAATCCGGAGCACCCGGGGAAAACCCACCCGGTCACGTGGAGAACGTGCAAACTCCGTCCAGACAGCACCATAGTTGAGAATGAAGCCGGATCTCTGGCGCTATAAGGAAGTAACTACCGCGGCACCACTGAGTCACCGTCTGTGGCAATGAACTCCACAGATTCACCGCAGGTCCTCGTTCCCTCAGCCTGGGTCTCAGACTGATATAGTATGGAAACAGGCCCTTCAGCCCAACTTGCCCACACCAGCCAACATATCCCATCTCCAGGGGTGCACGGTGGCGCAGCGGTAGAGTTGCTGCCTGACAGCTCTTGCCGCGCCGGAGACCCGGATCGATCCTGACTACGGGTGCTGTCCGTACGGAGTTTGTACGTTCTCCCCGTGGCCTGCGTGGGTTTTCTCCGGGTGCTCCAGCTTCCTCCCACAGTCCAAAGACGTGCAGGTTTGTAGGTGAATTGGCTTGGTCCCTCGTGTGTGTGGGATAGTGTTAGCGTGCGGGGATCGCTGGTCGGCACCGACCCATGGGTGGAAGGGCCTGTTTCCGCACGGTATCTCTAAATTAATCTAAATATGTCCCACCTCTGGGGCGGCACGGTGGCGCAGCCTGACAGCTCTTGCTGAGCCGGAGACCCGGGTCGATCCCAACTACGGGTGCTGTCCGTACGGAGTTTGTACGTTCTCCCCGTGACCAGTGTCAAGGGTAGAATGGGGGGGAGGGGGAGCAAGGGGCCACCTGGTTAGAACGGGAAGGGGAGGAAGCAGTGGAACCCACACAGAGATTCCCCGCAGGAGGGGGAGCAGTAAGACCCAGCAGAGTCAGACCATGTGGTGTGGGAGTCTGCAGCGTGGAGACGGTGGGCCCCGTGCTCACGTAAGGCCACGGCTGCGGCCCGCTGGTGGGCGGTGGAGAGGCGAGGGTCGCGGGGTCACTGGTGGAGGCTTGTGGGGGACTGGAGTCTCGTTCAGCGGAGGGCCGGAGAGACGGTGAGGCTGGGCAGTGAGGCTGGGCAGTGAGGCTGAGCAGTGAGGCTGGGCAGTGAGGCAGTGAGGCTTGGCAGTGAGGCTGGGCGGTGAGGCAGGGCAGTGAGGCTGGGCAGTGGGGCAGTGGGGCTGGGCAGTGGGGCAGTGAGGCTGGGCAGTGAGGCTGGGCAGTGAGGCTGGGCAGTGAGGCTGGGCAGTGAGGCTGGGCGGTGAGGCTGGGCGGTGGGGCAGTGAGGCTGGGCAGTGAGGCTGGGCAGTGGGGCAGTGAGGCTGGGCGGTGAGGCTGGGCGGTGGGGCTGGGCAGAGGCTGGGCAGTGAGGCTGGGCGGTGGGGCTGGGCAGTGGGCCTGGGCAGAGGGGCTGGGCAGTGGGGCTGGGCAGAGGCTGGGCGGTGGGGCTGGGCGGTGGGGCTGGGCGGTGGGGCTGGGCAGTGAGGCTGGGCAGTGGGGCAGTGGGGCTGGGCAGTGGGGCTGGGCAGTGAGGCTGGGCAGTGGGGCTGGGCGGTGAGGCTGGGCAGTGATGCTGGGCAGGGGGGCAATGAGGCAGTGAGGCTGGGCGGTAAGGCAGTGAGGCTGGGCGGTGAGGCTGGGCAGTGGGGCTGGGCAGTGGGGCTGGGCAGTGGGGCTGGGCAGTGGGGCTGGGCAGTGGGGCTGGGCAGTGGGGCTGGGCAGTGGGGCTGGGCAGTGGGGCTGGGCAGTGGGGCTGGGCAGTGGGGCTGGGCAGTGGGGCTGGGCAGTGGGGCTGGGCAGTGGGGCTGGGCGGTGAGGCTGGGCGGTAAGGCAGTGAGGCTGGGCGGTGAGGCTGGGCGGTGAGGCTGGGCAGTGGGGCTGGGCGGTGGGGCTGGGCGGTGGGGCTGGGCGGTGGGGCTGGGCGGTGGGGCTGGGCGGTGGGGCTGGGCGGTGGGGCTGGGCGGTGGGGCTGGGCGGTGGGGCTGGGCGGTGGGGCTGGGCGGTGGGGCTGGGCGGTGGGGCTGGGCGGTGGGGCTGGGCGGTGGGGCTGGGCGGTGGGGCTGGGCGGTGGGGCTGGGCGGTGGGGCTGGGCGGTGAGGCTGGGCGGTGGGGCTGGGCGGTGAGGCTGGGCGGTGAGGCAGTGAGGCTGGGCGGTGGGGCTGGGCGGTGAGGCTGGGCGGTGAGGCTGGGCGGTGGGGCTGGGCGGTGGGGCTGGGCGGTGGGGCTGGGCGGTGGGGCTGGGCGGTGGGGCTGGGCGGTGGGGCTGGGCGGTGGGGCTGGGCGGTGGGGCTGGGCGGTGGGGCTGGGCGGTGGGGCTGGGCGGTGGGGCTGGGCGGTGGGGCTGGGCGGTGGGGCTGGGCGGTGGGGCTGGGCGGTGGGGCTGGGCGGTGGGGCTGGGCGGTGGGGCTGGGCGGTGGGGCTGGGCGGTGGGGCTGGGCGGTGGGGCTGGGCGGTGGGGCTGGGCGGTGGGGCTGGGCGGTGGGGCTGGGCGGTGGGGCTGGGCGGTGGGGCTGGGCGGTGGGGCTGGGCGGTGGGGCTGGGCGGTGGGGCTGGGCGGTGGGGCTGGGCGGTGGGGCTGGGCGGTGGGGCTGGGCGGTGGGGCTGGGCGGTGGGGCTGGGCGGTGGGGCTGGGCGGTGGGGCTGGGCGGTGGGGCTGGGCGGTGGGGCTGGGCGGTGGGGCTGGGCGGTGGGGCTGGGCGGTGGGGCTGGGCGGTGGGGCTGGGCGGTGGGGCTGGGCGGTGGGGCTGGGCGGTGGGGCTGGGCGGTGGGGCTGGGCGGTGGGGCTGGGCGGTGGGGCTGGGCGGTGGGGCTGGGCGGTGGGGCTGGGCGGTGGGGCTGGGCGGTGGGGCTGGGCGGTGGGGCTGGGCGGTGGGGCTGGGCGGTGAGGCTGGGCAGTGAGGCAGTGGGGCTGGGCAGTGAGGCTGGGCGGTGAGGCTGGGCAGTGAGGCTGGGCAGTGAGGCTGGGCAGTGAGGCTGGGCAGTGGGGCAGTGAGGCAGTGAGGCTGGGCAGTGGGGCAGTGAGGCAGTGAGGCTGGGCAGTGGGGCTGGGCAGTGGGGCTGGGCAGTGGGGCTGGGCAGTGGGGCTGGGCAGTGAGGCTGGGCAGTGAGGCTGGGCAGTGGGGCAGTGAGGCAGCGAGGCAGCGATGCTGGGCAGTGGGGCTGGGCGGTGAGGCAGTGAGGCTGGGCAGTGGGGCTGGGCAGTGAGGCTGGGCAGTGAGGCAGTGAGGCTGGGCAGTGGGGCAGTGAGGCAGTGAGGCTGGGCAGTGAGGCAGTGAGGCTGGGCAGTGGGGCTGGGCGGTGAGGCAGTGAGGCTGGGCAGTGGGGCTGGGCGGTGAGGCAGTGAGGCTGGGCAGTGGGGCTGGGCGGTGAGGCAGTGAGGCTGGGCAGTGGGGCTGGGCGGTGAGGCAGTGAGGCTGGGCAGTGGGGCTGGGCGGTGAGGCAGTGAGGCAGTGAGGCTGGGCAGTGAGGCTGGGCGGTGAGGCAGTGAGGCAGTGAGGCTGGGCAGTGAGGCTGGGCGGTGAGGCAGTGGGGCAGTGGGGCAGTGGGGCAGTGAGGCAGTGAGGCTGGGCGGTGAGGCAGTGGGGCAGTGAGGCTGGGCGGTGAGGCTGGGCGGTGAGGCAGTGAGGCAGTGGGGCAGTGGGGCAGTGAGGCAGTGAGGCAGTGAGGCTGGGCGGTGAGGCAGTGAGGCTGGGCAGTGAGGCTGGGCAGTGAGGCTGGGCAGTGAGGCTGGGCAGTGAGGCTGGGCAGTGAGGCTGGGCAGTGAGGCTGGGCAGTGAGGCTGGGCAGTGAGGCTGGGCAGTGAGGCTGGGCAGTGAGGCTGGGCAGTGAGGCTGGGCAGTGAGGCTGGGCGGTGAGGCTGGGCGGTGAGGCTGGGCGGTGAGGCTGGGCGGTGAGGCTGGGCGGTGAGGCTGGGCGGTGAGGCTGGGCGGTGAGGCTGGGCGGTGAGGCTGGGCGGTGAGGCAGTGAGGCTGGGCAGTGAGGCTGGGCGGTGAGGCTGGGCAGTGAGGCTGGGCAGTGAGGCTGGGCAGTGAGGCTGGGCAGTGAGGCTGGGCGGTGAGGCTGGGCGGTGAGGCAGTGAGGCTGGGCAGTGAGGCTGGGCGGTGAGGCTGGGCAGTGAGGTTCGGCAGCGGCAGCTGTGGCATTGGGGAAAGCACTGGGTGAGTGTCCGGGGCTGAGACCGGCCAGGAGGACGTGGAGAGGACATTTCCACATGGGAGCGTCTAGGACCAGAGGTCACAGCCTCAGAATTAAAGGACAGTCTTTAAGGAAGTGGATGAGGAGGAATTTCTTTAGTCAGTGGGTGGTGAATCTTTTTTTCCACAGACGGCTGTGGATATTTTTAAGGCAGAGATAGATAGATAGATTCTTGATTAGCACGGGTTATGGGGAGAAGGCAGGAGAATGGGGTTAGGAGAGAGAGAGAGATCAGCCGTGATTGAATGGCGGAGTAGGCTTGATGGGCCGAATGGCCTAATTCTGCTGCTATCACCTTACCCAGCGGTCAGTGCGTTGCCCACCTGTAAAGGTCAGCCTGTCCGCAGGCTGCTTCTCCCAGCACTGTTGCATCAGAGACACAAGCACCTCAGGAACCTCTGTGGGGATGAGTTCCAGGTCCGGACGGTCTCCGCTCTGGACCAGGTGCATGACCTGGGTATCGTTCACCGCATCTGTGAACACACAACATCAAGTTCAGACATGGACAGGTTTCATGTGCAGGAAGGTTTAATCCGAAGATAGATGCTGGAGTAACTCAGCGGGTCAGGCAGCATCTCTGGAGACAAGGAATGGGTGATGTTTCGGGTTAAGACCCTTCAGACTGAGAGTCGGGAAGGGGAACGGGAGATAGAGACGCTGATGTGGAAAGATATAGAACAATGAATGAGAGATGTGGAAAAAAGCAATGATGATAAATGTAACGATGGCCCGTTTCCCTTATCATCGTTACTTTTTTGCATATGTTTCACTCATTTGTCCTATATCTCTCTCCATCACCGTCTATATCCCCCGTTTCCCTCTCCCACGACGCTCAGTCTGAAGGGTCTCGACCCAAAACGTCACCCATTCCTTCTCTCCACAGATGCTGCCTGCCCCGCTGTTACTCCAGCTTTTTGTGTCTATTTTCGGTTTAAACCAGCGTCTGCCTTCATATTCCTTCCTTCACATTTAGTTTAGTTTAGAGAAACAGCGTGGAAACAGGCCCTTCAGCCCAGCGACTCTGCGCCGACCAGCGACCCCCCCCCCTGCACCAGCTATCCCACACACTAGGGATAGAAACATAGAAATTAGGTGCAGGAGTAGGCCATTCGGTCCTTCGAGCCTGCCCCGCCATTCAATATGATCATGGCTGATCATCCAACTCAGTATCCCGTACCTGCCTTCTCTCCATACCCCCTGATCCCCCTAGCCACAAGGTCCACATCTAACTCCCTCTTAAATATAGCCAATGAACTGGCCTCAACTACCTTCTGTGGCAGAGAGTTCCAGAGACTCACCACTCTCTGTGAGGAAAAAGTCCTTCTCATCTCGGTCGTAAAGGATTTCCCCCTTATCCTTAAGCTGTGACCCCTTGTCCTGGACCACCCCAACATCAGGAACAATCTTCCTGCATCTAGCCTGTCCAACCCCTTAAGAATTTTGTAAGTTTCTATAAGATCCCCCCACAATCTTCTAAATTCTAGAGTATAAACCGAGTCTATCCAGTCTTTCTTCATAAGACAGTCCTGACATCCCAGGAATCAGTCTGGTGAACCTTCTCTGCACTCCCTCTATGGCAATAATGTCCTTCCTCAGATTTGGAGACCAGAACTGTACACAATACTCCAGGTGTGGCCTCACCAAGACCCTATACAACTGAAGTAGGACCTCCCTGCTCCTATACTCAAATCCTTTTGCTATGAAAGCTAACATACCATTCGCTTTCTTCACTGCCTGCTGTACCTGCAATAATTTACAGTTTTACTGAATTCAATTAACCTACAAACCTGCACGTCTTTGGAGTGTGGGAGGAAACCGGAGCGCCCGGAGAAAACCCACGCAGGTCACGTGGAGAACGAACAAACTCCATACAGACAGCACCTGTAGTTAGGATCAAACCCGGATCTTTGGTGCTGTGGCAGCAACTCTACCGCTGCGCCACCGCGATTAGTGAGGGTCATGGACTCATAGATACAGCGTGGAAACAGGCCCTTCGGCCCAACTCGCCCAACAATGTCCCAGCTACACTAGCCCCACCTGCCTGCGCTTGGTCCATATCTCTCCAAACCTGTCCTATCCATGTACCTGTCTAACTGTTTCTTAAACGTTGCGACAGTCCAAGCCACAACTACCTCCTCTGGCAGCTCGTTCCATAAACCCACCACCCTCTGTGTGAAACAGTTACCCCCTTGGATTCCTATTAAACCTTTTCCCCTTCACCTTGAACCTATGTCCTCGATTCCCCTACTCTGGGTAAAAGACTCTACAGGTCAGGGGGAGAAGGCAGGAGAATGGGGTCAGAGTAGCCAACACGTGAATGGCGTAATCGAGCTCCTACGACTGGACATGAAAATACAGAACACTAAAGAGCACAGCACTGGAACAGGCCCTTTGGCCCAGTATGTCTGTGTTAAACATGGTGCTATTGTAAACTCATCTCTCTGCCTGCGTGTCATCCCTATCCCTCCATTCCCTGCAGCGTCATTGTATCATAGTGTCAAAGACACCTCCTCCGGCAGCTTGTTCCATACACCCACCACCCTCTGTTTGAAAAGGTTATCCCTCATATTCCTATTAAATCTTCTCCCCTTCACCTTGAACCTGTGGTTGGGGTTGGACTCATGTTCCTACCACATGGTTCAATGGTTTTGTTCTTGTCACCTGGACCAGGTACAGTGAAAGACATCTGCATTGACCGTAGCTATACATATACACAGTCGCCCTGAGTTTGTACAGTTTGCGCAGAGCAGACCACTGAGTCTAGTGAGACCATACCTGGAGTATTGTGTGCAGTTTTGGTCCCCAAATTTGAGGAAGGACATTCCCGCTATCGAGGGATTGCAGCGTAGGTTTACAAGGTTAATTCCCGGGATGGCGGGACTGTCATATGCTGAGAGAATGGAGCGGCTGGGCTTGTACACTCTGGAGTTTAGAAGGATGAGAAGGGACCTTATTCAAACATATAAGATTATTAAGGGTTTGGACACACTAGAGGCAGGAAACATGTTCCCGATGTTGGGCGAGCAGGCCCAGGGGCCGCAGTTTAAGAATAAGGAGTAAGCCATTTAGAACGGAGATGAGGAAACACTTTTTTACCCAGATGGTTGTGAATCTGTGGAATTCTCTGCCTCAGGGGGCGGTGGAGGCAGGTTCTCTGGATACTTTCAAGAGAGAGCTAGATAGGGCTCTTAAAAATAGCGGAGTCAGGGGATATAGGGAGAAGGCAGGAACGGGGTAGTGATTGGGGATGATCAGCCATGATCACATTGAATGGCGGTGCTGGCTCGAAGGGCCGAATGGCCTCCTCCTGCACCTGTTGTCTATTGTCTATTGTATAAATCTGTCGCGCTTCACCCCGTGATGGAGGTTGGACTCACGTTCGTAGGGTTCTCTATTGGCGAGGATGACCCACACCACAATGGAGAAGCTGTACACGTCGGACTTCTCGGTGGCTTTAGTTTTGAGGGACACCAGGTGCTCGGGGGCCAGGTACGCCAGGGTGCCCGCGTTATTCTGCAGCTTCGAGCTCATCTGGCGCCTCCTCTTCAGCTCCTCCGTCGTCAGCTGACTCCAGGTCTTGAAGATGGACACGCCGAGATCTGCGATCTAAAGGCAAGAGTCAAGACAGCCAGGTGCCAAGGGTCAAGAGTCTTTAGGAAGGAACTGCAGGCGCCGGGTTACTCCAGCATTTAGTGTCTTGCCATCGGTGTAACTCAGCAGGACAGGCAGCATCTCTGGAGAGAAGGAACGGGTGATGTTTCTCGTCGAGACCCTTCTTCAGAAACGTCACCCGTTCCTTCTCGCCAGAGATGTTGCCCGTCCCGCTGAGTTACTCCAGCATCTGCGGTTTAGACCAGCATCTACAGTTCCTTCCTACACATAGTATCTTACCTTGATTTGAAAGTTGGCATCAACCAAGATGTTTTCAGGCTTGAGGTCCTTGTGAACAATATGCATGTTGTGTAAATACGTCATCCCTTCGATGATTTCCAGAATTATTCTTCCTTTGACTGATAACGGAATGGTTACCTGGAAAACACAATGGATCATAGAAACTAAACATTCCATAAGTTGGGAAATGACAGGAGCAGAATTAGGCCATTCGGCCCATCAAGTCGACTCCGCCATTCAATCATGGCTGATCTATCTCTCCCTCCTAACCCCATTCTCCTGCCTTCTCCCCATATCCCCTGACACCCGCACTAATCAAGAATTCAGTGCATCCATCTCTGGCTTAAAAATATCCACTGACTTGGCCTCTACAGTCTATTGTGGCAACAAATTCCACAGATTCACTATCCCACAGACTCATGAAATTCCACTTCATCTCCTTCCTAAAAAAGATGTTCTTCCTAAAAAGAATTCCACAGACTCACCACTCCCCCCCTGGAATCTGGACTCCCCCAACATCGGGAACGTGTTTCCTGCCTCTAGTGTGTCCAAGCCCTTAACAATCTTATATGCAGGGCTGCCAACATTGGGTGAGAGTTGGGAGTGAGAAATTGCGAGACCAAGCCCGAGGGAGCGTAGCGACCTGGGGGGGGGGGGGGGTGCGGGGGGGTGGGGGGGTGGGAGGAGGGTGTCCCCTCTCCCTTTGGTACGGAACTTTTGCATTTTTCCGCTTGAAATTGTGTAATATGGTGCATACTGTAACGAGTCTTTTAAGTTACACTTGGATGCAATATATATGCTTTAAATTGGATTAGCTATGAATCAGTTAGACTAATTTACATCCCTAATTTATTTCCACAGTAGAGCCCAGGCTCTGATCCATACGTGCAGCACATGAATGATCTTAGTATATTCGTGTATGGAAATCAAATTATAATCAAACACTTGGCCCATGCTGACCAACCTGGGTCTCACTGCACACCTGGTACTACTCCTGGCCCTGACTCCAGTTGCATACCTTCTCTCATTCCTGTCCCTGAGTCCAGCCCTACACCTGGCCCCCTATTCTACCCTGATCATACCCGACTCTGGATGCACACTTGGCCTTGCTCCTAGCCCCTTTGCACTGACAACATATCTGGCCCACACATAAAGCCCCATATCTGACCCCCTGGACTTAACCTATTACCTTCAAGTCCACAGGTGCTTAGCTAATGAAGTAATCCTTTATGGGGCACTTCACAGACCAAATTATGGATAACAAAATTTGCTACATTCATTGGCTTCCTTGTTATCTAACATGCTAGTCACTTTGTCAAAGAAGTCATCAATTGGTTGAACACAATTCCCATCCATAAAATTATACTCACTCAGCTGTATAAGTTTTCTGATACCATTTCTTTCATTTTCGTAACAAACTGTCCTGAGGTCATCAGGCTAATTACAAATCAATAACATTAGCCAACTCCGAAACATGACGCGCTGAGCATTGGGATCCAAACATCATGGACAACTGGCCTCAGTTCCCTGCTCACATCTGGCAGTGATCTCCATCTGAACCAGGGCCCGTGGAGCGTTTTTGAAAGTGGGGAGGCTGAGCGATCACTGATCACTGGCCTTGGGGGTACCTGGTGAGGGTGTGGAGCAACCGAGTGGGGAGAGGGTGTGGAAGAAGGGTGTCCCCCCTCCCAGGGTAGGAACTTTTTTTAAATTTGATGTATTAAAATCATATTTTAGTGCATTGTAGAAGTATGATTTCAATGTTTTTTGTATGAAGTATTTTTAAGAGGTAACTTTTTAACGGGTAACTTTATGCACACAAAGGGTGGTGGGTGTATGGAACAAGCTGCCAGAGGAGGTAGTTGGGGCAGGGACCATCCCAACATTTAAGAAACAGTTAGACTGATACATGGATAGGACAGGTTTGGAGGTATGGACCAAAAGTAGGTAGCGTAGCTGGGACATGTTGGCGGGTGTGGGCAAGTTGCGCTGAAGGGCCTGTTTTCACACTGTATCACTCTATGACCACATTATACCTCCACCATGCATGAATGCTTCAAAATCAAGTGATCCAGTTTTATTGCCATATACTCAAGCATAGAAACATAGAAAATAGGTGCAGGAATAGGCCACCGGCCCTTTGAGCCAGCACTGCTATTCAATATGATCATGGCTACTCATCTAGAATCAGTACCTCTTTCCTGTTTTTTCCCCCATATCCCGTGATTTTGTGAGCTAAATGTAACTCTCGCTTTAAAACATCCAGTGAATTGGCCTGCACTGCCTTCTGTGGCAGAGAATTCCACAGATTCACAACTCTCTGTGAGAAGAAAGTTTGTCCTCATCTCAGTCCTAACTGCCCCCCCTTTATTCTTAAACTGTGACCCCTGGTTCTGAACTCCCCCAACATCGGGAACATTTTTCCTGCAGTTACAGTAAGTGAAAATCTAGCAGGCAAGCAGGATGCTTTCCCCAACCACCCCCATTTGAAGTCCGCTATCTTCCACCGTTTCTACCCAGTGCTTGGTCCTTAATTCCAGCAGCCACTGGTTGTCCTCCAGGATGCACCGAGCCGCAGCCTGATCCATGCCGGTCACCTGGGCGAATTTGGCACAGAGACTCTCACGGCAGCGGCGCAACGCTTCCGACGCCTTGCACTGAGGCTGCTCCATGGCCGGAGCTGCAGTGAGCAACTCGCCAGCCCGGCAAACACTCGCCAGCCCGGCAAACACTCGTTAGCCCCGCTCCCCGTCTACATCAGTTCCTGTCGCTGCTTCTGCTTCCAACTCCCATGTCCCATGCAGATCATATGAGTTTTGAAATTTTCATTGATCACAGAATTTCTCACGACAGAGCGTGAGAAATTTGTGATCAGCGTGAGAATTTGGCGCAATGCGTGATTCTCACGCTCAGTGCATGGGAGTTGGCAGCAGAAGCAGCGACAGGAACTGATGTAGACGGGGAGCGGAGCTGACGAGTGTTTGCCGGGCTGGCGAGTCGCTCACTGCAGCTCCGGCCATGGAGCAGCCTCAGTGCAAAGCGTCGGAAACGTTGCGCCGCTGCCGTGAGAGTCTCTGATCCAAGCACTGGCCAGTCCGGCAAACACACACCAGCCCGGCAAACACACACCAGCCCAGCAAACACTTGCCAGCCCCGGCAAACACACGCCAGCCCCGGCAAACACACGCCAGCCCCGGCAAACACACGCCAGCCCCGGCAAACACACGCCAGCCCCGGCAAACACACGCCAGCCCCGGCAAACACACGCAAGGCCCGGCAAACACACGCCAGCCCCAGCAAACACTCGCCAGCCCCAGCAAACACTCGCCAGCCCCGTCCGCGGCAACTGTCCCCAGCAAACACTCGCCAGCCCCGCAAACACTCGCCAGCCCCGCAAACACTCGCCAGCCCGGCAAACACACGCCAGCCCCGGCAAACACACGCCAGCCCCGCAAACACTGGCCAGCCCGGCAAACACTCGCCAGCCCGGCAAACACTCGCCAGCCCGGCAAACACTCGCCAGCCCGGCAAACACTCGCCAGCCCCGCAAACACTCGCCAGCCCCGCAAACACTCGCCAGCCCGGCAAACACTCGCCAGCCCGGCAAACACTCGCCAGCCCGGCAAACACTGGCCAGCCCGGCAAACACTCGCCAGCCCGGCAAACACTCGCCAGCCCGGCAAACACTGGCCAGCCCGGCAAACACTGGCCAGCCCGGCAAACACTGGCCAGCCCGGCAAACACTCACCAGCCCCGCAAACACTGGCCAGCCCCAGCAAACACTGGCCAGCCCGGCAAACACTGGCCAGCCCGGCAAACACTGGCCAGCCCGGCAAACACTGGCCAGCCCGGCAAACACTGGCCAGCCCGGCAAACACTCGCCAGCCCGGCAAACACTCGCCAGCCCGGCAAACACTCGCCAGCCCGGCAAACACACGCCAGCCCGGCAAACACTCGCCAGCCCGGCAAACACTGGCCAGCCCGGCAAACACTGGCCAGCCCCGCAAACACTGGCCAGCCCCAGCAAACACTGGCCAGCCCGGCAAACACTGGCCAGCCCGGCAAACACTGGCCAGCCCCGCAAACACTGGCCAGCCCCGCAAACACTGGCCAGCCCCAGCAAACACTGGCCAGCCCGGCAAACACTGGCCAGCCCCGGCTTTCCGTCCGCATCTGTCTCCGCCGCTGCTACATCTGCCTCCATCCCTCCCTCAGCCCCGGCTATCCAACACCCGCGGACTGTGCAGTTTATCTGAGTTTTGACATTTTCGTTGATCACAGGATTTCTCACCACAGAGCGTGAGAAATTTCTGATCAGCGTGAGCGCGTGAGAGTTTCTTCAAATGTGTGATTCCCATGCTCAAAGCGTGAGAGTTGGCAACTCTGTTATATATTTCAATGAGATTCCCTCTCAACCTTCTGAACTCCACAGTGTATAGGTCCAGTCGCTCCATTCTCTCAGCATATGAATAAGGTCCCTTCTCATCCTTCTGAACTCCACAGTGTACAAGCCCAGTCGCTCCATTCTCTCAGCATATGACAGTCGCGCCATCCCAGGAATTAACCTTGTAAACCTACGCTGCACTCCCTCAATAGCAAGAATGTCCTTCCTTCAATTAGGGGACCAAAACTGCACACAATGCTGCAGGTGTGGTCTCACTAGTGCCCTGTACAACTGCAGAAGGACCTCTTTGCTCCTATATTTGATTCCTCGTGATAAAGGCCAACATGCCATTCGCTTTCTTCACTGCCTGCGGGTGGCAGTGTGAACTGTGAGGAGGATGCTATGAGAATGCAGGGAGACTTGGACAGGTTGGGGGAGTGGGCAGATGCAGTTTAATGTGGATAAATGTGAGGTTATCCACTTTTGTAGCAAAATGGAAGGCAGATTATTATCTAAATGGTGTCAAGTTGGGAAAAGGGGAAGTACAACGGGACCTGGGGGTCCTTGTACATCAGTCAATGAAAGTGGGGTGGAAGACTGCAACCTTCACATGGTCCACCGTGTTTCGACTAATGCAATCAACTCGACGTGCACAAACGGAAGATCAAATAGAACAAGTTGTCCAACAACTTTAGGCTGTGCACGCCACACGGAAGAAGAAGAAGTCAATGAAAGAAAGTAAGCATGCAGGTACAGCAGGCAGCGAAGAAAGTGAATGGCATGTTGGCCTTCTTAAGTTGAATACAGGAGCAAAGATGTCCTTCTGCAGTTGTACAGGCCCCTAGTGAGACCACACCTGGAGTATTGTGTGCAGTTTTGGTCCCCTAATTTGAGGAAGGACATTATTGCTATTGAGGGAGCCCAGCGTAGGTTTACAAGGTTAATTCCCGGGATGGCGGGACTGTCATATGCTGAGAGAATGGAGCGGCTGGGCTTGTATACTCTGGAGTTTATAAGGATGAGAGGGGATCTTATTGAAAAATATAAGATTATGAAGGGTTTGAACACGCTAAAGGCAGGAAACATGTTCCTGATGTTGGGGGAGTCCTGAACAATTAGGCTGCAGAAGGACCTCTTTGCTCCTATACTCAACTCCTCTTGTTATAAAGGCCAACATGCCATTTACTTTCTTCACTGCCTGCTGTACCTGCATGCTTACTTTCATAGACTGATGTACAAGGACCCCCAGATCCCGTTGTACCATAGACACTGGAGAGGGAAGGTTTAAGGGATATGGGCCAAACACGGGCAGGTGTGACTAGCTTAGATGGGGCATGTTGGGAAGTACGGGCAAGTTGGGCCGAAGGGCCTGTTTAGTGCTGTATGGCAGTGACAATGGCAGTTTTGGTCGGATTTGCCAACTGAGGAATAACTAACAAACATCCAAAAATTGCTTAGATTGGGATAAGGAAGTTAGACATAGACATAGACAATAGGTGCAGGAGTAGGCCATTTGGCCCCTCGAGCCAGCACCGCCATTCAATGTGATCACGGCTGATCATCCACAATCAGTACCCCGTTCCTGCCTTCTCCCCATATCTCCTGACTCCACTATCTTTAAGAGCCCTATCTAGCTCTCTCTTGAAAGCATCCAGAGAACCGGCCTCCACCGCCCTCTGAGGCACAAAATTCCACAGAGTCCGAACTCTCTGCGTGAAAAAGTGTTTCCTCGTCTCCGTTCTAAATGGCTCACTGCATATTCTTAAACTGTGGCCCCTGGTTCTGGACTCCCCCAACATCGAGAACACTCGATAATTAAATGCTACTTTGCATCTTTGAGCAAAAGGTAATGTTGCAATTTGTGCAGAATTTCAAGGTAAAGGAACTTATGGTTTCACTCCATCTAAGACCACGGGACCGCGGGACCGCGGGGCCGCGGGGCCACGGGGCCACGGGGCCACGGGGCCACGGGACCACGGGGCCACGGGGGCCACGGGGGCCACGGGGCCACGGGGCCACGGGGCCGCGGGACCGCGGGACCGCGGGGACCGCGGGGACCGCGGGGCCGCGGGGCCGCGGGGCCACGGGGCCACGGGGCCACGGGGACCACGGGGCCACGGGGACCACGGGGACACGGGGCCACGGGGCCACGGGGCCACGGGGCCACGGGACCACGGGACCACGGGACCACGGGACCACAAGGCCACGGGGCCACGGGGCCACGGGGCCACGGGGCCACGGGGACCACGGGGCCACGGGGCCACGGGGCCACGGGGCCACGGGACCACGGGACCACGGGACCACGGGACCACGGGACCACGGGACCACGGGACCACGGGACCACGAGACCACGAGACCACGGGACCACGAGACCACGAGACCACGGGACCACGGGACCAGACCATCTCACCAACCAACCTCTCTTTCATTGACTCACGCTGCCTCGGCAAGGCCAGCAGCATCATCAAGGACCGGTCTCACCCCCCGGCCACTCCCTCTTACCCCCTCTCCCATCGGGCAAGAGGTACAGAAGTGTGAAAACGCACGCACACCTCCAGATTCAGGGACAGTTTCTTCCCAGCTGTTACCAGACAACTGAACCATCCCACCACAACCAGAGAGCGGTCCTGAGCTACTATCTACCTCATTGGTGACCCTCGGACTATCCTTGTTTATATTTTACTGGCACTAAATGTTACTTCCTTATCTTGGATCTGTACAATAAACGGCTCGATTGTAATCATGTATTGTCTTTCCGCTGACTGGTTCGCAGGCAACAAAAGCTTTTCACTGTACCTTGGTACACGTGACAATAAACTGCTATATAACACGGAGTGCAGGCGGTGGGTGTGGGAGATGAGGGGTGGGGTGTTCGTGGGTGAGTGTGTCCGGATCGAGCTAGCTGTGGGTGGAGTGGAGTGGTCCTACAGCTGCCTGGGTTAGACAGGGCTCTGCTCCGAGAGGCCCTGCCAACTAACCTACAAACCTGTACATCATTGGAGCGTGGGAAGAAACGGTAGATCTTGGAGAAAACCCACGCAGGTCACGGGGAGAACGTGCAAACTCCATACAGACAGCAACTGTGGACAGGATGGAACCCGGGTCTCTGGCGCTGTGAGGCAGCAACTCTACCGCTGCGCCACCGTGCCGCACAGTGTGATGTTTGTACCGCTGTCGGTCTACTGGAACTACCTGATCTCCCGGTTGCCAAACACTTTAATTCTCCTTCCCATTCCCACACTGACCTTTCTGTCCTGGGCCTCCTCCCTTGTCAGAGTGAGGCTAAACGCAGATTGGAGGGACAGCATCTCGTATTTCACTTGGGTAGCTTATACCTCAGTGGCATGAAAGTTGATTACTCCAACATCAAGTAATGTAACCCCGGCGTTCCCTCTCTCCCAATCCCTCACCCACCCAAGTCGCACCAGCTTCTCGTTATCACCTAGCAAACTCCTTTATCGTTACTTTTTTTGCACAACTATCATTCGTTTGTTCTTTATCTCTCTACATCACCGTCTATATCTATTTCCCTTTCCCCTGATAATCAGTCTGAAGAAGGGTCTCGACCCGAAACGTCACCTATTCCTTCTCTCCACAGATGCTGCCTGTCCGGCTGAGTTGCTCCAGCATTTTGTGTCTATCTTCGGTTTAACCCAGCGTCTTGTACGCAAGTATGATTGTGCCTATGCAGAGTTGGACTTTTACTGAACTGCGTACAAAAATGGAACTTCACTGTACATGTGAAAACAAACATAGGCAATAGGTGCAGGAGTAGGCCATTCGGCCCTTCCAGCCAGCACCGCCATTCAATGCGATCATGGCTGATCATCCACAATCAGTACCCAGTTCCTGCCTTCTCCCCATATCCCTTGATTTCTTTACTCCTTAAGAGCTAATCCTAACTCTCCCTTGAAAACATCCGGTGAGTTGGCCTCCATGGCCTTCTGTGGCACTGATTGTGGATGATCAGCAATGATCACAATGAATGGCCCACTCCTGCTCCTATTGTCTATTGTCTATAGGATTCCACAGATTCACAACTCTCTGGCTGAAAACGTTTTTCCTCATCCTTAATGGCCGACCCCTTATTCTTAAACTGTGACCCCTGGTCCGGATTCCCCCAACATGGGGAACATTTTTCCTGCATTTAGCCCATCCAATCCCTCAAGAATTTTATATGTTTCTATAAGATCCCCTCTCATCCTTCTAAATTCCAGTGAGTATAAGCCGAGTCGATCCACTCCGTAAAGTACCATTGATATTGATATTGATGCACCCTTCTTGACATGACGGTACACCATTGAACACTTACACACTTCAGAAGCTGCAGCAGATTCCCATTCACCATGAACTCCATGACCAGCGAGTAATTCCCATCTTCTAAAATGATTCCAATCAACTTTATAACCCGCTCGTGATTCAACTTGTGCATCATTTTCCCTTCATCGAGTAGGGATCCATTGAACCTGGAATATAACACACAGAAATGTGAGGTGTTGCATATTGGTCGTCTAACAAGGGCAGGGCATCCTAAAGTGGTGCATCTGCAGTTGTACAGAGCCCTAGTGAGACCACACCTGGAGTATTGTGTGCAGTTTTGGTCTCTAAATTTGAGGAAGGACATTCCCGCTATTGACGGAGTGCAGCTTAGGTTTACATTCCCGGGATAGCGGGACTGTCATGTGTTGATAGAATGGAGTGGCTGGGCTTGTACACTGGAATTTAGAAGGATGAGAGGGGATCTTATTGAAACACACAAGATTATTAAGGGTTTGGCCACGCTAGAGGCAGGAAACATGTTCCCGATGTTGGGGGAGTCCAGAACTAGGGGTGACAGATAAAGAATAGTAAGATTGAACGAGAACTTACCAGTTCGAAGGTTGATCATTATTTCATGAGGAGTCGAAGTGAGGGATTTCGTGAAGAGCCCGCCGGCGCGCATGCTCGACATACTTCAAAGTAGCGGCGTGGAATCACAGAAACCAATCAAGAAATGACTTCACATAGTAAGAATGAAACGACTAAGATTACCAGCTGAAGGTGATTGAGGGTTGGGCGAGGAGGGCACGAAATCCCTCACTTCGACTCCTCATGAAATAATGATCAACCTTCGAACTGGTAAGTTCTCGTTCAATCTTACTATTTCATTTCGGAGTCACGTGAGTGACTTCGTGAAGACTTCAAAGCTTCTGTGATGACACACCCTGGACCACGTCCATGCTGTCACACCACTACCAGGGATGGATGGGAGGAATAACTTGCTGACTAGTCCATACTGCAAAACAAAGCATATTTATTAACAAACAAATCAAAACCCCTCATTCGGGGACATCTCCACGTTCTTGCCCCGCATCTAGCACGGCTTCTGCGAACTGTAGAGGCGCAGCAACGGGCCGGTTGTAGAACCGCTGGAACACCGTCTCATTAGCCCATCCTGCTGTGGCGAGAATATGGTCCATGGGCACCTCCATGACCCTCGCCGCCGACGTCGATGCAGCCCTGGTGGAATGAGATTTGAACACATTAGTGTCGATACCTGACTTACCCAAGACGACTCGAAGCCACCTGGATATCGTCTGTGTTGTCACTCGATGGTGAGGTCTCTTATGAGTGACAAGCAGGTATCTCTCCATTCCTCTGATGCTTGCCGTCACCTTGACGTAGTAACGGATATGGGAGGCTAAGCATAGCCTAGCATCGGCGGGGTATGCCGGGAACTTCAGCTGCAGCCCTGTGCACCCAGGTCTGTGTTGCTTCAGTAGCTCGTCAACAAAGAAAACTACTTCTGTGGGGGTAGACATCATTCTGTCGACACGTAGTTTGTGGAGTGTCTGTACCCTCTGTGCTGAAGTCAGCGCTAGTAACATCACCAGCTTCATGGTGAGTTTGTCCAGCTGGAGCCCTTCCATGGGGGACCACGTCCTGAGCAGAGTTAAAACGTCCCTGACATCCCAGGTGATATTGTAACGTGGTGTAGGCGGATTCGTATTGAAAATACCCCACATGAGCCTGGACACTAGCCTGTTGGATCCCACCTCAATATTGAGGTAGAATGATAGAGCGCTCCTGGCGCTGTTGATGGCACTGTAGCTTAAGTGTTCATCATGGTGCAACCCCGCGAGGAATTCCAGGACGTCGGTTATAGTCACGGCATCGTACGTGATGCGAGAGCGGCTGCAGAAGGCTTCCCACTTCCTGATGTGAGAGCGGTATCTTCGCCTTGTAGACTCTCGGCACGACGCCGCAATGGTATCCATGGTCCGGGTAGAAAGGCCGTATTGTTCTAAAGGCCGATTCAGAATCTGCAAGCCAACAAATTTAAATAGCCATGGCAGGGATGTGGCTCCCCTGAAACAGGGTGAGTAACTAATTCTGGGCTACCCTGCAAACGGACCCAAGGTTCACTGAGCGTGTCAAAGACCATCGGATACCACGGCTGTGTAGGCCAGTCGGGTATGATAAGGATGCCCTTGGCACCGTCCATCTGAATTTTACGTAATACCCGACTGATGAGGCAAAACGGGGGGAATGCATAGAAAAAGCAATTCCCCCAGTCTAGCGAGAATGCATCTAACGCTATAGCCCCTGGATCTGGTTCCCACGCGACGTAGGTTGGTACCTGATGGTTCAACCGGGACGCAAAAAGGTCAATGTCCGGTTTCCCAAATTTGGCTGTGATTTTTGCAAATATTTCAGGATGTAACATCCATTCAATATTATCATTGAACTTGCGTGACCTGGCGTCCGCCACAATATTAAGCTCACCTGGCAAATAGGTAGCTGAAATCCAAATGTCTCTCTTGACACACCAGAGCCAAATTGAATTAGCCAATTTATCACATGAAACTGACCTGGTACCGCCCATGTGGTTTAAATATGCCACCGCTGTGGTATTGTCTATTTGGAGCCGGACATGTGCTCCAATGATCTTGGAACAATATGCACGAAGTCCGTGAAACGCTGCAAGCAGCTCCAAATAGTTGATCCCTTGTGATACCAACATCGTATTCTCAAGGGTATCCCATCGGCCCCCACAACTAGAGAATTGATTCGTAGCTCCCCAGCCATCAGAGCTCGCATCAGTTTGTAAGTATATCATCGGTTTCGCCTCAATAATAGTTTTGAACGATTTACTAATGTGGCAAACCCACCATCGTAATTCATCCAATGCTGCAGGCGGCAGCCGCATTGATCGATCATAATGACCAGCATGCCGTCGCAACGCAGCGATCTTGGCTCTCTGCAAGTTTTGATAATGCAGAGGTCCATACCGGGCTGCCGGAAACAAGGCCACAATCTTGCCAATGACAGTAGCTGTGTGACGAATCGATGGTATACGAGTATTAATCAAGTCTGTACACACCTGTGTTACCTCCTCAATTTTGTTAATTGGTATGGTGACTCTCATGCTAATGGAATTCACCTGGAACCCCAGATAATTAATTACCTGGGTGGGGCAGAACTTAGATTTTCCTGGATGAACAATGAACCCAAGCTGTTGGAACAAATTGACCGCAGCTGCAACCCCTTGTTGTGCTAATTCCAAGGTGTGGCCGACAATTAAAATATCATCTAAATAGGCCATAACAATATGATGTCTTTGTCTTAAATAAGCCATAATTGGCTTCACCAATTTAGTAAATAAGCGAGGGGCTGTGGTGAGCCCATTAGGCAACGCCCTATATTGCCACAGCTGATCCATCCAGATAAATTTTAAGAACCTTCTGTAATATTTTTTCATAGGTACGGTATAGTACGCATCCTGTAAATCGATGCATGCCATAAAGCACCCTTGTGAAATCAATGATTTGGCCGTTTCAAACGTGTCCATTTTAAAATGAGTATATGTTACAAAGTTATTCAGAGTGGTTAGATCAATAATGACTCTACAGCCTCCATCCTTCTTAGGTCTGGTAAAAATATTGGAAACAAATTCAACGGGCTCATGAACCGTTCTCTCTATGACCCCTTTCTGTTCCAACCTTAAAATTTCCTTATAGCCTACTGACTGTTCCGCAGCCGTTAGTTTGAAAGTACGACCCGGTCTATGCTGAGGTGGAGGGATGTCCCCATTAATAAACTCAATACTATGGCCCTGAATATTCCGTAACACATACTCATCGCTGGTAATGTCACCCCATGCACCCGCAAACAACCGCAAACGCCCACCAACATGTGGAGTTAAACAAAGAGAAAAAAGAGAACCAGATCGCCTCACCTCTGTGGTTACCGGCGGTCCCTGACACGAGTGGGTGGTCGTGGGGGTGCTGGGTTGGTTTGAGGTCGTGGCGTCCTCATTTTCCACCTCGGCTTCTGCCGAGCCTGTCCTAAAAAAGACCCCTGGGTTTGGGGTGGCTGATATCGGTTTGGAGCTGGAGGGTAATTCCTGGTGGAAGTGCTGACAGACCCTCGTGAACGGCCAAGTGGGGCTTTCGAGCTTGATGGCGTGGGGGCACTGTGAGAGCGCATGAGCCCCACGGTCTTGGCTTGTTCATCCAGCTCTCTGACCCTTTTGGAGAGGTCTTCGCCAAAGAGCTGACGGGGCGGCGGCGGCGGCGGTGGTTTGCACAACCCTGCAAACTTAGGGTTGAGCGCTGGGCGGATGCTATTTTTGCGAAAGCCGTTTATTTCGTTTTGAGTAGCGCACAGAAGCGCCAGAGCATCCTCCTGGTCCAAATTAAGCTCCTCTCCGTCGACCGACCGCACAAAGGCAGTAATCCCGGCCATGAGGAGTTTCAGGATCCGCTGAATTTTCAGCTCCTGCTGACGGATAGCCGCACTGATGTTGCCCCATATTGGCGTATTGACCACAGGCACGTTCAGGGAATTGCAGTTTGATGGAGCCTTGTGGCGGCTCATGGCTTGTAGCAGGACTTCCTCCTGAAGCTGGTGATTATTTAGGAAGTCCACTGTGGCTGCCAACTTCGTATTGATGGGAAGCCCCAACGAATGAGGGGCTGCAAATTTGGTAGCCACATCGAGGAGGTCCTCCGCCGGTAATTCAGGCGGGGGTGGGATGGGGTCAACCACGGCCTCCTCGTCCTGCTGCTCCAGGCTGGTGTACGAAGCTGGTGATGAAGCCCTGTGCCTGTCGCTGCTGGATGCCTGTTGTTGTTGACCTTGTAGGAGAAGCTCCAGCAGCCGCTCCATCCGGTCAATACGCCCTTCACCCTGAACACTCAGGTGGTCGGAGTCCTCCGGCTCTGAAAATTGGCCGGGGCTCCTGTCATCGGCCCGCACCTCGTCGAGGCCCTGCCGGTGCCGGTAGTTGTCGTCGACAGCCGCCGAGGCGAAACTGCGCGATTCCTGCACGGGCGTGTTCAACCGCCTCCGTTTAGTGGGAGCGGAAGCCGTTGCCTCTATGGACAGGTGCGGCATGGTGTCGGCACCAGCCGAAGCCTGGATACCTTGGGCCCGTGCAGGCTTGCCAGCTGCCCACATCGTGGACCTTGCCGACGCATGGTCTCGCCCACCCATCCATGGGGGGCTCGGCGACCGTGACGGGACCCCCAACTGACTCGTCCCGGCGTCGAAAGTTGGGGGGCGACGGCTGGACCTCACAGCTGCCCCGGGTCCCGTCCTGGAACCTGACCGCTCCTGGGCGGCAGGCAGAGCCTTAGCCCGGACAGGGTTAGGCTGCTGGGCTCCTGCCCTTCCCCTTCTCAGAGGGCTGCGTGAAACGGGCCGTGCAGCCGCACGGACCCTTCTGCTCGAAGCCGTCAGCAAGCCTGCTGACGACCTGGCTGCCATGGCAGGGTCGTCCTGCTCTGGCGGCACACCACACTCCTCCTCGTCGGACTCCTCCGAGCTGTGGTGTGCGGGCGGGTCCGGACCTGAAAATACAGAGCTCACCGACATCTCCGCCCTCGTTCCGGTCTGCGTTGCAGGTACCCCCGACAACTCTCGCTCCGGAACTGCTGGCCGGCGACTTCTCCTCGAACTCCGGCCTCTCCCATCCATGTTCTTGCTGTGAAACAAACACAACAAGAACCACCAACTTAAGGTAGCATACTTACCTGCGTGGTTCCCTTATGAAGGGCTGGCGAGGAGCACGCTCCTCCGTCAGCCGTCGCAGCAACGCGATACGACGATATGTCGAGCATGCGCGCCGGCGGGCTCTTCACGAAGTCACTCACGTGACTCCGAAATGAAATAAGGGGCAGGCCATTTAGAACGGAGATGAGGAAAAACGTTTTCACCTATGGAGTTGTGAATCTGTGGAATTCTCTGCCTCAGAAGGCAGTGGAGGCTAATTCTCTGGATGCTTTCAAGAGAGATTTAGATAGAGCTCTTAAAGATAGCGGAGTCAGGGGATATGGGGAGAAGACAGGAACGGGGTACTGAATGTGGATGATCAACCATGATCACATTGAATAGCGGTGCTGGCTGGAAAGGCTGAATGGCCTACTCCTGCACTTATTATCTATTGACCTACATGGCGAATGGTCGGCCTCTGGGGAGTGTCGTAGAGCAGAGGGATCTAGGAGTCCAGGTGCATGGTTCCTTGAAGGTTGAATCACAGGTAGATAAGGTGGTCAAAAAGGCTTTTGGCACTTTGGCCTTCATCAGTCAGAGTGTTGAGTATAGAAGTTGGGAGGTCATGTTGCAGTTGTATAAGACGTTGGTGAGACCTCATTTAGAATATTGTGTTCAGTTCTGGGCACCATGTTTCTTGGAAAGATATTGTCAAGCATGAAAGGGTTCAGAGAAGATTTACGAGGATGTTGCCAGGACTAGAGGGTGTGAGCTACAGGGAGAGGTTGAGTAGGCTGGGTCTCTATTCCATGGAGAGCAGGAGGATGAGGGGTGATCTTATAGAGGTGTACAAAATCATGAAAGGAATAGATCGAGTAGAAGCACAGAGTCTCGTGACCAGATTAGGGGAATTGAGGACCAGAGGACATGGGTTCAAGGTGAAGGGGAGAAGTTTTAATAGGAATAGGAGTCGTTGCCTCAAAAAGGCTGGCAGCATCATCAAGGACCCACACCACCCTGGCCACACACTCATCTCCCTGCTGCCTTCGGGTAGAAGGTACAGGAGCCTGAGGACTGCAACGACCCAGTTCAGGAATAGCTACTTCCCCACAGCCATCAGGCTATTAAACTTGGCTCGGACAAAACTCTGAACATTAATACCCCTCCATCTGTTATTTGCACTTTATTAATTTATTAATTCACGTCTGTATTTACGTATTGAATTGTAGTCAATGCCTACTATGTTCTGTTGTGCTAAGCAAAGAAAGATTTTCATTGTCCTGTCAGGGACACATGACAATAAACTCTTTTGACTTTGACTTGACTTTGAATCTGAGGGGTAACTTTTTCACACAAAGGGTGATGGGTGTATGGAACAAGCTGCCAGAGGAGGTAGTTGAGGCTGGGAATATCCCAACGTTTTGGAAACAGTTAGACAGGTACATGGACAGGTTTGGACCAAGCGCAGGCAGGTGGGACATGTTGGCCGGTGTGGGCAAGTTGGGCCGAGGGGCCTGTTTCGACACTGTGACTATGACCTGCAAAAGTGAATAAAACTTCCCTTGAACCAAACATGAAAAGAGATCTGAGAGAAATATATAACCATATAACAATTACAGCACAGAAACAGGCCCCAAATAGATATTGTCAACAACACTGGGCCATCTATTGAGAACATAGCACAGTGCAGCCTAACCATACTTCCTTAGAAGGTTTAGGAAGTTCGGCATGTCCCCATTAACTCTCACCAACTTCTGCAGATGCGCCACAGAAAGCATTTTATCGGGATGCATCGCAGCTCGGTTTGAGAACAGCTCCATCCAAGATCACAAGAGATTGCAGCGAATTGTGGACGCAGCCCAGACCATCGCACAAACCAACCTCCCTTCCACTGACTCCATCTACACCTCACGCTGCCTCGGCAAGGCCAGCAGCATCATCAAGGACCAGTCGCACCCCGGCCACTCCCTCTTCCCCCCTCTCCCATCAGGCAAGAGGTACAGAAGTGTGAAAACGCACACCTCCAGATTCAGGGACAGTTTCTTCCCATCTGTTATCAGGCAACTGAATCATCCCACCACCAACCAGAGAGCGGTGCTGAACTACTATCCACCTCGTTGGTGGCCCTCGGCCTATCCTTGATCGGACTTTGCTGGCCTTCCCTTGCATTAAACATTATTTCTTTATCGTATATATACACTGTAAATGGCCCGATTGTAATCATGTATTGTCTTTCCTCTGACCTGTTAGCACGCAACAAAAGCTTTTCGATGTACACGCGACAATAAACTAAATGGAACTGAGCACGGGACCAGGCCCTTCAGCCTTCAATGGCCGTACCGAACACGAAGCCAAGATGCAAATTAATTTAATCTGCCTGTACGCGATTCATTCCCTGCCAATCTAAAAGCCAATGGATGATATTTGTGGGGCAAGTCAACATATGGCAAGTGGCAGGTGTTGAAAGGCTAGTTGATCAATGTTCCCGTGAGGAGGAGGAGAGATGTGGCCAATTAGGGAGCTGATTTGATTTAATTTATTGTCATTGTCTTCAATTAAGAGACAACAAAATTATTTTTCCCTTACAGTTATACGAAAACCACAGAACACAGTATCCACATCACAAACATCCCCACAGCGACACCAAAGTTCCCCACTGTGAGGGAAGGAACCAAAGTCCAGTCAACCTCCTCGCTGATGTTCCCCAATGTTCACCCGTGGTCGTGGCCTCCCGAGCCCCCCGCAGTCGCCGCTATGGGCGGCCCGATGTTCAGGCCCTCTCGCCGGGAACGATGGAACCCCGACGTGGTACGGGAGAACATCCTCAGCGGCCTGGACCTCTGAATCGGCCGCCTTCCACCGGAGTCCGCGGCTCCCGATGTCCACAGGCCGCGCTGGGCGGAGATTCGCGCTGGTGACCCCCGGCAACGGGTCCCGGGACTCCGCGATGTTAAGGTCAGCGCCGCCCGCGTTGGGAGCTCTGCACCCACAGCTCCGCGATGTTGGAGCAGCGGCCCCGCACTCCGCATCTCCAAGCGGCGGTCCCAGGAAGGCCTCTTCCGCTCCGCGATGTTTCCAGCGCCTCGCCACCGCTGCTGAAGCTCTGGTCCGGTCACGGCAGGAAAGGCCGCGCCAATCCAGTTGGTAGACCGCGGGGGGGGCGAGGGGGCGAGGACGCGGCTCGAATAATAGCTGCGTCCTCGCCAGGAAGAGACTGAAGCGCGGTTTCCCTCTTACCCTACTTGCTACCCCCACATAAAATACTGAAAAAAAACTAAAAAACTAAAAAAAAAACTCTAAACATAACAAAATAAAAAACGACAACTAGACCGTGGGCGGAGGCAGGGAGCAACAGCGCCTCCAGGCCGCGGGGTGTGCTCGACCTGTTCAGACCATCCCCACCAGAGGGCGTGTCCATAGCGGTGACTATGGAGGGTCAAGGCCCGACCACCAGTGAACAAGGGAGGAAATTAAAGGGGACCTTGGATGACCAGGGAGGTCCCGGAGTGGAGAGCGTGCGGACATTGAGCCGTGTGGTGATGATCTACTTACTCCATGCGCTGCGGGCCTGTGTACACTGTCTTTAACACCACGAGCCCATGATTTTTCCTGTGGCACAGCGAGACCATACCGTATCCCCCACCGCCCAAGGGCCGCTTCTCAATTAGCTCTTTGGAATCAATGTAGATCTCATCTAAAGACATGGCTGTTCCGGACATTCCTTCCCTCGCACCCGGGTGGCTTTAGTACCTGTTGCAAGACAGAGAACGATGCTTTAGTTTAGAGTCCAGGCCACCGTAGAGTTTCCATCATGGTCTGGTTTGGCTCAGCCACCAAGCACGACACCCGGAGGCTGCAGCGAATCGTCCGATCAGCTGAGAAGGTTATTGGCTGCAACCTTCCCTCCATTAATGAACTGTACACTGCAAGGGCCAGGAAGCGAGCGGGCAAGATCATCTCTGACCCCTCTCACCCTGGCCACAAACTCTTTGAATCACTTCCCTCTGGAAGGCGACTCTGGACTGTCAAAGCTGCCACAGCCGGACGTAAAAACAGCTTTTATCCACGAGTAGTAGCTCTACTCAACAACCAAAAATCTGTAGCCGCCTTTTGCTCTGGTATTTTATTTCATTCACATGTTTAATCAATAATGTTTTATTATTAATGTTTAATGTTTATGTGTCATTCCTAACTGTCACTGTATGTCATGTTGTCACTTGCGGGCAGAGCATCAAGGCAAATTCCTTGTATGTGAATACTTGGCCAATAAACTTATTCATTGATTCATTCGAGGGTCATAGAGTCAGACAGAACCGGAGGGCAGAAGTTTTAGTGAGAGGGCAAGACATCCTTTAGCCAAAAGAGATACAGTGGGGAAACAAGCCCCTCGGCCCAACGAGTCCGCGTCGACCAGCGATCACCCCATACACTAGCACTATCCTACACACTAGGGACAATTTAGAATTTACAGAAGCCAATTAACTAACAAACCTGTGTGAGAAAGAACTGCAGATGCTGGTTTAAATAAAAGGTGGACACAAAATGCTGGAGTAACTCAGCGGGTGAGGCAGCATCTCTGGAGAGGAGGAATGGGCGACGTTTCAGGTCGAGAGCTTGGGGGGAAATCAGTGTACCCGGATGACACGGTGGCGCAGCGGTAGAGTCGCTGCCTCACAGCGCCGGAGAACCGGGTTCCATCCTGACTACGGCCGCTGTCTGTGCGGAGTTTGCACGTTCTCTCCGTGACCTGCGTGGGTTTTCTCTGAGATCTTCAGTTTCCACCCTCACTCCAAAGACGTACAGATTTGTAGGTTAAGTAGCTTGGTATAAATGTAAAAGCGTTCCTAGTGTGTGTAGAACTAGAGTTAGTGTGCGGGGATCGCTGGTCGGCGCGGACTCGGTGGGATGAAGGACCCGTTTCCACGATGTATCTCTAAACTAATTAACTAAACTAAAACTGTGCGCAAACAAAAGAATCTCACTGTACTAAGTCCACATGACCATAAATTATCAATCAATCAATACTATTCCAACTTGTATCCTCCATTGGACTTAATGGGCTGAAGGGTCTGTTTCCATGCTATATCATTCAATCAGTTGGTCAGGCAAGAATGATTGCTGTATAAAATCAATATACAATAGGTGCAGGAATAGGCCATTCGGCCCTTCGAGCCAGCACCGCCATTCAATGTGATCATAGCTGATCATCCACAATGAGTACCCCGTTCCTGCCTTCTCCCCATATCCCCTGACTCCGCTATTTTTAAGACCCCTATCTAGCGCTCTCTTGAAAGCATCCAGAGAACCGGCCTCCACCGCCCTCTGAGGCAGAGAATTCCACACTCACCACTCTCTGTGAGAAAAAGTGTTTCCACGTCTCCATTCTAAATCGCTTACTCCTTATTCTTAAACTGTGGCCCCTGGTTCTGGACTCCCCCAACATCGGGAATGTGTTTCCTGCCTCTAGCGTGTCCAAGCCCTTAACAATCTTATATGTTTCAATCACAGGATGAATAGATCGGATGAATGCAGTGACTTTTACTGGGAGTCAGGAACCAAAGGACATGGGTTTAAGGTGAAGGGGCAAAGACCTAAGAGGAAAACTGAGGGGCAACGTTTTCACACAGAGTGTGTCGCAGAGGACGTAGTTGAGGCAGGTAGTATAACGACATTTAAAAGACATTTGGATAGATACAAGAATAGGAAAGGTTTCGGGGGATGTGGGCCGGTCACAGAATGATACAACTTGGAAACAGGCCCTTCGGCCCAACTTGCCCACACCGGCCAACATGTCCCAGCTACACTCATCCCACCTGCCCACGTTTGGATACATATCCCTCTAAACCCGTCCTATCCATGTACCAGATGTGGAAGAAGGAACTGCAGGTGCCGGTTTAAATCGAAGGTAGACACAAAATGCTGCATTAAGCCAGCGGGACAGGCAGCATCTCTGGAGAGAAAGAATGGGCGACGTTTCAGGTCGAGACCCTTCTTCAGTCTGACGTAGCTCCTAGGGCTAACGGAATCAAGAGATATGGGGAATAAGCAGGAACGGGATACTGCTTTTGGATGATCAGCCATGATCATATTGAATGGCTCGATGGGCCAAATGGCCTACTCCTGCACCTATTGTCTATGCTTCTATGTGCCCCAAAACAGAATAATTACATTCTTACTTGCAGCAGCACAACAGGGTTGTAAAACCCATAGAAAGCTTTTATCAGGATGCACCACTGGAACAGCTCTGCCTGAGACCGCAAGAAATTACAGAGAATTGCGGGCAACACAACCCTGATTGGACTGATCCAGGATGGGGAACAATCTGCCTACAGACAGGAAGTGTCACAGCTGGCGTCCTGGTGCCATTGCAACAACCTGGAGCTCAATGCTCTTAAGACGGTGGAATTGATTGTAGACTTTAGGAGAGCTCCCCCTCCCATCACCCCACTCACCATCAACACCAGTCACATCTGTGGAGTCTTTTTAGTTCCAGGGAACCATCATCTCCAAGGACCTTAAGTGGGGGGCTACCATCGACTCCACAGTCAAAAAGGCCCAACAGAGGATGTACTTCCTGCGGAAGCTGAGGAAGCACAATCTGCCACAGGCAATGATGGTCCAATTCTACACGGCCATCGTAGAGTCTGTCCTCACCTTCTCCATCATGGTCTGGTTTGGCTCAGCCACCAAGCACGACACCCGGAGGCTGCAGCGAATCGTCCGATCAGCAGAGAAGGTTATTGGCTGTAACCTTCCCTCCACTGAAGAACTGTACACTGCAAGGGCCAGGAAGCGAGCGGGTAAGATCATCTCTGACCCCTCTCACCCTGGCCACAAACTCTTTGAATCACTTCCCTCTGGAAGGCAACTCCGGACTGTCAAAGCTGCCACAGCCAGACAGAAAAACAGTTTTTATCCACGAGTAGTAGCTCTACTCAACTTCCAAAAATCTGTAGCCTCCCTTTGCTCTGGTATTTTATTTCATTCACATGTTTAATCAATAATGTTTAAAGTTTTATGTGTCATTCCTAACTGTCACTGTATTTCATGATGTCACTTGTGGGTGGAGCACCAAGGCAAATTCCTTGTATGTGAATACTTGGCCAATAAACGTATTCATTCATTCAGAATTGTGGACCATCGCACAAACCAACCTCCCTTTCATTGACTCCATCTACACCTTACGCTGCCTCGGCAAGGCCAGCAGCATCATCAAGGACCAGTCGCATCCCGGCCACTCCCTCTTCTCCCCTCTCCCATCGGGCAAGAGGTACAGAAGTGTGAAAACACACACCTCCAGATTCAGGGACAGTTTCTTCCCGGCTGTTATCTGGCAACTGAACCATCCTACCACAACCAGAGAGCAGTGCTGAACTACTATCTACCTCATTGGTGACCCTCGGACTATCCTTGATTGGACTTTACTGGATTTTATTTTGCATTAAACGTTATTCACTTTATCCTGTATCTGTACACTGTGGACGGCTCAATTGCAACCAGGTATAGTTTTTCCGTTGACTGGTTAGCACGCAATGAAAGCTTTCCACTCTACCTCGGTACACGTGACAATAAACTACATACTTCAATAGATATGTACGATAAACAAAGTAAATCTAAAAACAAATTCAAGCCCAAAGTTCCTAGTTGCAACCAAGGCAGTTTATAGTCTAGCTTAGAGATACAGCGCGGAAACAGGCCCTTCGGCCCACCGAGTCCGCACCGACCCCCGCACACCAACACTATCCTACACACGCCAGGGATCATTTACATTTGTACCAAGCCAATTAACCTACAAACCTGTACGTGTTTGGAGCGTGGAAGGAAACCAGAGCACCCGGAGAAAACCCACGTGGTCACAGGGAGAATGCACAAATGTCACAGGGAGAAGGTATGTGAGTGTAAGTGTGTGTGTGTGTGAGTTTATGTGAGTGGGGAGTGAGTGAGGAGGGGAGACAGTGAGTGAGTTACTGTGTGGGTGAATGACAGGAGTGAGGAGGGGGAGTGAGTGAATGTGTGAGTAAGTGTGTGTGAGTGGGTGAGCGTGTGAATAAGTGTGTGAGTGAGAGAGTGAGTGCATTCGTGTGTATCTGTGTGAGTGAGAGAGTGAGTGTGTGAGTAAGTGTGTGAGCGTGTGAATAAGTGTGTGAGTGAGAGAGTGAGTGCATTCGTGTGTATGTGTGTGAGTGAGAGTGAGTGTGAGTGTATTCGTGTGTGTGAGTGTGAGAGTGAGAGTGTGTGAGCGAGTATGTGTGAGTGAGTGTGAGTGTATTCGTGTGTGTGAGTGTGAGTGTGTGTGTGTGAGCGAGTATGTGTGTGAGTGAGTGTATTCGTGTGTGTGAGTGTGAGTGTGAGAGTGTGTGTGTGAGCGAGTATGTGTGAGTGAGTGTGAGTGTATTCGTGTGTGTGAGTGTGAGTGTGAGAGTGTGTGTGTGAGCGAGTATGTGTGTGAGTGAGTGTATTCGTGTGTGTGAGTGTGAGAGTGAGAGTGTGTGTGTGAGCGAGTATGTGTGAGTGAGTGTGAGTGTATTCGTGTGTGTGAGTGTGAGTGTGAGAGTGTGTGTGTGAGCGAGTATGTGTGTGAGTGAGTGTATTCGTGTGTGTGAGTGTGAGTGTGAGAGTGTGTGTGTGAGCGAGTATGTGTGTGAGTGAGTGTATTCGTGTGTGTGAGTGTGAGTGTGAGAGTGTGTGTGTGAGCGAGTATGTGTGAGTGTGTGTGAGTGTGTGTGAGTGTGAGTACATTGTTACAACTGTTGTGTCAGTCATGGCTACAAGGCGGTGTTGGCAACATTCGCTCGCTCGCCCACTCTCCGCCGCCGCCGCCGCCGCTTCCTGCATCATCTCCCCCCGCTCCGGCATCGCCCTCTCTCTGTGCCAAAGAAGGAACTGCAGATGCTGGAGAATCGAGGGCTACACAAAAAGCTGGAGAAACTCAGCGGGTGCAGCAGCATCTAAGGAGCGAAGGAGATAGGCGACGTTTCAGGAAGAAGGGTCTCGACCCGAAACGTCGCCGATCTCCTCCGCTCCTTAGATGCTGCTGCTGCTGCTGCTGCTGCTGCACCCGCTGAGTTTCCCCAGCTTCTTGTGTAGCCCCTCTCTCTGTGCCGGGCCGGGCCGGGCCGTGACAGCCCCGAGCAGCGGGTCCCGGGGACTGGAAACCCCGCTCCCACTGCGACCCCACCCCGGCCCCGGCCCCGACCCCGGGCCCGCACTCACCTGCCCCGTCCCCGTCCCCGCCGCCGCCGCTGCTCACACTCAACTTCCGCACTCACACAGTCACTCAGGCAGTCGCACAACATACGACAAGCGCTCTCCCCGCCTCCTGGAAACCCCCAATGCAGCTGTCCCGCCTCTGTCTGTCTCTGTCTCTGTCTCTGCCTCTGCCTCTCTCTCTCTCTACCCCTCTCTCTCTCTCTCTCTCTCTCTGTCTCTGCCTCTCTCTCTCTCTCTGCCTCTCTCTCTGCCTCTCTGTCTCTGCTCTCTCTCTATCTCTGCCTCTCTGTCTCTGCTCTCTCTCTATCTCTGCCTCTCTGTCTCTGTCTCTGCCTCTCTCTCTCTCTCTGTCTCTGCCTCTCTCCGTCTCTGCCTCTCTCTGTCGCTTTATCTGGCTCTCTCTCTGCCTCTCTCTCTATGTATGTCTGTCTCTCTCTCTCTCTGCCTCTGTCTCTCTCTCTGCCTCTCTCTCGCTCTCCCTCTCTATCTCTGTCTCTCTCTCTGTCTCTAGGTCTGTCTCTGTCTCTCTATCTGTCTCTATGTCTCTCTCTGTGTCTCTATGTCTCTCTCTATGTCTGTCTCTGTCTCCCTCTCTGGCTCTCTCTCTCTCTCTCTGTCTGTCTCTAGGTCTGTCTCTGTCTCTCTATCTGTCTCTCTATCTGTCTCTCTCTATATCTCTCTATGTCTCTCTTTATGTCTCTCTCTATGTCTGTCTCCCTCTCTGGCTCTCTCTGCCTCAATAGACAAAGACAGTAGGCCCTTCGAGCCAGCACCGCCATTCAATGTGATCATGGCTGATCGTCCCCAATCAGTGCCCCGTTCCTGCCTTGTCCCCATATCTCCTGACTCTATCTTTAAGAGTCCTATCTAGTTCTCTCTTGAAAATAACCAATCTATAACCTCCTTTATATGGGGTAACAAGGTTCCAAG
This sequence comes from Raja brachyura, assembly GCA_963514005.1. The sequence goes on along the minus strand of OY740782.1, from coordinate 156,502,893 downwards.
GGTTAATAAGTGCACTCTCCAAAGAGGTGGTGAAGTAGGTGGACTGGGCCTTCCTAGCTTTATTAATTATTACTGGGCATCCAATATCCAAAATATATTATTCTGGCTCCACCGACCAGATACAGACTGGTGTCTGCTTGAATCACAATCCTGTTACTCCTCGTCTCTCCCAGCTTTAGTATACTCCTCCCTGCCATTGAAACCCTCTAGATTTACATCCAACCCTGTCGTACTATCAACCATCAAAATTTTTAACCAATTTCATTGCCATTGTAAGCTTACAACAGCTTCAGGTCTGGGTCCCATTCACAGTAACCATTTATTCCCCCCCCTCTACACTTGACTCAACCTTTCGACAGTGGGGTTTGAATGGTCTTATGTCCATTAAGGATTTATACACTAACAACATATTTGGTAGTTTCGACTACCTACACAAAACCATGGCCTCCCACATAATCATTTCTTTAAATATCTTCAGGTTCGCCACTTTGTCATGAAACAATTTCCTTCTTTTCCTGATCTCCCTCCTGTCACAGTGTTGGATAAACTCACTCTTACCTTTGCAAATAAAGGACTGATCTCTGCAGTATATTCTCGACTGATGTATTTAGGAGATCAAAACCTGAACAAAGTTAAAGCTAGGTGGGAGGATGACCTTGGTATGGATCTGTCTGAGGAATGCTGGACAGAAGCGCTGAAAAAAGTCCACTCCTCGTCATCATGTGCTAGATTGGGGCTCATACAATTTAAAGTTTTACACAGGATTCATTTAAGCAAAGCCAGGCTTGCTAACATATATCCAGGGACGGACGCTGGCTGTGACAGGTGCTCCTTCTCTCCAGCCAATCTAGCTCATGCATTCTGGTCTTGCCCCAAACTTGTTAACTACTGGGCAGTGGTTTTTAAAACCATCAGTGAAGTCCTTGGGATGACAGTGAGACCTTGCCCGCTTGTAGCTGTATTTGGTGTAACAGATAAAACCTTGGGTTTAAATCCAACCCAGTCTGATATCATTACATTTACATCACTTTTGGCCCATAGGAGAATCTCCCCGCCCTTCTCTTCTCCCCTCCTCTCCCTTCTCCCCTCCATTCTCCCCTCCATTCTCCCCTCCCTTCCTCCCTTCCCTTCTCCTCTCCTCTCCTCTCCTCTCCCCTCCCCTGATCTGGAAATCTAACACTCCTCCATCTGCCGCTGCTTGGCTGGAAGACGTCATGTTTTTTTTAAGGTTAGAAAAGATTCAATTCACATTGAGGGGGTCTGTGAAAAAGTTGTATTTGAAATGGGAACCCTTTTTATCATACTTTGAGCGTCTAAAGGAACTACCTACCTATTGACTGAGGGCACTTGACATTAAGTGGGGATCTATCTGCCTTTATTCTGTTTTGTTACTTTATTATTGTTCAAAAGTCCATTTGCAGGAGACTTTGAGGTGGGTACAAAGATATGTAGGGAATGGAGGGATATGGATCACACAGATGCAGGCAGATAAGAGATGGGCCTGTTTCTGTGCAGTACCGTGCAATGAAATGGTCTCAAGAAACTGTTCCTCCTCATTTGCATTTCTTGTAAATGTTTATAGTTACTGGTGTGGTAACTTTTGGAACTACAAGTTCATTTCTCCAGAGAGCACAAAGTGCTGGAGTAACTCAGCGGGTCAGGCAGCATCTGTGGAGAACATGGATAGGTGACGTTTCACAGAGTGCTGGAGTAACTCAGCGGGTCAGGCAGCATCTGTGGAGAACATGGATAGGTGACGTTTCACAGAGTGCTGGAGTAACTCAGCGGGTCAGGCAGCATCTGTGGAGAACATGGATAGGTGACGTTTTTGAAAAGCTTTTGATGCGTGCTGACCAGCCAGCGGAAAGACAATACGTGATTACATTAGAGCTGTTTACAGTGTACAGATACATAAGGGAATAACGTTCAGAGCAAGTTAAAGCCAGCAAAGTCCGATCATAGATAGTCCGAGGGTCTCCAATGAGGTAGATAGTAGTTCAGCACTGCTCTCTGGTTGTGGTTGGACGGTTCAGTTGCCTGATAGCTGTACAATTGATACACATTAGTTTAGTTTTGGTACTGCAGTAACATTTAAGAAAAATGTGGACAGGTACATGGATAGAACAGCTTTAGAGGAATATGGACCCATTGAGACAGGTGGGACTAGTGTAGATGGGACATGTTGGCCAGTGTGGGCAAGTGGGCTAAAGAGACTGTTTCTACACTGTATCTCTCTCGGAGTAAGCAAACTATTGTGTTATAACAGAACTACCTGCATATCATGAGGGAAAAGGTGATAATTTGTCTAAATGCTTACATTAAACCGTGTGCTTCTTCAGACAAGTCCAATTTTATCTTCCTCTCACGAGAGATTAAATCAAGCATCGAATTAAAGGTCCTCAAGGCCTGCAGGGGGGAGGAAAATAAAATCAGTTTAGTTTTTAATTTAAGACAGACAAAAAATGCTGGAGTAACTCAGCGGGTCAGGCAGCATCTGTGGAGAACATGGATAGGTGACGTTTCACAGAGTGCTGGAGTAACTCAGCGGGTCAGGCAGCATCTGTGGAGAACATGGATAGGTGACGTTTCACAGAGTGCTGGAGTAACTCAGCGGGTCAGGCAGCATCTGTGGAGAACATGGATAGGTGACGTTTCACAGAGTGCTGGAGTAACTCAGCGGGTCAGGCAGCATCTGTGGAGAACATGGATAGGTGACGTTTTAGGTTGGGACCTTTCTTCAGACTGAAAGTTGCGGCGTGGGGAGATGGTCAAGAGCTGGACATGAGAAAAGACTGACCCTATTGAGTTCCTATTTGCTGTTGTTACGACTCCCGAAGGCAGGTACCTCGTCGTAACATAATCAAAAACCAGGTTCAAGTTTAAGAAAAGTCTTTAATTTAATTAAAAGAAGACAAAAACCCGAACCTGATTTAAACAACACAGTCAGGGACAAGAATCGACTAATAAACAAATATAACAGTGCTCCAGCCAGCCTCGCAATGGACCGTCGAACCGGAGTCTCTAACCTGCCTAAATAGAGATAACCCTGCAACAAAATACACAAAAACCCTCAGGTCAGCCCTTATCCGTCCCAATACAACATTAAATGACGCAGCTTGGCCAGTCGGTACAGGAGCTCTTAACCCCTTGATTCCTGACTCCCAGCCACGGGGCCAGCACTCAGGAGAGAAACAGAAAAGGTAAGTACATAGCATTCACCGGGGGGGGGGGAGTGCCTAACAGCTGTAAATACTGTTTTGTTTGGAATGAATAGTGTGTGCATGTTTAATACTTGCCTGAATATTACTCAGAAAAGGAACTTACAAACCTGTTTGTCTTTGGGAGGAAACCGGAGCACCCGGAGAAAACCCACGCGCTCACAGGGAGAAGGTACAAACCCCGTACAGACAGCTCCCGTGGTCAGGATCGAACCCGTGTCTCTGGCACCACGAGGCAGTGGCTCGACCACTTGTGCATAAAAAAGCCAAAAGACCTTAGTGCAGGGGTGGGGAACCTGCGGCCTTAAGGCTGCCTGCGGCCTTCTAGACCATTAAGTGCCGCCTTTTGAATGAATCCAAATTTTGTAGAACAAATCCTTTTATTTTTATTAATATGTTTTTGTTCGTCTTTTATTATTTTAATTTTAATCTTAAAATGAACATATTTAAAATACCACAGAATAAAAGAAGATTCAACGAAATAATCCTCCCCGACTGACGGCCACAATTAAAACATTAGTAAGTCATGAGGGCTATTTTCACAAAATAATGTAAATTGTGAAGCATATCTGATTAAAGTAACTTGGATGCGGCCTTACTAGATTACAGCTAACTGCGGCATTCCAACATGAAAAGGTTCCCCACCCCTGCCTTAGTACAACCAACGTTACTGGTTGGTAGTATTCAAGCGCCTGGCGCTGTTGGGAATGAAGCTCTTCTTCAACCTGCTGGTCATAATTTTCACTGCTGCACCTTCTTCCCAATGGCACGAGTGAGGTGAGAGCGTGGCCAGGGTGGTGCGGGTCTCTGATGATGCTGGCTGCTTTTTTGATTCAGCGACTCCTGTAGATCCCTTCAATGGTGGGGAGGGAGGTCAGTACCTGGGATGGACCAGGCAGTGTTTACCCCTCTCTGTAGTCTCCTTCGTTCCTGGGCGTTTGAGATGCTGAATGAGGATGTGATGTAAGCAGTCAATAACTTCTGTACTGTACACCTGCAGAAGTTCAGAGGAGTATTCGTAGCAGCGGTACTCAAGGTGTGGAGCCAAAGGAGACAGGCGAGTCTTAAATTGATATTTCTCATCTGTCTTTACTGTGAAGGAAGACATCAATGCCGGGCAACTCAGGCAATTAATGGTGTTGGAAGGAACTGCAGACGCCGGTTCACACTGAAGATAGACACAAAATGCTGGCGTAACTCAGCGGGACAGGCAGCATCTATGGAGGGAAGGAATGGGTGACGTTTCGGATCCAGTTCAAGTTCAAGTTACATTTATTGTCACATACATCAATTGGTGCAGTGAAATTTAAGTTACCATGCAGCCACACAAATAAAATAAACACAACACACGATAGAATTTAACATAAACATCCCCCACAGCAGAATCCATGTTTCCCACTGTGAGTGAAGGCAGCAAAGTTCAGTCCACTTCCTCTTGTTCACCCGTGGTCGGGGCCTATTGAGGCCTCCGCAGTCGCCGCAAAGGCGGCCCGATGTTTCAGGCCCTCTCGCCGGGATGATGGAACTCCGATGTCGGAACGGAAGAACACACTCAGCGGGGTCAAGACCCTTCTTCAGACTGAGTCGGGGAGAGGGATTCTACAGATATGGGATGGTGGGACTGGCATATGCTGAGAGAATGGAGCGCCTGGGCTTGTACACTTTAGAAGGATGAGAGGGGATCGTATTGAAACATATAAGATTGTTAAGGGTTTGGACACGCTAGAGGCAGGAAACATGTTCCCGATGTTGGGGGAGTCCAGAACCACAGTTTAAGAATAAGGGGTAAACCATTTAGAACAGAGACGAGGAAACACTTTTTCTCACAGAGAGTTGTGAGTCTGTGGAATTCTCTGCCTCAGAGGGCGGTGGAGGCCGGTTCTCTGGATACTTTCAAGAGAGAGCTAGATAGAGCTCTTAAAGATAGTGGAGTCAGGGGATATGGGGAGAAGGCAGGAACGGGGTACTGATTGGGGATGATCAGCCATGATCACATTGAATGGCGATGCTGGCTGGAAGGGCCGAATGGCCTACTCCTGCACCTATTGTCTATTGTCTATATGGAAGGATGAGTTGTGAAAAGCACAGATGAAAGACGATGTTGATAAGGAATTGTAGAATGATTCCCTGTTTGCGGAGGAGAAGGTGACAACGAGGCAGACATATAAGCAGGAGAACGTCAGAGAACTGGGATGGGGGAGGGATGGAGAGAGAGGGGATGCAAGGGGATTGAAGTTAGGGAAGTTAATATTCATACCACTAGATTGTAAGCTGCCCAAGTGAAATATCTGAGGAAGGATGTGCTGGGTCTGGAGAGGGTCCAGAGGAGGTTTACAAGAATGATCCCAGGAATGAGTGGGTGAACGTATGGTGAGCGTTTAATGGCACTGGGCCTGTACTCGCTGGAGTTTAGAAGAATGAGAGGTGACATCATTGAAACTTGCAGAATAATGAAAGGCCTGGATAGAGTGGATGTGGAGAGGATGTTTCCACGAGTGGGAGAGTCTAGGACCAGAGGTCACAGCCTCAGAATAGAAGGACACTCTTTTAGAATGGAAGTGAGGAGGAATTTCTTTAGTCAGATGGTGGTGAATCTGTGGAACTCATTGCCACAGACGGCTGTGGAGGCCACGTCAGTGGATAATTTTAAGAGAGAGTTAGATAAAGCTCTAGGGGCTAGTGGAGTCAAGGGATATGGGGAGAAGGCAGGCACGGGTTATTGATTGGGGACGATCAGCCATGATGACAATGAATGGCGGTGCTGGTTCGAATGGCCGAATGGCCTCCTCCTGCACCTATTATCTATGTTTCTATGTTGGATCTCATGGTTCTAGGATGAACTATCCAATTGGTTACTAAACTGGCTATAAGGTGTTTATTGTCACGTGTACTGAGGTACACTGAAAAGTATAATGGAATCAAGGGATATGGGAGAAAGCTGGAACAGGGTACTAATTCTGGATGATCAGCCATGATTATATTGAATGGCGGTGCTGACTCGAAGGGCCAAATGGCCTACTTCTGCACCTACTTTCTAAGTTACTGTTTCTATCTCTGGAGAACATGGATAGGTGACCTTTTGATTACAATCGAGCCGTCCACAGTGTACAGAGACAGGACAAAGGGAATAGTGTTTGGTGCAAGATAAAGTCCAGTAAAGTTTGATTAAAGTTAGTTCAAAGATCCCCAATGAGGTAGATGGGAGGTCAGGACCGCTCTCTAGTTGGCGAGAGGATGGTTCAGTTGCCTGATAACAGCCGGGAAGAAACTGTCCCTGAATCTGGAGGTGTGCGTTCGTTTTCACACTTCTGTACCTCTTGCCCGACGGGAGAGGGGAGAAGAGGGAGTGGCCGGGGTGTGACTGGTCCTTGATGATGCTGCTGGCCTTGCCGAGGCAGCGTGAGGTGTAGATGGAGTCAATGGAAGTGAAGTCAAGTCAGGTTTATTCGTCACATACGCATACGAGATGTGCAGTGAAATGAAAAGTGGCGATGCTTGCGGATTGTGCAAAAAACTACAAAACAGAGTGGAACAGAATCAGTAATTACATATTTGTGGGAGAAAAAAAGAAACAGCAATTTTAAAAAGACACCACACAACAGTAAATTGGTTCAGTGAGTTAGTCCCGGGTGAGAGGAGTTTACAGTCCGAATGGCCTGTGGGAAGAAACCCCTTCTCATCCTCTCCGTTCTCACAGCATGGCAACGGAGGCGTTTGCCTGACCGTAGCAGCTGGAACGTAACAGTCCGTTGCTGGGGTGGAAGGGGTCCCCCATGATCTTGCTGGCTCTGGATCTGCACCTCCTGATGTATAGTTCCTGCAGGGGGGCGAGTGAAGTTCCCATAGAACGTTTGGCCGAACACACTACTCTCTGCAGAGCCTTCTTGTCCTGGGCAGAGCAATTCCCAAACCGGATTGTGATGTTTCCGGACAAGATGCTTTCCACAGCCGCTGAGTAGAAGCACTGGAGGATCCTCACAGACACTGAATTTCCTCAGCAGCCCGAGGTGGTAAAAGCGCTGCCTTGCCTTACTCACCAGTGCTGCAGCGTGCGATGTCCATGGCCGTCCGAAATGGGGGTGCATTGGGTGCGACCGCACCCCTCTTTTTTCCCCCAGTAAGAAAACAATGGCGAGGGAAAAATCGGAAAGAAAAAGAACATCGGAAAAAGACTCTAGATGATTTGGATGAGAAAGAAATGCGGCCATCCGCGCCTGCGCAGTTGGGGAAGCGACGGAAAATTCCGCCGTCTCTCCGCGCATGCCCAATGGGCCCGGGCGGGATCAGATTGCCATTTGCGCTCCACACATTGAGCTCGATGCCTCGCGTCTACTCCTGGCAAGTAGTGGAATATTGCGTTGCAGGAGGGGGAGTCAGTGTTTTATCCTTGGTTCAAACTACCCATGAGGGGGGTCTAATCTGGCCTGCGGGATAAGGGAGTGCCCATTTCTCTGTGGTGGGGGGAGAGGGTGCGGTGTATGCCCGCCCGGTCCAGTGTCTCCATCCGCAGCGTCGGAGCCTCACCAACGGCCAGCCTGGCGACCAGGAGACCGTTCTCCCGTCGCCGGGCAGGAGTGGCTGAATCTGAACCCAGCGGCTGTAACCCCAACACCAGACCCCGCTGTGGCAGGGCCCGCTCCCCTCGCCTCCCCCCGCCACCGGGGCCCAAGCCATCTTCCCCCCTCGACACCCCGCTGGGCCCACGCCACCCCCACCACCCCCGCTGGGCCCACGCCACCCCCACCACCCCCGCTGGGCCCACGCCACCCCCGCTGGGCCCACGCCACCCCCGCTGGGCCCACGCCACCCCCACTGGGCCCACGCCACCCCCACTGGGCCCACGCCACCCCCACTGGGCCCACGTCACCCCTGCTGCCCCACCCCACCCCCGCTGGGCCCACTCCAACCCCGCCACCCCCTCTGGGCCCACGCCACCCCCGCTGGACCCACGCCACCCCCGCTGGACCCACGCCACCCCCGCTGGACCCACGCCACCCCCGCTGGACCCACGCCACCCCCGCTGGACCCACGCCACCCCCCGCTGGACCCACGCCACCCCCGCTGGGCCCACGCCACCCCCGCTGGGCCCACGCCACCCCCGCTGGCCCCGGCTGGGCCCACGCCACCCCCGCTGGCCCCTCGCTGGGCCCAAGCCATCTTCCCCCCTCGACACCCCGCTGGGCCCACACCACCCCCGCTGGGCCCACGCTGCGTCAAGCCAATAGCCGTGTTGTTAAAGAGTTAAAAGATAGCCTAATCGATTAAGAGCTGAGAAGAGGAATCAGAGCTGCCAAGGAAAGGTACTCTGAGAAGTTGAGGAGCAAGTTCTCAGCTAGTGACTCTTCTTCAGTTTAGAAGGGCATGCAAGAAATCACCAGCTACAAGAGGAAAACCCCCGCTCTTTGGACAATCATCAGCTGAGCAACGACCTGAATGAGTTTTACTGCAGGTTTGAAAATCAGAAACGTAACCCTGGTACCCCCTCCCCAACAAACACAGCCAGACCCCAGTCTGCAAAGAATAGACCTTGCACCCTCTCCTTCCCATTCACCACTTCACACCTACTTAAGGCAAGACTCCAGTGAGAAAAGTGTGGACCCTTTCCCACCCCAACTGACACTTCACACCAATTACTCATTTTTAACCAGTCCCTGCAAAGATGTACTGTCCCTGCCTGCTTCAAAGTCTGCACTATTGTCCCTGTACCCAAGAAGGTAAGGATTACTGGTCTTAATGACTACAGGCTTGTCACACTGACCTCTGTAGTCATGAAGACTGTTGAAAGGCTTGTGCTGGCCAAGCTGAAAAATATCACAATCCCCCTGCTGGACCCTCTGCATTTTGCATATTGGGCCAATAGATCTGTGGATGCTGCAGTCAACCTGGGCCTGCACTTCATCCTTCAGCACCTAGACCACCAGGGGACCTATGCCAGGATTTTGTTTGTTGATTTTAGCTCTGCATTCAACACCATTGTGCCAGAGCTACTACGCTCCAAACTTTCTGAGTTGACTGTGCCTGAACCCCTCTGTCAGTGGATCACCAGCTTTCTGACAGACAGGAAGCAGCATGTGAGACGGGAAAGCATATCTCGGACCCGCAAACGCTCAGCAGAGGAGCACCGCAAGATGCGTACTCTCCCCTCTCCTCTACTCTCGCCACACCAATGACTGCACCTCCACAGACACCTCTGTCAAGCTTCTCAAGTTTGCAGACGACACAACCCTGATTGGACTGATCCAGGATGGGGATCTCTGTACTATTTTCAGTTTGACATCTTTCCTATGACATGGTGCCCAGAACTGAACACAATACACTAAATGCGGTCTCACCAACATCTTATACAACTGCAACATGGCCTCCCAACTTCTATACTCAATACTCTGACTGATGAAGGCCAAAGTACCAAATTACGTTTTGACCACCTGATATACCTGCGACTCCACCTTCATGGAACCATGTAACCATCAACCATTCCCCTGCCCACCTGGCCAATTGATCCAGATCCTGCTGCAACCTTTCACAACCATCTTCACTATCTGCAAATCCACTCACTTCTGTATCATCAGCAAACTTGCTAATCTTGCCCTGTTCTGTGACATTTCACAGAGTGCTGGAGTAACTCAGTGGGTCAGGCAGCATCTGTGGAGAACATGGATAGGTGACGTTTCACAGAGTGCTGGAGTAACTCAGTGGGTCAGGCAGCATCTGTGGAGAACATGGATAGGTGACGTTTCACAGAGTGCTGGAGTAACTCAGTGGGTCAGGCTGAGTATAGAGGTTGGGAGGTCATGTTGCAGTTGCATAAGAAGGTGGTGAGGCCGCATTCAAGAGTATTGTATTCAGTTCTGGGCACCATGTCATAGGGAAGATGTCATCAAATTTGAAAGGGTACAGTGAAGATTTATGAGGATGTTGCCAGGACTTGAGGGCCAGAGCTATAGGGAGAGGTTGAGTAGGCTGGGGCTCTATTTCATGGAGCAAAGGTGGATGAAGGATGATCTAATAGAGGTGTATCAAATCATGATTTGAATAGATATGGTTAAGTCTTTTGCCCAGAGTAGGTGAATCGAGGAGAAGAGGACATAAGTTTAAGGTGAAGGGGAAAAGATTTAATAGGAATCTGAAAGGGTATATTTTTCACACAAAGGGTGGTGGGTGTATGGAACAAGCTGCCAGAGGAGGTAGTTGAGGCAGGGACTATCGCAACATTTAAGAAACAGTTAGACAGGTACACGGATAGGACAGGTTAGACAATAGACAATAGGTGCAGGTTCAAGGCAATGTGATCATGGCTGATCATCCATAATCAGTACCCCGTTCCTGCTGTGAGGGATAAAGTGATTAAACCCCACTATTGTAAGGATTCAGGAGAGGATTCTAACTTGTAAACAGGATTCTAGCTGATAGAGGCCGGGGAGAGGATGTTGACATAGCTGGGAGTGGGTTTATCAGAACTGTCCTTGAGTGAGGATGGATGGCATAGTATAGCATAGAAGGAGGGTGATAGATGGGACCCTTGTCAGTAGGGACTAGGGATGAAAGGGGACCCTTGTCAGTAGAGACTAGCTTTAGTTCAGATATAAAAAAACTGCGATAGGTCAGTTGGAGGTGAGAAAACTAGGCCAGGTCAATTGCAACTGGGCATGCTTAATAAAATGAATGAATATTACTGACACGCCCCGGTCGGGAAACTGCTCATTACCATGCACATGTATGAACGTGGTATATATGATGTGGGAGGTACTGGGTGACGTACCTATAGACTGTGCACCTCAGTGCTGTGATTGGGGAGAGCCAGAAGGGGAGGTTATGCCAGCAGAATTGTGTGTACAAAGGGGCTTTACTTTTCTGACTTTGGTGTGTCTCAATTTGGAGAGGCACCCGATTCTGCAGATTAGCAAATAAAAAGCATTTCTTGTTTCGATGATTTAGTCTCTGAGCAATGATTGTGAGCACAAACTATATCTCACAAAGTGGGGGCTCGTCCGGGATCGCCACTCCGGCCGCTCGGCAGAAGCATGGAAGGAAGGGATGGTGCACCCCTGCTGATTTCAGCGGTCTCCGATCTCCTTGCTTGCCATCAGCGGTTTGAGCCAGTGATATCCGGACAAGAGACTCGGGAAACAAGAGGGAGTGTTGGAAAAATAAACAAGGGACGGTCGAGCGATTCTTGTGCACAGGACTCGGGTAAGAAAACTGACTATTAAGTATTGCCCGGGCGACCGAGGGTCTGTCGGACGGGAATAGTCTGATAAGACAACAGATAACCGGGACGGGAAAAGTAAGAGTCCGGGGGGGGAGATAACCGGAACGGGAAAAGTAAGAGTCCGGGCGAAATTAAAAAGGCTCAATGGTGAACAGCCACACATTCTGCCTGATAGTCCATTGGGGCGAATGTGGCAAGCTTGGGGAGAAGGAAGCCCCGGGGGTAAAGTTAAAAAAGGAAGGAGCAACACAGAAAGACATAGAAGAGGCAACTGTCAAATCTTTTTTTTTTTAAAAAGCTACAGAAACCTATAAATTATATGTGGAAAAACAGATTTTGAACAAAAATTGACAGAAACCTCAAAGAAATTTCAGGAAATTGAAGAAACTCATATACAAATTGGTCAGCTACATGAGGAGTTAGTGCAAAATATTATAGAAAGCAGAAGGTTAGCAATAATAATTATATAAATGTTAATTTTGAAACTTTAATCTGTGCAGGAAATTGCATAATTTCATTGAAGTAAGAATGGAACGAATATGATTTGTGTGTAAAAACCGGTTTTGAATGAATGAGGAAGTTCACATATGTGATAAGTTTGTTTGTTGTAGGCCACATGCTGTAAGGATAGGTGTGTGTGTTCCTTTAAGAAATTCTAAGCAATGGGGGAGGTTACGAGCAGCTGTAAGCTAATGAACAACGCTTTGTAACATTGCAACTTAAAAGGGGAAAGTTGGAAAATGTAGGTGGCTTGGTTTTGCTGATGTTTCTATAGATTTCTTTTCAGTAAAGTTAATTTGGAAAATTGTTACTAGTACGAAATAGTGGTGAAAATGGGTTGAAATAATTGGAAATAAGTTAATTGCTGAAACATGACCAGCCTTTTGTGGTTTGTTTAGACAAGCATTCAGGTTGGAGACGGGTAATGATTGCTTGTTGAGATTTTCAGAAACAGTTGTGAGGAAGTGGCCCAAGGAAGGCACTTTCAAGATAAATGTGTGACAAGATGGAAGTGCTAATTATGAATTATATGTCACAGATAAGGTGGAAAAGTGAGAAAGGGGAGAGCAAAGGAATTAGATGTACTTAGGCAGTTTAGAGAGAGAAAGGAGAGAGAGGCAGTGCGGAGGTAACGACGGGTGTGAAAGTAATAAATCAGGAGGAGTCAGTGGAAGATTTTAAAAGAAAGGTGAATACATTTGCAAAGCAGGATAAACTATTTGAGAAGTAAGAAATTCTGTACTCCAATTCTGGAGTGTGGTGTACAATTTTGGTCGCCAAATTATAGGAAAGATGTCAACAAAATAGAGAGAGTACAGAGGAGATTTACTAGAATGTTGCATGGGTTAAAGCAACTAAGTTACAGAGAAAGGTTGAACAAGTTAGGTCTTTATTCTTTGGAGCGCAGAAGGTTAAGGGGGACTTGATAGAGGTCTTTAAAATTATGAGACGGATAGAGTTGACATGGATAAACTTTTCCCATTGAGAGTAGGGAAGATTCAAACACGAGGACATGATTTGAGAATTAAGGGACAGAAGTTTAGGGGTAACATGAGGAGGAACTTCTTTACTCAGAGAGTGGTGGCTGTGTGGAATGAGCTTCCAGTGGAAGTGGTGGAGGCAGGATCGATTTTAATATTTAAAAATAAATTGGATAGGTATATGAACGGGAAAGGAATAGAGGGGTATGGTCTGAGTGTAGGTAGATGGGACTAGGAAGTAAATGTTCGGCATAGACTGGAAGGGCCGAGAGGGCCTGTTTCCGTGGTGTTATGGTTATATGGTTATATGGGTCAAACAGCTTTTGTGGAGGCAAATGGTGTATGTGAACAAATTGAGGTTAAAATGAGAAAGAAGGCATATCAGAAAGGATTAAAGTGGGAAGCAGAGGGATAAATTGATGAGACTGTTTTAAAATGATAACAGCAGACCAGACACAGATTATCCTTTGGGGCACTCATAAACTGAGAGGGCTAAAAAATACCTTACCCAATATTCCTGATGGGGCAGGAAATGGATTATGGCTTTGGAGGAGGAGAACGTGGGACGATTATTGGCTATGGGAGATTTGAAGGCACTGTTGGTGAAAGTGATAGGAACCACTAAACTGACAGAACTCCTGAAGATGGCTGGTATAAAAATGCTGTGAACAATGCATTAAACAATGGCACGCTGTTTGGCACAGGCAGGCAGAGGGTATGGCAGGCCCTCAGACAATAATCCAGCAGCCTATCTGGAGAACAAGCTGAAAAGGTGGAAACTTGAAACTTAACATGATTCAGTGATCATTTGGTCAATGAGGTTGAGAAATATCGCAAATATATGAAAAAGACGCAGCCCAGCAGGAAGAGGTGCAGAGAAAAGGGATGCAAATGTAACTTGAAGAGCTCGAAAAGAATGAGCGTGAAAAAGGAAAGACAATGTTGTCAGTAACAACAGACCTGGTTGAAAAGTCTGAAATAAGTGATGCACTGACACACAGTGAGTTCTATGAATTAGCCAAACAGGGGCCAGAGAATTCCATGCCAATAATAAATGTAATTGGAAGAGTGTTTCCTCAAATGCCCTATAACGAGTGAAATAAATCTGGATATAAGCCCAGGCAGGACTGGGGTCCCCAAGGGAAGGAGGGATCTCAGGGAAGAGGTCAAGGAAGGCTAGTAAGGAAACAGGTAATGGATAAGATGTGTTGGGGATGTGGACAGGTATGGTAATCAGGAAATAATAATAATTAAGATAATGGTGAACATAAAGAAGAGGTATTAAATACACCTAGGCTAGGATGCTGCAGGGTTTTAAATACTAGCCCCATGTTTTTAATCAGATGTTAAAGGCAGATTTGGAAGGTGTTGATATAGTATGTGGATGATTTGTTGGTTTGTTCCACAAGTGAGAAGCAATGTGAGAGAGACATTGTAATCATCTTGGAAAAGATGGCACAGGAGGTCATAAAGTATCAAGGAAGAAGTTGTTGTTTTGTCAGCAGCAGGTAGAATATTTTGGACGAGTAATATATAAAGAAGTAAAAGCTAAAGCGCAGGATCAAATTGAAGGGATGATTGAAGTTCCCAAACCTCAGACAGTAGGACAGATGATGATGATATTGGGAATGGCAGAATATAGTTCAGACTAGATTGGAAAGTATGTTGAATTTGTGATGCCATTAAGGAAAATAATGAAGGAAGAAGGACACACAAGTCTGAGAAATGTTTTACAGTCAGAGCCTTTGAATGAAGGGGACAAAAAGGTTTTGCTTGTGGATGTTTCTTGTTAAAGGGATCATAATGGCAAGTATGTAGGGTTTGAAGTGATGCATCAGGATGAATTAGACTTTAAGGTAATCAAATTGGATGCTTGCATACAATCTTGCTTAGCTCAGTTGGCAGAAATTAAGGTTTTAAGAGCAGAATATATGTACATGGAGTCTGGCACATGTTTGTAGCAGTAGGGAAACAGAAAGGCTTTGAAAGAAACAACGGAGACTCCATGCAAAGTTAGCAGTATCCCCCTATGAAATGGTGTTTGGGTTACCTTATTTGGGAAAGATAGAAGGAATACCCACCATAGAGGGCAGTGATGTATTCTTAAGGAACTATTTACTGGCAGTATCTCGTACTCTTACACAATTAAAAGCTAAAGGATTATTGGCTCAAAGCCCACCACTCTACTTTCCGATACATGCTGTAAAGGCCGGCGACTGGGTACTGGTCAGAATTGAAAGGAGGAGAAACTCCAGCCCCGGTGGACCGGCCAATACCTAGTATTACTGACAACCGAGACAGCAGTACGAACAAAAGAAAAAGGGTGGACCCACGCGACCCGAGTTAGAGGGCCCATTGACCCACCCGCTCCTGATAAAGAGGAACCGTGGATGGTGAAGCCGGGGAATAAGCCCCTAACATTAACTTTTAGAAAAAGATAAATGTATAACTAGCAGTATGAAAGGAGCAGTTGTGGTATTGTTTGCTCTGCATGGAATCATGGTAAAAAGTATTAATAACGGTGATATAACCATATAACCATATAACCATATAACAATTACAGCACGGAAACAGGCCATCTCGGCCCTTCAAGTCCGTGCCGAACAACTTTTTTCCCTTAGTCCCACCTGCCTGCACTCATACCATAACCCTCCATACCCTTCTCATCCATATGCCTATCCAATTTATTTTTAAATGATACCAACGAACCTGCCGCCACCACTTCAACTGGAAGCTCATTCCACACCGCTACCACTCTCTGAGTAAAGAAGTTCCCCCTCATGTTACCCCTAAACCTCTGTCCCTTAATTCTAAAGTCATGTCCTCTTGTTTGAATCTTCCCTATTCTCAAAGGGAAAAGCTTGTCCACATTAACTCTGTCTATCCCTCTCATCATTTTAAAGACCTCAATCAAGTCCCGCCTTAACCTTCTGCGCTCCAGAGAATAAAGACCTAACTTATTCAACCTATCTCTGTAACTTAGCTGTTGAAACCCAGGCAACATTCTAGTAAATCTCCTCTGTACCCTCTCTATTTTGTTGACATCCTTCCTATAATTGGGCGACCAAAATTGTACACCATACTCCAGATTTGGTCTCACCAACGCCTTGTACAATTTTAACATTACATCCCAGCTTCTATACTCAAGCTGGTGATAAATGGTGATAAGCTGGTGATAAAAGCTCAAGTGATAAACGTTATCCTATCAGATACGGAGGGCAGACAACCAGATCATTTACCTATCATTCCCATGTGAACAATGCTTGCTATAACCTGAGGACTAGAACTATTTGTGAGGACAGGGGAAAGAAGTATTATATGGTAGAGAATAGGGGATATGTAGGGAGGTTTGGGCACGTTACCTGCCCAAAGGGGAAGAGATGGGTTTGTATGACTAGGATAGGACAGTTAGGTCACCTTTTCCATGCCTTAAGATGGACATTAGACAAAGTGAAGGAGGAAGTAATACAAAGGTTAACGGAAGTAGTAGTCACCAAGCCTCCCCCTCCCCTACCTACTCAGCCTCAATTGCACCAGACAATGTATGAAGAAATAAAGAAGCAGATTGAGATCCCTGAAGGAGGGAAAAACTTGTTTGTGGACTTGGCCCTCCGGATAGCTGGAACCCTGAATGTGACTAACTGTTAGGTCTGTGGCGGACCACTGATGAGCTCACGTTGGCCGGGGAGAGGATCCATTGTTGACGTATGGGACCTGATGGAGTGGAACCTGACAGTTGGACAAGACCGAGATCCCCAGGCATGGGTCCTGACAGACGCTCCGGTTGGGACTGAGTGTATCTCTAGGCCCTGGGTAAAGGATGCCGTCCTAGTAGGCAGCAGCCCCTGCCAGCGCATTGTCACCCAGTGGCCAAATCAGTCCTGAGTGTGGTGACCAGAGGAGCCTAAATGGTATCCAACTAAGAAAGACGGAGAAACTGCACTATCTGGAAGAAGACTGATGGGATGGGATCGACTGGACTACGGAACTGCACCGGGAACAACCCTTATCAAGGAATTCCGGTGTTGCGAGATATATGGAACAAGGTTACCTCTAGTGGACCGGCCCCTGAAGGACTGTTATGGATATGCGGACACAAGGCATACTCGGTGTTGCCAACAAATTGGAGCGGGACTTGCTTCATTGGACTGGTACAACCGGGATTTTTCCTGTTAAACACCGAAGAAGGGCAGTCGTTAGGAACACCTGTATTTGACGACCGATATCGGAAGAAGAGGAAAATAGACATTGGAGAATGGGAAGATGATGAATGGCCACCCGCAAGAATCATCTCATACTATGGACCAGCCACTTGGGCACAGGATGGATCCTGGGGCTACCGAACCCCGGTATACATGTTAAACCGGATCATAAGACTTCAGGCAGTACTGGAAGTAATTACCAACCAAACTGCGGCGGCACTGGAGATGCTGGCAAAGCAGCAGACACAGATGAGACAGCAATATACCAGAACCGGTTGGCCCTAGATTACCTCCTGGCAGAAGAAGGAGGGGTATGCGGGAAATTCAACCTCTCTAATTGCTGTCTAAACATCGATGACAATGGACAGGCTGTAATGGACATATCAGAGGGAATCCGGAAATTGGCACATGTTCCAATACAAAAGTGGAATTCGATTATGGGAACCCGATGGTGGGATTCCATCCTCGGGGGAACATGGTGGAGAACAGCGGGACTCGTGTTTCTATGTGCAATGGCTGGGCTGATCTTTCAGATGCATTCTGTAGTAGTGCCTATGGGAGAGAGAGGGGCAATACCGAAAATAATGATAATGTGACCAGGGAAGGTCCAGGATCCATAGGAAGAGGAGATTAGGAGAATGTTACTTCAATTCGAACTGAAGGAGCTTGAAATTGAGGTTTAATCAATAGATGCGTAGCAAAGGAAAAAGGGAGGATTGTGAGGGATAAAGTGATTAAACCCCACTATTGTAAGGATTCAGGAGAGGATTCTAACTTGTAAACAGGATTCTAGCTGATAGAGGCCGGGGAGAGGATGTGGACACAGCTGGGAGTGGGTTTATCAGAACTGTCCTTGAGTGAGGATGGATGGCAAAGTATAGCGTAGAAGGAGGGTGATAGATGGGACCCTTGTCAGTAGGGACTAGGGATGAAAGGGGACCCTTGTCAGTAGAGACTAGCTTTAGTTCAGATTTAAAAAAACTGAGATAGGTCAGTTGGAGGTGAGAAAACTAGGCCAGGTCAATTGCAACTGGGCATGCTTAATGAAATAAATGAATATTACTGACACGCCCCTGGTCACACGATATTGGGGGTTCAGTATTGATGTGGATAGAGAAATGGCTAGCAGACAGGAGGCAAAGGGTAGGAGTAAACGGGTCCTTTTCAGAATGGCAGGCAGTGACTAGTGGGGTGCCGCACGGCTCAGTGCTGGGACCCCAGCTATTTACAATATATATTAATGATTTGGACGAGGGAATTCAATGCAACATCTCCAAATTTGCAGATGATACCAAGCTGGGGGGTATCGTTAGGTGTGGGGAGGATGCTTGGAGGCTGCAGGGTGATTTGGATAGGCTGAGTGAATGGGCAGATGCATGGCAGATGCAGTATAATGTGGATAAATGTGAGGGTATCCACTTTGGTGGCAAAAACATGAGGGTAGACTATTATCTGAATGGTGGCAGATTAGGAAAGGGGGAGATGCAACGAGACCTGGGTGTCATGGTACACCAGTCATTGAAAGTAGGCATGCAGGTGCAGCAGGCAGTGAAGAAAGCAAATGGTATGTTAGCATTCATAGCGAAAGGATTTGAGTATAGGAGCAGGGAGGTTCTACTGCAGTTGTACAGGGTTTTGGTGAGGCCACACCTGGAGTATTGCGTACAGTTTTGGTCTCCAAATCTGAGGAAAGACATCCTTGCCATAGAGGGGGTACAGAGAAGATTCACCAGACTGATTCCTGGGATGTCAGGACTTTCATATGAGGAAAGATTGGATAGACTCGGCTTGTACTCGCTGGAATTTAGAAGATTGAGGGGGGACCTTATAGAAACTTACAAAATTCTTAAAGGGTTGGACAAACTAGATGCTGGAAGATTGTTCCCGATGTTGGGGGAGTCCAGAACAAGGGGTCACAGTCTAAGGATAAGGGGGAATTCCTTTAGGACCGAAATGAGGAAAACATTCTTTACACAGAGAGTGGTACTCAGTGTTCCCGTGGATTTTGAAGCAACAGCAACAAAGAGAAGCAGGAGAAAGCACTGATTGGCTCTAGCCCAAGTGGGAGGAGAGTTCTCAGTGAGTCAGAGGGGGAAAGCAGTTGAAAACTGAGGAATTTGGTTTGTAAATTAGGCAATTGAACAGTCAATATAAGCAAGGCAGCTCTTGGGGAGCGGCAGTGAGGGAAGTGCCCTGCGAGTAAAGTGTGAGTCTTTGGCTTGAGAGTCTTCGGCGAGGAGGCTGCGCAATACACTGGATAGGGAGAGACCGAGGCAAAAGAAGGAGATGTCAAGCAAGCTGATGCAGTGTGATGCTTGCAGTATGTGGGAGGTCAAGGACACTGCTGGTGCCTCTGGCTGCTACAAATGTGAGAAGTGCATCCAGGTACAGCTCCTGAAGGACCGTGTTGGGGAACTGGAGAAACAAGTGGATGACCTCAGGTTCATCCGAGAAACTGAGTCGTTCCTCGACAAGTCCTTCAGTAAGATTGTTACACCCAAGGCACTAGAAGAGAGAAGGTGGGTGACGGTGAGAAAGGGAGGAAAACATGGAATGCAAAGGTCCCCGGGTGTTGGACCACTTGTGAACAGGTTCACCCACGTGGAAGCTGCCGGGACAGAAGACGGTATCTCACTGAGCGGCGGGCTGGCTTGCAAAACAAAAAGGGCTGATGAGCCAAAACCAAAGAGGCCAAAGTTGGGCAACGCCATTGTAGTTGGAGACTCCATTGTGAGAGGTACGGACAGGGGTTTTTGCGGCAACAGACGGGATTCCAGGATGGTGTGCTGCCTTCCTGGTGCCAGGATCCAGGATGTTATGGACAGAGTTACGGCAGACAATCCTCAAGGGCGAAGGTGAACAGCCGGAAGTGGTCGTGCATGTTGGCACAAATGATGTTGGAAAGAAGGGGATGAATATTTTGCAGCGGGACTTCAGAGAGCTTGGAAAAATGCTGAAAAGCAGAACTTCCAGGGTTGTTATCTCCGGTTTGCTTCCAGTTCCTCGTGCTGGCGAGAGCAGGAACAGGGAGATACGGGACCTGAATGTGTGGCTGAGGAACTGGTGCAGGGGGCAGGGATTTAGATTCTTAGATCACTGGGATCTGTTTTGGAGTAAGGGGGAACTGTACAAAAGGGACGGATTGCATCTTAACAGGTGGGGGACCAGCATTCTGGCCGGCAGGTTTGCCACTGCTACACGGATGGTTTTAAACTGAATAAGGGGGGTGGGGTGTCAAATGGGATAATCGAGAACGGAGTTAAAGGGAAAGAGAGTAAAGGGATGGTTAATGACCCCAGAATTAACGGGGAAGAAAGCTCACAAAGGGATAGGAGAGTATGGCCAAGTGTAATAGGGATCGATGTGAAAGGGGCCACTTGTCAACATAATTGTATAAGGAGGAAGAGTGTTGTAAAAACAAGCCTGAAGGCTTTGTGTCTCAATGCGAGGAGCATTCGTAATAAGGTGGATGAGTTGAAGGTGCAGATAGCGATTAATGACTATGCTATAGTTGGGATCACGGAGACATGGTTCCAGGATGACCAAGGCTGGGAGCTGAACATCCAGGGATATTCAATATTCATGAGGGATAGACGAAAAGGAAAAGGAGGTGGGGTAGCGTTGCTGGTGAGAGAGGAGATTAATGCAATAGAAAGGAAGGACATTAGCGTGGAAGATGTGGAATCGATATGGGTAGAGCTGCGAAACTCTTAGGGGCAGAAAACGCTAGTGGGAGCTGTGTACAGGCCACCTAACAGTAGTATTGGAGTTGGGGATGGCATCAAACAGGAAATTAGAAATGCATGCAACAAGGGTAACACGGTTATAATGGGTGACTTCAATCTGCATGTAGATTGGGTGAATCAAATTGGCAGGGGTGCTGAGGAAGAGGATTTCCTGGAATGTATGCAGGATAGTTTTCTCAACCAACATGTGGAGAAACCAACGAGAGAGCAGGCTATTCTAGACTGGGTATTGAGTAATGAGGAAGGGTTAGTTAGCAGTCTTGTTGTGCGTGGCCCCTTGGGCAAGAGTGACCATAATATGGTTGAGTTCTTCATTAGGATGGAGAGTGACAAAATTAAGTCAGAAACAAGGGTTCTGAACTTGATCAAAGGTAACTTTGAAGGTATGAGATGTGAATTGGCCAAGATAGACTGGCAGGTGATTCTTAAAGGGTTGACAGTGGATGTGCAATGGAAGGTATTTAAAGACTGCATGGATGAAGTACAAAAGTTGTTCATACCAGTTTGGCAAAAGAATAAATCGGGGAAGGTGGTGCATCCATGGATAACAAGGGAAATCAGGGATAGTATAAAAACAAAAGATGAGGCATTCAAGTTTGCCAGAAAAAGCAGCCTACCGGAGGACTGGGAGAAATTCAGAATCCAGCAGAGGAGGACAAAGGGCTTAATTAGGAAAGGGAAAATAGATTATGAAAGGAAACTGGCAGGGAACATAAAAACTGACTGCAAAAGTTTTTATAGATATGTGAAGAGAAAGAGACTAGTTAAAACAAATGTTGGTCCCTTGCAGTCAGAAACAGGTGAATTGATCATGGGGAACAAGGACATGGCAGACCAATTGAATAACTACTTTGGTTCTGTCTTCACTAAGGAAGACATAAATAATCTGGCGGAAATAGCAGTGGAACGGGGGTCAAATAAGATGGAGGAACTGAGTGAAATCCAGGTTAGCCGGGAGGTGGTGTTGGGTAAATTGAACGGATTGAAGGCCGATAAATCCCCAGGGCCAGATAGTCTGCATCCCAGAGTACTCAAGGAGGTAGCCACAGAAATAGTGGATGCATTAATGATAATTTTTCAAAATTCCTTAGATTCTGGAGTAGTTCCTGAGGATTGGAGGGTAGCTAATGTAACCCCACTTTTTAAAAAAGGAGGGAGAGAGAAAGCGGGGAATTACAGACCAGTTAGTCTAACATCGGTAGTGGGGAAACTGCTAGAGTCGGTTATTAAAGATGGGATAGCAGCGCATTTGGAAAGTGGTGAAATCATTGGGCAAAGTCAGCATGGATTTACGAAAGGTAAATCATGTCTGACAAATCTGATAGAATTTTTCGAGGATGTAACTAGTAGAGTGGATAAGGGAGAACCAGTGGATGTGTTATATCTAGACTTTCAGAAGGCTTTCGACAAGGTCCCGCATAAGAGATTAGCATACAAACTTAAAGCACACGGTATTGGGGGTTCAGTATTGATGTGGATAGAGAACTGGCTAGCAGACAGGAGGCAAAGGGTAGGAGTAAACGGCAGGCAGTGACTAGTGGGGTGCCGCAAGGCTCAGTGCTGGGACCCCAGCTATTTACAATATATATTAATGATTTGGACGAGGGAATTCAATGCAACATCTCCAAATTTGCAGATGATACCAAGCTGGGGGGTATAGTTAGGTGTGAGGAGGATGCTTGGAGGCTGCAGGGTGATTTGGATAGGCTGCGTGAATGGGCAGATGCATGGCAGATGCAGTATAATGTGGATAAATGTGAGGTTATCCACTTTGGTGGCAAAAACATGAGGGTAGACTATTATCTGAATGGTGGCAGATTAGGAAAGGGGGAGATGCAACGAGACCTGGGTGTCATGGTACACCAGTCATTGAAAGTAGGCATGCAGGTGCAGCAGGCAGTGAAGAAAGCAAATGGTATGTTAGCTAGGTATGTTATTCATAGCGAAAGGATTTGAGTATAGGAGCAGGGAGGTTCTACTGCAGTTGTACAGGGTTTTGGTGAGGCCACACCTGGAGTATTGCGTACAGTTTTGGTCTCCAAATCTGAGGAAAGACATCCTTGCCATAGAGGGAGTACAGAGAAGATTCACGAGACTGATTCCTGGGATGTCAGGACTTTCATATGAGGAAAGATTGGATAGACTCGGCTTGTACTCGCTGGAATTTAGAAGATTGAGGGGGATCTTATAGAAACTTACAAAATTCTTAAGGGGTTGGACAAGCTAGATGCTGGAAGATTGTTCCTGATGTTGGGGGAGTCCAGAACAAGGGGTCACAGTCTAAGGATAAGGGGGAATTCCTTTAGGACCGAAATGAGGAAAACATTCTTTACACAGAGAGTGGTGAGTCTCTGGAATTCTCTGCCGCAGAAGGTAGTTGAGGCCAGTTCAATGGCTATATTTAAGAGGGTGTTAGATGTGGCCCTTGTGGCTAAAGGGATCAGGGGGTACGGAGAGAAGGCAGGTACGGGATACTGAGTTGGATGATCAGCCATGATCATATTGAATGGCGGTGCGGGCTCGAAGGGCCGAATGGCCTACTCCTGCACCTATTTTCTATGTTTCTATGGTCGGGAAACTGCTCATTACCATGCACATGTATGAACGTGGTATGTATGATGTGGGAGGTACTGGGGGACGTACCTATAGACTGTGCACCTCAGTGCTCTGATTGGGAAGAGCCAGAAGGGGAGGTTATGCCAGCAGAATTGTGTGTATAAAGGGACTTTACTTTTCTGACTTTGGTGTGTATCAATTTGGAGAGGCACCCGATTCTGCAGATTCGCAAATAAAAAGCATTTCTTGTTTCGATGATTTAGTCTCTGAGCAGTGATTGTGAGCACAAACTATATCTCACACTGCCTTCTCCCCGTATCCCTTGACTCCGCTATTTTTAAGAGCTCGCAGGGTTCGGAGGAATATGGATCAAACGTGGGCATGTGGGATGTGCAGATGGGACATGCTGGGCCGAAGGGCCTGTTTCCACACTGTATCACTCTAAGACTATCTATCTTTCCCTCTCAAACCCATTCTCCTACCATCTCCCCATTACCTCTGACACCCATATCAATCAAGAATCTATCAATCTCCTCCTGAAAAATGTCCATTGACTTGACCTCCACAGCCATCTGTGGCAATGAATTCCACAGTTCACCACCCTCTGACTTCAGAAATTCCTGCTCATCTCCTTCCTAAAGGAATGTCTTTTAATTCCGAGGCTGTGGCCACTGGTCCTAGACTCTCCCATTAGTGGAAACACCCTCTCCACATTTACTCTATCCAGGTTTTTACCAGGCTGGGACAGACGGCAACAGGTTCCCAAAGCTTGTGCCCTGTCCTGCATCACCCAAGGCAGCAGAGACGTTATAGGAGAGGGCAAGCACTGTTACAAAGTA
The DNA here is from genome assembly GCA_963514005.1 of Raja brachyura. The sequence continues at coordinate 156,478,642 of OY740782.1, read as the reverse complement.
GCTCACGATGGTTTGGGTAACATTCAGGAATGTCTATGCATGTCACATCATGAATATTACTGAAGAAGGGTCTTGACCCAAAATATAATCTATACCTTTTCTCCAGAGATGCTGCCTGACCCGCTGAGTTACTCCAGCACTTTGTGTCTATTTTCCCAAAACCCATCTGCCCAAGCCCACTCTCCCCCCTCCTTTCCTATGTTCCTTTCCACCCATAAACCTCTCTCTGCCTTTACATTTCACTTCTTTCAAATCTGCTCTACTTATCTACATGCATTTTTCTTCACAAGTTGCCTCTCAGATTCCTGTTAATTTCTGAAATATTGGTCATAGATTTGGTACAAAAATGCTGCTAAATAAGGCTCAGAATGCTTCAGAGAGCATTGAAAACCCCTGAGCTTCCAGGGCCCTTAAGCGGGCCTTGGACCCCGGCATCGAGGGAGTTCACGCTTCGCGCTCGTGATGTACGCACACTGTTTCACATTTAAATTTTTGTAATCCTGTCATGCCACCTCCCTTTTTGAAAAGCTTCGTACGGGCCTGATGTCCATGTCAGATCCTCTGTGATTTGGACTCCCAGGTATTTAAAGCAGCTCACCCTATCCACAGTATCCCTATTTATCCCCAGTGGTGTGTACGTCCTCGGATGATGTACCCTTCTAAAGTCCACAATCAGCTCCTTAGTTTTAGTGACATTCAAGAGGAGGCTGTTGTCCTGACACCAGAGTGCCAGATCAGCCACCTCCTCCCGGTAGGCCTTCTCATCGTTGTCTGAGATCAGGCCCACCACCACGGTGTCATCAGCAAACTTGATTATCGAGTTGGAGCTGAACCTAGCCACACAGTCATGTGTGTACAGGGAGTACAGTAGGGGGCTGAGGACGCAACCCTGGGGGGATCACGTGCTCAGGGTGAGGGACTTCAATGTATTTCCTCCAATCTTGACTACCTGGGGTCTGGCGGTGAGAAAGTCCAGGACCCAGGCACACAGGGGGGTGTTGAGCCCCAGTTCCAGCAGCTTCTCGGCCAGTCTGGTGGGGACTATCGTGTTGAAGGCTGAACTGAAGTCTGTGAACAGCATCCTCACGTAGCCCCCCTTCTGGCTGTCAAGATGGGAGAGAGCGGTGTGAAGATCCTGGGAGACAGCATCGTCCGTGGATCTGTTCGGACGGTATGCGAATTGTAACGGGTCCATGTTGTGAGGGAGGAAGGCACAGATGTGTTTCTTCACCAGCCTCTCAAAGCATTTCGTGACTCCCGAGGTGAGGGCCACCGGACGGTAGTCATTCAGACAGGCTGGGGAGGCATTCTTTGGCACAGGTACAATGATGGACCTTTTGAAGCAGGCAGGGACCACGGACTTGTCCAGGCAGAGGTTGAATATTGTAGCGAGCACCGGAGCTAGCTGCATAGCACAGGACGCAAGTACTCGCCCCGAGATGCCATCGGGGCCTGCAGCTTTCCTCGTGTTCACTCGTGTCAGAGCCCTCCTCACGTCGTGCTCGGACAGCGAGAATGTGTGCACAAGCCCAGCGATGGACCTCCCTCCAGCTTCGATAGCCAGCGTTGCTGGTGGTATTGTCATTAGCCGCCAGCTGAGGTGATGTTGCCAGTCTCGAAACGAGCGTAAAAGGAGTTCAGGTCATCAGCTAGGGAGGTGCCGGCACTTCCGGTTGAGGAGGGGGTGCTCCAGTAGTTGGTTACAAACCGTAGCCTCTGCCACAGGCGTCTGGTGTCCTGCAGCTCCATCTGTGACTCCATCTTGTCCCTGTACCTCCTTTTTGCGTCCTTCACCGCCCTTCGCAGTTGGTAGGACTCTACCTTGTAGACGTCCATATTTCCGGATGCCAGGCCAGAGTTGTAGGCAGCGGTGCGAGCATTCAAGGCCACACGAACGGACCTGTCCACCCAGGGTTTTTGATTAGGAAAGATGCTAACCCTTACCATGGGGACGATGTTAGAATCGAATAGAATAGTTTCTTTATTGTCATTGTAACATGAACCATGTACAACGAAATTTAAAAATGTCAGCCAGTCAGTGCAACATTCAAACCATAAAAGCTAACGATACATACAAGGTAAAATATTTAAAAAAGATGATAAACAACTAAAATAAATATGAAATATAAAAACAGCACCCATAAACGTCCAACCCTACATCTTTCTGTCGATTTCACAGTGTACCAACCACAGTCCCTTAGTCCCCGCGTTCCTTGGCGGCTACATTTAGTGCCTTTATAGCAGTGGGGTCAAAACTGTTTTTAAGTCTGTTTGTCCTTGTCCTTGTAGATCTGTACCGTCTGCCTGACGGCAACAGTTCAAACAGGGAGTGTCCGGGGTGGGAAATGTCCTTTATAATATTCTGGGATTTTTTGATGCTGCTGGAACTGTGTAAGTCCTCCAAGGAAAGGAGAGGGCAGCCGACAATCCTCTGGGCGTTGTCAATGGCCCTCTGGAGCGCTTTCCTCTGAGCCGCTGTGCAGCTGGTGTACCACACGCATACACACAGTATGTTAGGATGCTCTCAATGGAGCACCGATAAAAGGACAGCAGCGGTCTCTGTGTGATGTTATTCTCCCTGAGCACCCTCAGGAAGTGCAGTCTCTGCTGGACCTTTTTCAGCAGCGTAGAAGTGTTCACGCTCCACGTCAGGTCCTCCTCAATATGGATCCCAGGAAGCGGAAATCCGCCACCCTCTCCACACAGTCCCCTCTGATGATTAGTGGTACCATTTCCATTTTCTTCTTCCTGAAGAGAGGCCCGGGGAGCCGTTGGTGAGAGAGGGGGGAGTTACCTGTGCTGTGAGTATAAATCTAGCACGGGGCTTGCTTTTCACAGAGGCCCGGGGAGCCGTGGGTCAGAGCGGGGGGAGCTACCTGCTGTGAGTATAAATCTAGCGCGGGGCTTGCTTTTCACAGAGGCCCGGGGAGCCGTGGGTCAGAGCGGGGGGAGCTACCTGCTGTGAGTATAAATCTAGCGCAGGGCTTGCTTTCAACAGAGGCCCGGGGAGCCGTGGGTCAGTGAGGGGGGAGCTACCTGCTGTGAGTATAAATCTAGCGCGGGGCTTGCTTTTCACAGAGGCCCGGGGAGCCGTGGGTCAGTGAGGGGGGAGCTACCTGCTGTGAGTATAAATCTAGCGCGGGGCTTGCTTTTCACAGAGGCCCGGGGAGCCGTGGGTCAGAGAGGGGGGAGCTACCTGCGCTGTGAGTATAAATCTAGCGCGGGGCTTGCTTTTCACAGAGGCCCGGGGAGCCGTGGGTCAGTGAGGGGGGAGCTACCTGCGCTGTGAGTATAAATCTAGCGCGGGGCTTGCTTTTCACAGAGGCCCGGGGAGCCGTGGGTCAGTGAGGGGGGAGCTACCTGCGCTGTGAGTATAAATCTAGCGCGGGGCTTGCTTTTCACAGAGGCCCGGGGAGCCGTGGGTCAGTGAGGGGGGAGCTACCTGCGCTGTGAGTATAAATCTAGCGCGGGGCTTGCTTTTCACAGAGGCCCGGGGAGCCATGGGTCAGTGAGGGGGGAGCTACCTGCGCTGTGAGTATAAATCTAGCGCGGGGCTTGCTTTTCACAGAGGCCCGGGGAGCCGTGGGTCAGAGAGGGGGGAGCTACCTGCGCTGTGAGTATAAATCTAGCGCGGGGCTTGCTTTTCACAGAGGCCCGGGGAGCCGTGGGTCAGAGAGGGGGGAGCTACCTGCTGTGAGTATAAATCTAGCGCGGGGCTTGCTTTTCACAGAGGCCCGGGGAGCCGTGGGTCAGAGAGGGGGGAGCTACCTGCGCTGTGAGTATAAATCTAGCGCGGGGCTTGCTTTTCACAGAGGCCCGGGGAGCCGTGGGTCAGAGAGGGGGGAGCTACCTGCGCTGTGAGTATAAACACCATCTGCAACGTTCCATCTTCCAGAGAGGGAATCTGGTGAAGCTTCTGATTGGTTGAAGAGGACCAGAGGAAGCAGCTGATTGGCTGCAACCCGGGGTTTACATTTCTACATTTCTGCCTTCAGGTTTAAGGATTCTGGGAGCTAAGGGTTCTGGGGGCTAAGGATTCTGGGAGTTAAGGATTCTGGGAGATAAGGACTCTGGGTGTTAGGGATTCAGTATTTATTAGTAAAGTTTAAAGGATAAAGTTTTGTGTTTAATAAAAAAATAAATTAAAAAAATATATATATATTTAATACAGAGTAATTTGGGAGTAAGATATGTCAGTGGAGATTGGCCCCATGGTTTGCTCAGCCTGCAACATGTAGGAGATCAGGGATATGGTCGGTGTCCCTGATGACTACATTTGCAGGAAGTATGTCCAGCTGCAGCTCCTGGCAGACCGCATTGAACGATCGGAGCTGCGGCTGGATTCATACTGGAGCATCCACGATGCAGAGAAAGTCGTGGATAGCACGTACAGCGAGTTGGTCACGCCACAGGTAAAAGGTAAGAGGACAGAAAGGGAACGGGTGGCCAATAGCCAGCAAAGCAGTAGGCTGATAGTGCAGGAGTCCCCTGCGGTCATCTCCCTCCTAAACAGGTTTACCATTTTGGATACTGTTGAGGGAGATGGCTCATCAGGGGAAGGCAGCAGCAGCCAAGTTCATGGCACCATGGGTGGCTCTGCAGCACATGATGGGGGAAAAAGAGGGGAAGGGCTATTGTAATAGGGGATTCAATTGTCAGGGGAATAGATAGGCGTTTCTGCGGCCGCAAACGAGACTCCAGGATGGTATGTTGCCTCCCTGGTGCAAGGGTCAGGGATGTCACTGAACGGCTGCAGAACATTCTGGAGGGGGAGGGTGACCAGCCAGTTGTCGTGGTGCATATTGGCACCAACGATATAGGTAACAAAACGGATGAGGTCCTACAAGGTGAATTTGGGAACTAGGAGATAAACTTAAAAGTAGGACCTCAAAGGTAATAATCTCTGGATTATTACCAGTACCACGGGCCAGTCAGAGTAGAAATAGGAGGATATTGCAGATTAATACGTGGCTTGAAAAATGGTGCAAGGGGGAGTCAAATTTTTAGGGCACTGGAACCAGTTCTGGGGGAGGTGGGACCAGTACAAACAGGACGGTCTGCACCCGGGCTGGAATGGAACCAATGTCCTTGGGGGAGTGTTTGCTAGTGCTGTCAGAGAGGATTTAAACTAATGTGGCAGGGGGATGGGTACAAGAGCAGAGAGGCAGGTGAGTGTAAAACGAGGGTAGAAGCAATAGGGAGCAAGGTGAAAAGTAAAAGTGGCAGGCAGACAAAACCAGGGCAAAAATCAAAAAGGGCCACTTTTCAACAAAATTGTATAAGGGGTAAGAGCGTTGTAAAAACAAGCCTGAAGGCTTTGTGTCTCAATGCAAGGAGTATTCGTAATAAGGTGGATGAGTTGAACGTACAGATAGCTATTAATGAGTATGCTATAGTTGGGATCACGGAGACATGGCTCCAGGGTGACCAAGGCTGGGAGCTAAACATCCAGGGATATTCAATATTCAGGAGGGATAGAGAGAAAGGAAAAGGTGGGGTAGCATTGCTGGTTAGAGAGGAGATTAACGCAATGGAAAGGAAGGACATTAGTTTGGAGGATGTGGAATCGGTATGGGTAGAGCTGCGAAACACTAAGGGGCAGAAAACGCTAGTGGGAGTTGTGTACAGGCCATCTAACAGTAGTCGTGAAGTTGCAGATGGTATCAAACAGGAAATTAGAATTGCGTGCGACAAAGGCAAAACAGTTATAATGGGTGACTTCAATCTACATATAGATTGGGTGAATCAAATTGGCAGGGGCGCTGAGGAAGAGGATTTTTTGGAATGTATGCGGGATAGTTATCTAAATCAACATGTAGAGGAACCAACGAGAGAGCAGGCTATTTTAGACTGGGTATTGAGTAATGAGGAAGGGTTAGTTAGCAGTCTTGTTGTGCGTGCCCCCTTGGGCAAGAGTGACCATAACATGGTCGAGTTCTTCATTAGGATGGAGAGTGACATTGTTAATTCAGAAACAATGGTTCTGAACTTAAAGAAAGGTAACTTTGAGGGTATGAGACGTGAATTGGCCAAGATTGGCAATCAATTCTAAAAGGGTTGACGGTGGATACGCAATGGAACACATTTAAAGACTGCATGGATGAACTACAAAAATTGTTCATCCCAGTTTGGCAAAATAATAAATCAGGGAAGGTAGTGCATCCGTGGATAACAAGGGAAATCAGGGATAGTATCAAAGCAAAGGATGATCTGTACAAAGTAGCCAGAAAAAGCAGCATACCAGAGGACTGGGAGAAATTCGGAGACCAGCAGAGGAGGACAAAGGGCTTGATTAGGAAAGGAAAAATAGATTATGAAAGAAAACTGGCAGGGAACATAAAAACTGACTGCAAAAGTTTTTATAGATATGTGAAGAGAAAGAGATTAGTTAAAACAAATGTAGGTCCCTTGCAGTCAGAAACAGGTGAGTTGATCATGGGGAACAAGGACATGGCAGACCAATTGAATAACTACTTTGGTTCTGTCTTCACTAAGGAAGACATAAATAATCTGCTGGAAATAGCAGGGGACCGCAGGTCAAAGGAGTACTTGAATGAAATCCAGGTTAGTCGGGAAGTGGTGTTGGGTAAATTGAATGGATTAAAGGCCGATAAATCCCCAGGTCCAGATAGGCTGCATCCCAGAGTACTTAAGGAAGTAGCTCCGGAAATAGTGGATGCATTAGTGATAATCTTTCAAAACGCTTTAGATTCTGGAGTAGTTCCTGAGGATTGGCGGGTAAGAAAACGTAACCCCTCTTTTTAAGAAGGGAGGGAGAGGGAAAACGGGGAATTATAGACCAGTTAGTCTAACATCGGTAGTGGGGAAACTGCTAGAGTCAGTTATTAAAGATGGGATAGCAGCACATTTGGAAAGTGGTGAAATCATTGGACAAAGTCAGCATGGATTTATGAAAGGTAAATCACGTCTGACGAATCTTGTGGAATTTTTCGAGGATGTAACTAGTAGCGTGGATAGGGGAGAACCAGTGGATGCGTTATATCTGGACTTCCAGAAGGCTTTCGACAAGGTCCCACACAAGAGATTAGTATATAAACTTAAAGCATACGGCATTGGGGGTTCAGTATTGATGTGGATAGAGAACTGGCTGGCAAACAGGAAGCAAAGAGTAGGAGTAAATGGGTCGTTTTCACAATGGCAGGCAGTGACTAGTGGGGTACCCCAAGGCTCAGTGCTGGGACCCCAGCTATTTACAATATACATTAATGATCTGGATGACGGAATTGAAGGCAATATCTCCAAGTTTGCGGATGACACTAAGCTGGGGGGCAGTGTTAGCTGTGAGGAGGATGCTAGGAGACTGCAAGGTGACTTGGATAGGCTGGGTGAGTGGGCAAATGTTTGGCAGATGCACTATAATGTGGATAAATGTGAGGTTATCCACTTTGGTGGCAAAAATAGGAAAACAGACTATTATCTAAATGGTGGCCAATTAGGAAAAAGGGAGATGCAACGCGACCTGGGTGTCATGGTACACCAGTCATTGAAAGTAGGCATGCAGGTGCAGCAGGCAGTGAAGAAAGCGAATGGTATGTTAGCTTTCATAGCAAAGGTATTTGAGTATAGGAGCAGGGATGTTCTACTTCAGTTTTATAGGGTCTTGGTGAGACCACACCTGGAGTATTGCGCACAGTTCTGGTCTCCAAATCTGAGGAAGGACATTATTGCCATAGAGGGAGAACAGAGAAGGTTCACCAGACTGATTCCTGGGATGTCAGGACTGTCTTATGAACAAAGACTGCATAGACTCAGTTTATACTCTCTAGAATTTAGGAGATTGAGAGGGGATCTTATAGAAACTTATAAAATTCTTAAGGGGTTGGACAGGCTAGATGCAGGAAGATTGTTCCTGATGTTGGGGAGGTGCAGGACAGCTTAAGGATAAGGGGGATATCCCTTAGAACCAAGATGAGAAGGACTTTTTTCACACAGAGAGTGGTGGGTCTCTGGAACTCTCTGCCACAGAGGGTAGTTGAGGCCAGTTCATTGGCTATATTTAAGAGGGAGTTAGATGTGGCCCTTGTGGCTAAGGGGATCAGAGGGTATGGAGAGAAGGCAGGTATGGGATACTGAGTTGGATGATCAGCCATGATCATATTGAATGGCGGTGCAGGCTGGAAGGGCCGAATGGCCTACTCCTGCACCTAATTTCTATGTTTCTAAGTCTATTATTATCTACTTGGTCTTTAAGGTGTTCAGGAGCAGGTTATTTTCTCCACACCACACTGTCAGCTGCTCCACCTCATCCTGATAGGCGTACTCGTCCCCCCCCGGAGATGAGCCCCACCACCGTAGTGTCATCCGCAAATTTGACAATGGTGTTGCTGTGGTGGGCGGAGGTGCAGTCATGTGTGTAGATGGTGTAGAGCAGGGGGCTCAGCACGCAGCCCTGTGGAGAGCCGGTACTGAGGCTGAGGGCCGTGGATGTGTGATGGCCCATTCTGACTCTCTGGCTGCGGCCCGACAGGAAGCTATTTATCCACATGCAGATGGAGTGTGGAAGTCCCAAGTCCCCCAGTTTGTCCACCAGTTTGTGGGGAAGGAGAGTATTAAAAGCAGACCTGTAGTCCACAAAGAGCATTCGCACATAGCTTCCCCGCTGCTCCAGGTGGGACAGTGCAGCATGGAGAGCTGTGGCTACAGCGTCCTCTGTAGATCTATTCGCTCTGTACGCAAACTGGTGGGGGTCAAAGCTTCGGGGCAGGAGTGATGTGATGTGACCCCGGACCAGTTTTTCAAAGCACTTCATCACCACTGGTGTGAGTGCTATCGGTTATTGTTGCGATGAAGTCCGTGACTGCTTCCGCGAACTCACTGACGTCGCTGGAACTTGCTTGGAACATATTCCAGTCGACATCGCTCAGTGCATCTTGCAGCATGGCCTCCGACTGGTCGGACCACCGCTTTACGTCCCTCGTCACTACCGCTTCCCGGACTATCCTCTGTTTTATTCTCTGGCAGCAGGAAAATGGCAGCGTGGTCAGATTTTCCTAGGGGAGGGAGTGAAACGACCTTGTGGCCCTTGTGGAACGGCGTATAGCAGTGGTCCAATGTCCTTTCCCCCCTGGTGGCACATGTGATGTGTTGGTAGAAGTCTGGCATGACCTTCTTGAGATTTGATTTATTAAAATCTCCAGCCACCACCATAGCCGCATCGGGGTTCTTGTTTTGGTGTCGACACAGCACATGGTGTAGGGCCGATAGTGCCACGTCGGTGTCACTATCGGCACTACGGTGGAATGTAGACGGCTGTGACCATCATTGAGCCGAACTCCCGGGGAAGGTAGAATGGGCGGCATGAGATCGTCAGGTGCTCCAGGTCCGGTGAGCAGGAACGGGAAAGCATCTTGATATTTCCAGGGTTGCACCAGTTATTATTGGTCATGAGGCAGACTCCTCCAGCCTTGGATTTCCCAGATGCTCCTGTTCCGTCAGCACGGCGGACAGTGAAGGACTCGGTCGGGCAGATTACCTGATCCGGGATCAGCGAGGTCAGCCATGTTTCAGTCAGGCAGAGGATGTTGCAATCCCTTATGTCCCGCTGGAATCTGACCCTCGCCCTGAGGTCATCCAGCTTGTTTTCCAGGGACTGGACGTTCGCCAGAAGAACGCTGGGCAGAGGGGGACGAAAGGCTTGGGCTCTCAGCCTATTCCAAAGGGAGGTTGGTTTGGGTGATGGTCTGGGCTGCGTCCACAATTCTCTACAACTTCTACTGGTCTAAGGTGGAGTTCATTCCAAACCAAGCTGTGGTGAATCCCAATAAAATTCTTTCTATTGTTCTATGGGTAAGTAGAATGAAGCACATTTTCAATGAAAAGTCATGCTTCACAGGCACATTATACAGAGATGGGCCAGAGGGTGGTGGTAGAGGATTGCTTTTTATACAGGACTGTAATGCATATAACCATATAACCATATAACAATTACAGCACGGAAACAGGCCATCTCGGCCCTTCAAGTCCATGCCGAACAACTTTTTTCCCTTAGTCCCACCTGCCTGCACTCATACCATAACCCTCCATACCCTTCTCATCCATATGCCTATCCAATTTATTTTTAAATGATACCAACGAACCTGCCGCCACCACTTCCACTGGAAGCTCATTCCACACCGCTACCACTCTCTGAGTAAAGAAGTTCCCCCTCATGTTACCCCTAAACCTCTGTCCCTGTCCCTGTTTTGCCACTGGGGCTGGGGCCGGGGCCGGGGCCGGGGCTGGGGCAGGGGGCCGGGGCCGGGGCTGGGGGCCGGGGCTGGGGGCCGGGGCTGGGGCTGGGGCCACTGTTGTTCCTCATTTAGTTTAGTGTAGCTTAGAGATGCAGCTCTTCGGCCTACCGAGTCCGCGTCGACCAGTGATCTCCGCACACTAACATGGTGTCAAATTGGGAAAAGGGGAAGTACAACCGGACCTGGGGGTCCTTGTACATCAGTCTATGAAAGTAAGCATGCAGGCACAGCAGGCAGTGAAGAAAGTGGATGGCATGTTGGCCTTTATAACAAGAGGAATGGAATATTGGAGCAAAGATGTACTTCTGCAGTTGTACAGAGCCCTAGTGAGACCACACCTGGAGTATTGTGTGCAGTTTTGGTCCCCTAATTTGAGGAAGAACATCCGTGCTATTGAGGGAGTGCAGCGTAGGTTTACAAGGTTAATTCCCGGGATGGCGGGACTGTCATATGCTGAGAGAATGGAGCAGCTGGGCTTGTAAACTCTGGAGTTTAGAAGGATGAGAGGGGATCTCATTGAAACATATAAGATTGTTAAGGGCTTGGACACACTAGAGGCAGGAAAGCATCTGGAGTCCAGAACCAGGGACCACAGTTTAAGAAGAAAACATAGAAAACATAGAAAGTTAGGTGCAGGAGTAGGCCATTCGGCCCTTCGAGCCTGCACCGCCATTCAATATGATTATGGCTGATCATCCAACTCAGTATCCCGTACCTGCCTTCTCTCCATACCCCCTGATCCCTTTAGCCACAAGAGCCACATCCAACTCCCTCTTAAATATAGCCAATGCACTGGCCTCAACGACCTTCTGTGGCAGAGAATTCCAGAGACTCACCACTCTCTGTGTAAAGAATGTTTTCCTCATCTTGGTCCTAAACGAATTCCCCCTTATCCTTAGACTGTGACCCCTTGTTCTGGACTCCCCCAACATCGGGAACAATCTTCCTGCATCTAGCTTGCCCAACCCCTTAAGAATTTTGTGAGTTTCGTAAGTTTTGTAAGTTTTGTAAGAAAGAGTAAGCCATTTAGAACGGAGACCAGGAAGCACTTTTTCTCACAGAGTTCTGAGTCTGTGGAATTCTCTGCCTCAGAGGGCGCTGGAGGCCGGTTCTCTGGATGCTTTCAAGAGAGAGCTAGATAGTGCTCTAAAAAATAGCGGAGTCAGGGGATATGGGGAGAAGACAGGAATGGGGTACTGATTGGGGATGATCACCTATGATCACATTGAATGGTGGTGCCGGCTCGAAGGGCCAAATGGCCTACTCCTGCACATATTGTCTATTGTCACACGAGAGACGATTCTCAACTATACCAAGCTGATGAACCTACAAACCTGTACGTCTTTGGAATGTGGGAATAAACTGGAGATCTCGGAGAAAACCCAGGCAGGTCACGGCGAGAACGTAGAAACTCCATACAGACAGCGCCCGTGGTCAGGATGGAACCCGGGTCTCTGGCGCTGTGAGGCAGCAACTCTACCGCTGCACCACTGAATATTTACTATGTGGATGAGTTTATTTTCATATGCACAAATACGGTCATAATGTCATAAGGAATAGGAGTAGAATTAGGCCATTCGGCCCATCATGTCTACTGCGCCATTCAATCATGGCTGATCTATCTCACCCTCTTAACCCCATTCTCCTGCCTTCCCCCTTAACTCTTGACACCCGCACTGATCAAGAATCCATTTATCGGAGCAGATGACTTCTTAACCTCGAGCTCCCGATAGCAATTTTAAAACTAGCCTCCCTTAGTTCACTAATTGCCGCATAATTCACAACATTCTGTATTGGAATGAGGGGGGGAGCGACAAATAGAAGTCAAAAGAAAAGTGACGGACGAGAAAGAAAGAATTCACCGGAGATGGACAAAGCTCAAAGCTCAAAGGATGACTAGGCAGAAACCGTGCGCTCAATGCTCCACAATATCAGTAACGAAATACGTGAGTTCAATAGACAATAGGTGCAGGAGTAGGCCATTCGGCCCTTCCAGTCAGCACCGCCATTCAATGTGATCATGGCTGATCATCCCCAATCAGTACCCCGTTCCTGCCTTCTCCCCATATCCCCTGACTCCGCTATTTTTAAGAGCCCTATCTAGCTCTCTCTTGAAAGCATCCAGAGAACCGGCCTCCACCGCCCACAGACTCACCACTCTCTGTGATAGAAAGTGTTTCCTTGTCTCCATTGTAAAGAAAAAGTGTTTGCTCGTCTCTGTTCTTCAGCTGAATATTTGCCTTAATATAAGGCCTGAATACTTCAGGGCTGAATATAAAGTAGACTTACATAAATTTAAAGAAGGACTCAAAGAAGACATGAATGCCGAACTTAAAGATCTGAAGCAAGAAATTTACCATAAACTTTCTGCTAACTCCAAATAAATCCACGCCCACGAAACTAGACTAAACAGAGGCACGAATCGAAGAGGCTGAGACAATTAACACGGCTATGAAAAATGTGCTGATTAAATCTATGAAAAAACAGAAAGTCATGCAAGAAAGGCGGACTGATTTGGAAGGACGGTCTAGACAAAATAACATTTGCATCCACGGCGTACCCGCAGAGAAAGAAGGCAAATCCATGTCTGAATTTGTGGAGCAACTTTTGAAAACTGAACTCGCAATAACAACGGACACCAACATATGGATCCAGCGCACGTACGGAGCTTTGGCTCGCAAACCGGAACGTAACGCACCACCTAGGGGCCATAGTGGTCAATTTCCTGGCGTTTAATACCAAAGAAATGGTGTTGGAAAAGGCCTGGGCAAATAAGATAATGATTGACGGGCGACGTCTATCATTTGACCACGACTATGCAATGGAGGTTGTCCAGAAGCGCAGGCATATTATGGGATAAAGTGGGCCATGAAGGAGAGAAGTATCCGCTTCCAGACCCCGCTGGACAAGATGCACATTCACTGGGACTCAGGAACATGCACATATCATAGTGCACAAGACGCAGCGCAGGAGCTGAGGAGGAGAGGCTGCTCCATGGAGACACCAGATTACAGCGCTGAGGAGCCGGCGGACCCAGAGATGGAGCGTCTTCTCCAGGCTATGACACGGCAGAGAGTTGAAAAGAGGAGCGAAGATGGGAGTGAGACAGCAAGACAGCAACTACAGGAGTCTGAGCAGACCCCATCCAACTAGCTGTTATTGCCACGACCTCTTAAATAACGACTGGAAAATAAGTGCTATCGGATGACGTTGGGCGATACTAGGATGCGGGAAATGGAGTGTTACACCTCTCGTGAGGGTTTTCCCCTCTACCTGCCAACGGGGATTCAGGGTGGCATGGAATCCCCTTTACCTGGAAGTCAACTGGTTTCTCTGGTTTAATTTTCTTTATTTGGCACAAGGTAGGGGGAGATGGCAGCCCTGCCGGCAGTCTGTTCCTTTGTTTCATCCTTTTTGTTATTTTTAGTGTTTGTTTAAAGTTTGTTTTAATGTTCTTCTGTTTGTTTCAGGGGGGGGGTCGGGGGAAACTTTTTTTCAAGACCTTACCTTCACGGAGATGTGATGAAGTTTCGGATCACATTCTCCGGGCTCTGCGGCCTGCCATCGCAGGAGCTGGGAGCCGCCTTGGACTGTAGTGAGCCCCACCGCGGGGCGCGGTCTTACCATCGGAGCTGATCCCTTGCCTGGGATCACTCCCACCGCGGCCTGCGGACTTTCCATCAAGGGCTCGCAGTCTCGGGAGAGGCGGAGTCGGGAACTCCAACGCCGCAGATGGTTCGACCAGCCCCGACGCGAGGTTTGATCGCCCGGCGCGGGGGAGCTGACATCCCCCCGATGCAGGAGCTGAACGCCTCAACGTGAGGGGCCAGAACGCCACCGGCTATGGGAGTCAAGACCGTCCCGTCAATGGAGGCTCGAGGCCCCCGACCAAGAAAGAACAACAAGGGAAGGACTTGGAACTTTATTTTCGGCTTCCATCACAGTGAGGAATGTACAGGAGTCACTGTGGTTGATGTTTATGTTCAAATGTGTTTTCTGAGTCTGTTGCTTTTTAAAATTGTATGACTGACCTGGCCAGTGAAATTTACGACACCAATTGGTGCACGTGACAATAAATGAACTTATGAATTATGTTGGCCAGATGTTCAGAACTGCACAGTTCCAAGTTATCTGGAGATTTATAAATGCAATACAGGTAAATTAAATAGAAACATAGAACCTAGAAAAATAGGTGCAGGAGTAGGCCATTCAGCCCTTCGAGCCTGCACCACCATTCAATGTGATCATGGCTGATCATCCAACTCAGTATCCCGTACCTGCCTTCTCTCCATACCCTCTGATCCCTATTGCCACAAGTCCCACATCTAACGCCCTCTTAAATATAGCCAATGAACTGGCCTCAACTACCTTCTGTGGCAGAGAATTCCAGAGACTCACCACTCTCTGTGTAAAGAATGTTTTCCTCATCTCGGTCCTAAAGGAATTCCCCCTTATCCTTAGACTGTGACCCCTTGTTCTGGACTCCCCCAACATCGGGAACAATCTTCCAGCATCTAGCTTGTTCAACCCCTTAAGAATTTTATAAGTTTCTATAAGATCCCCCCTCAATCTTCTAAATTCCAGCGAGTACAAGCCAAGTCTATCCAATCTTTCCTCATATGAGAGTCCTGACATAGAAACATAGAAACATAGAAAATAGGTGCAGGAGTAGGCCATTCGGCCCTTCGAGCCTGCACCGCCATTCAATGTGATCATGGCTGATCATCCAACTCAGTATCCCGTACCTGCCTTCTCTCCATACCCCCTGATCCCTTTAGCCACAAGTGCCACATCTAACGCCCTCTTAAATATAGCCAATGAACTGGCCTCAACTACCTTCTGTGGCAGAGAATAGTAAGATTGAACGAGAACTTACCAGTTCGAAGGTTGATCTTTATTTTATGAGGAGTCGAAGTGAGGGATTTCGTGAAGAGCCCGCCGGCGCGCATGCTCGACATACTTCAAAGTAGCGGCGTGGAATCACAGAAACCAACAAAGAAATGACTTCGCATAGTAAGATTGAAGTGACTAAGATTACCAGATGAAGGTGATTGAGGGTTGGGCGAGGAGGGCACGAAATCCCTCACTTCGACTCCTCATAAAATAAAGATCAACCTTCGAACTGGTAAGTTCTCGTTCAATCTTACTATTTCATTTCGGAGTCACGTGAGTGACTTCGTGAAGACTTCAAAGCTTCTGTGATTACACGCCCTGGACCACGTCCATGCTGACACACCACTACCAGGGATGGATGGGAGGAACAAACTTGCTCAATAGTTCATACTGCAAAACAAGAGCAGAGTTATTAATAACAAATCAAAACCCCTCATGCGGGGACATCTCCACGTTCGTGACCTGCATTCAGCACGGCTTCTGTAAACTGTAGAGGAGCAGCAACAGGCTTGTTATAAAAACGCTGGAACACAGCTTCATTAGCCCATCCTGCTGTGGCGAGAATTTTGTCCATGGGCACCTCCATGACCCTCGCCGTTGACGTCGATGCAGCCCTGTTGGAAAGAGACTTGAACACATTAGTGTCGATACCTGACTTACCCAAAACGACTGGAAGCCACATGGATATCGTCTGGACTGTCACTCGATGATGAGGTCTCTTATGAGTGACAAGCAGGTATCTCTCCATTCCTCTGATGCGTGCCGTCACCTTGACATAGTGGCGGATATGTGAGGCTACACATAGCCTAGCATCTGCGGGGTATGCCGGGAACTTCAGCTGCAGCCCTGTGCACCCAGGTCTATGCTGCTTTAGTAGCTCGTCAATGAAAAAGACTACTTCTGTGGGGGTAGACGTCATTCTGTCGACACGAAGTTTGTGTAGTGTCTGTACCCTCTGAGCTGAAGTCAGCGCTAGTAACATCACCAGCTTCATGGTGCGTTGGTCCAGTTGGAGCCCTTCCATGGGTGACCATGTCCTGAGCAGGGTTAATACGTCCCTGACATCCCAGGTGATATTATAGCGTGGTGTAGGCGGATTCATATTGAATATACCCCGCATGAGTCTGGACACTAGCCTGTTGGATCTTACTTCCAACTGAGGTAGAATGATAGCGCACTTCTGGCGCTGTTGATGGCACTGTAACTTAAGTGTTCATCATGGTGCAACCCCGCGAGGAGTTCCAGGACGTCGGTTGTTGTCACGTCATCGTACGTGATGCGAGAGCGGCTGCAGTAGGCTTCCCACTTCTTAATATGCGAGCGGTATCTTCGCCTTGTAGACTCTCGACACGACGCCCCGGTGGTATCCATGGTCCGAGCCGAGAGGCCGTATTGGACTAACGGCCTGTTCAGAACCTGCAAGCCAACAAATTTAAATAGCCATGGCAGGGATGCGGCTCCCCTGAGACAGGGTGAGTAACCAATTGTGGGCAACCCTTCAAAAGGACCCAAGGTTCGTTGAGCATGTCAAAGACCACCGGATACCAAGGCTGTGTGGGCCAGTCGGGTATAATAAGGATGCCCTTGGCAGCATCTGCCTGAATCTTTCCCAATACCCGACTGATGAGGCAAAATGGGGGGAAGGCATAGAAAAACCACTTCCCCCAGTCCAGCGAGAATGCATCTAGCGCTACTGCCCCAGGATCTGGTTCCGATGAAACGTAGGTTGGTACCTGATGGTTCCACCGTGACGCAAAGAGGTCAATGTCCGGTTTACCAAATTTGGCTGTGACTTTAGAAAAGATCTCAGGATGCAACATCCATTCAATGTTGTCATTAAATTTGCGTGACCTGGTGTCCGCCACAGTATTAAGCTCACCTGGCAAATAGGTAGCTGAAATCCAAATGTCTCTTTGAACACACCAGAGCCAAATTGAGTTTGCCAATTTGTCACACGAAACAGGCCTGGTACCACCCATATGGTTTAAATATGCTACTGCTGTGGTGTTGTCTATTTGGAGACGGACATGTGCTCCAACAAGCTTAGAACAATACGCACGAAGTCCGTGGAATGCTGCCAGCAACTCCAAATAGTTAATCCCTTGAGTTAACAACATCGTTGATTCAAGGGTGTCCCATCTGCCACCACAACTAGAGCAATTATTCGTGGATCCCCAACCATTGGAGCTTGCATCAGTTTGCAAATATACCACCGGATTAGCCTCCCTAATAGGCTTGAATGAGTTGCTAATGTGACACACCCACCATTGCAACTCATTTATCGCTTCGGGCGGCAGCTGCATGGACCGATCATAATAACCAGCGTTCTGTTTTAACGCAGCAATTTTAGCTCTTTGCAAATTCTGATAATGCAAAGGTCCATATCGCGCTGCCGAAAACAAAGCTACCAGCTTCCCAATTATTGTAGCTAAGTGCCGAATCGATGGTATATTGGTGCGGATTAAATCTTGACACACCTGGGTAACCTCCTCAATCTTGTTAATTGGAATGGTAACCCTCATGCTTATAGAGTTCACCGTGAACCCTAGGTAATTAATCACCTGGGCAGGGTAGAACTTTGATTTCTCTGGATGGACAATAAACCCCAATTGTTGAAATATATTGACAGCAGCTGCAACACCCTGTTCAGCCAATTCCAGGGTGTGGCCCACAATTAAGACATCATCTAAATAGGCCATACTATATGGTGTCGTTGTCTCAAATAAGCCATAATTGGCTTCACTAATTTAGTGAACAATCTAGGGCTGTGGTGAGCTCATTAGGCAAAGCCTTGTACTGCCAGAGTTGCCCCATCCAGATGAATTTTTAAAACCTTCTGTCACATTTCTGGACGGATATGGAATGATATGCGTCTTTTAAACCGATGCATGCCATAAAACAACCATGAGAAATCAATGATTTGGTTGTTTCATCGTATCCATTTTAAAATGAGAATATGTTACAAAAGTATTCAAACGGGTTAGATCAATAATGACACGACAACTTCCATCCTTCTTAGGTCTGGTGAATATGTTCGAAACAAATTCAACTGGCTCATGCACCACTCTCTTAATCACTCCTTTGCTCAAGACTTAACAATTCCTTATAGCCGGCTGCCTGTTCTGCAGCAGATAATTTTAAATGTTCGAGCGGGCATGTGCTGGGATGGAGGAATGTCGCCATTAATAAACTCAATTTCATTTCGGAGTCACGTGAGTGACTTCGTGAAGAACCCGCCAGCACGCATGCGCGACATATCGTCGCTCGCATTGCAGTCGACGGCTGGAGAGGAGCGCGGCTCATCACCAGCCCTTCATAAGGGCCACTCAGGTAAGTACTAACAACCTTGAGTTGGTTGTTCTGTGTGAATAATTGTGTTTTCTTCCACAGAGACATGGACAGTAGGAAAAGTAAAGGCCGTAAAACTTCTGCAAGGAGTTGTCGGCAACCCAACCCGGAGCCCCCCTCCACGGCAGGAGGACGGGCCGGGAAAAAGGCGCGCAAGCCGGGGAGCCCTGTATTCACAGGACCCGGTTTACCGACGCAGCTATGCCCTAGCGGGGTACCTGCAGAACAATCAGTCGGTACAGCGCCGGAGCAGGTGCATCCTGACTCCATCTCTCTCTCACCCACTGGGTCGTTCGCAGAGACGAGCAAGAGGGATTCGCGTGCTGATGCACGGCCCTTCTCCCTGAGCCCTCTTGAAGGAGGCAGGGATACAATTCCACTACCTAGCCCTTCGCGGGTTGAGGTCTCACCAGGAGCCACTAGGAAGTGGTCTGGTGAATCAGGCAGGCCCGAGTCCACTGGCAGACCAAGGAGGGCCAGTGTCGACTCACCACCCAGGGGGACCAGGAGGAGTCACAAGGGTGGAGCCTCGCCTAGGTCACCGCTTCCCCCGCTGGGGGCAGGTCGGGACCGTACGCCGTCTGGGTCCAGATTTAGGACAGTCGGCAAGCCCGTGCGGACGTCGGGTCACCACGCTGCGGCGTCAGGTGCCGACCTCTCCCCACCCATGCCCTTTGAGGCAGCCGGGTCCAGCTCAGCGAAGAGGAGGCGCTCGAGCAGGTCCGCGCGGGAATCGCTCAGCTTCGCCGAGGCGGCTGGTAGCGACACATCATCACAGTACCGATATTACCTCGACGAGGTACGGACTGATGATCGAAGCCTCAGGAGTTCCTTCGGGCACGAGGCCTCTTACCTCCCACACCCGCCCGATGAAGGGCGCTTGGATCGTATGGAGAGGATATTGGAGCAAGTTCTACTCAATCAGAAACAGGACACACACAGCTCCAGGGGACTCATGGATATATCCCCGTCCCCATCTATGGACAACATAAGACCAGATGAGGAGGATATCCTGGTACATGCCCCAGCAGCACCTGAGGTCCCTCAGGAAGATCTGCTGGATGTGGCAGCCAAATTCGGGTTACCCGTATCGTCAGGACTACCCCTCAACATCAAACTGGCCGCAACCATAGATTATCTTACTAACCATCAATTGCAGGAGGAGGTCCTTGCGAAGGCCATGGAGAGACACAAGGCTCCAGGGAACTGCAATTCACTCCACGTGCCGATTGTGAACATGCCAATCTGGGGTAATATCAGCCCGGGCATCAGAGCGCAGGAAGTGAAACTGCAGAGGATTTTAAAACTGCTTACGTCTGGGATCACCGCTTTTGCAAAGTCGGTAGATGGGGTTGATCTAAGCACCGAACAGGAGGATGCTCTAGCTCTACTCTGCAATACGCAGTACGAGATCAACGCTTTCCGGAAGAGCATTATCAAACCTTCCTTAAATCCCAAATTTGCGGGACTATGCAGAGCACCTCCTACCCCCCCACCTAGACAGCTGTTCGGGGAAGACCTCCCAAAGCAGGTCAAAGAGCTCGATGACCATGCGAAAACCATAGGTCTGATGAGACCACATTTTGTGGCCAGACCTTCGGCCAAGAAGACACCTTACTTCAGGCCACGAGGTCAGACCGATAGGCCAACAAGGACCTACGTTCCGGCACCTCCTCAATATCAACAGCCTCATCAGCCCAGGCCTTTTTTAGGACTAGGCCCTCAGCGGCCAGCATGGAAGATGCGGATTCCGCACCAACCACGAAACCCAGCGCCTCCACGTCCCACCAAAAATCCCAGGGACCGCCGATAACCATGAAGGTAAGGGGGTCTGGGTTCCATGCACTTGCATGTCTAACCTCACGAATTGGGGGCAGATTACGGGGATTTAAGGAGGCTTGGGAAACCATCACTTCAGATGAGTTTATCTTGCAAAGTATTCAGGGTTATGAAATAGAGTTTATTCATGGCCAATTGCCTCCACCCCAGCATATGCCGAATCGCAAATTTGCACTTTCCAAAAAAGAATTGGCAGAAGGCTATGCTGAAATCTTGAGTTTACAAGACAAAGGTGTGATAGAACGAACCACACATGAACCAGTTGAATTTGTGTCTAATATATTTACTAAAACTAAAAAAGACGGTGGATGCCGGGTCATTATAGATTTAACTCACTTGAATACCTTTGTAAAATACACCCATTTCAAAATGGACACATTTGAAACAGCCAAATCTTTGATTTCGGAGGGCTGCTTCATGGCATGCATTGATTTAAAAGATGCATACTATTCAGTATCCATTCGGAAACATCATAGGAAGTTCTTGAAGTTTACCTGGATGGATCAGCTTTGGCAATACAAAGCATTGCCCAATGGGCTTACTACAGCCCCCAGACTGTTCACCAAACTACTCAAGCCAGTGTTATCTACACTGCGGAGACAAAATCATACGGTCATGGCTTATTTGGATGACATTCTGATAATTGGGCACACTCTGGAATCCGCAGAGTTGGCGGTTTCAGCCACAGTGGAAATTTTTCAACAAATGGGGTTTATAATCCATCCAGACAAATCAAAGTTCCTCCCCGCACAGATCATGGACTACTTGGGGTTCACAATAGACTCCAATCGCATGATCACCACCATCCCAACTAACAAAGTTGGTGATGTGTTTCAAGCATGCAAGAACCTGGTCTGCGCCAGTATACCGTCTATCAGATTAACTGCCAGGGTAATTGGCAAAATTGTAGCAGTATTTCCAGCTGCTCAATATGGACCTTTACACTATCAGAATTTACAAAGGTCAAAAATAACAGCATTAAAATTAAATGCTGGACATTATGATAGACCCATGCAGTTGCCGGTTAAGGCAAAACTTGAGTTACTATGGTGGATTGGCAATATCCATAACTCATTTAAACCCATCATTGTGCCTCGTCCAAAGGTATACTTGCAAACAGATGCAAGCTCCCATGGCTGGGGAGCTACAGACAACAATAACAGTTGTGGAGGTAGATGGGATTCACTTGAAGCTACTTTGTTGTTAGCACAAGGGATAAACTATTTGGAGATGCTAGGAGCATTCCACGGACTTAGAGCCTATTGTTCAAACATGACTAACACTCATGTCCGTCTCCAAATAGACAATACCACTGCGGTGGCTTATCTGAATCATATGGGCGGTACCAGGTCAATTTCATGCAATGAATTGGCAAACACAATTTGGCTCTGGTGTATTCAACGGAATATTTGGATCTCAGCTACCTACTTGCCAGGTGAGCTCAATACAGTGGCGGACACCAGGTCACGGAAGTTCAATGACAACATCGAGTGGATGTTGAACCCCCAAATATTCACCAAAATTACAGCCAAATTTGGTAAACCGGATATTGACCTTTTTGCGTCACGGTTGAACCATCAGGTACCAACATACGTATCATGGGAGCCAGATCCTGGGGCAATGGCGATGGACGCATTCTCGCTAGACTGGGGGAAATGGTTCTTCTATGCCTTTCCTCCATTCTGCCTCATCAGTCGGGTATTGCGGAAAATCCAGCTCGATGCTGCCAAGGGCATCCTCATTATACCCGACTGGCCTACGCAATCATGGTATCCGGTGGTCCTTGGAATGATAAGTCAACCATGGGTCCTCTTGGAGGGTTGCCCACAATTGGTGACGAACCCTGCCACAGGGGAACCACACCCCTGCCATAGTCATTTGAATCTATTGGCTTGCAGGATCTGAACAGGCCACTACTTCAGTATGGTCTATCTTCAAGGACAATGGATACCATGGGAGCATCATGCAGGGAGTCCTCAAGACGGCAGTACTTATCGTACATCAGGAAATGGGAATCCTATTGTGGCCGCATGGACGTTGCATATGACTCCGTCTCCATCACAGATGTGCTGGAATTTCTTGCGGGGCTACACCATGATCAACATCTCAGCTATAGTGCCATCAATAGCGCCAGGAGTGCGCTCTCGTCCTACCTCAATATTGAGGTAGGATCCAATAAATTGGTCTCCAAACTTATGCGGGGGATATTTAATTCCAACCCGCCGAGGCCCCGTTACAACGTCACATGGGATATTGGCAAAGTGCTGACCCTGCTGAGAACATGGTCACCCATGACGGGGCTCGAATTGGACAAACTCACCCTGAAGGTGGTGATGTTGATGGCACTTACTTCAGCACAAAGGGTGCAAACGCTTCACAAGGCCAAGATCGACAGAATGATCTCTACCCCTGAACGGGTCACTTTCTTCATTGATGAATTGCTCAAGCAGCATAGACCTGGATTCACAGGGCTGCAGCTGGAGTTTCCAGCATACCCCGCTGATGCTAGGCTATGCATAGCCACCCATATCCGCCACTATATCAAAGTGACGAGGAAAATAAGGGGAATGGAGCAATACCTGTTCATCAGTCACAAAAAACCTCACCATAGAGTGACGGTGCAGACGATATCCCGATGGCTCAGGATCGTCTTGAACAAAGCAGGTATTGACACTGATGTTTTTAAATCCCATTCCACCAGGGCAGCATCAACATCGGCGGCAAAGGCCATGGAGGTGCCCATGGACCAGATACTTGCCACAGCGGGATTGGCCAGTGAAGCCACTTTTCAACGGTTTTACAATAAACCCGTCACCATACCTGGAATGTTCGCAGGAGCCG
Organism: Raja brachyura; assembly: GCA_963514005.1. The sequence continues at coordinate 156,455,471 of OY740782.1, read as the reverse complement.
TGCTGGATGCAGGCCAAGAACATGCAGTTCCCCCTCAGTGAGGGGTCCTTTCTTGTTGTTATTAATAAATATTATTATTTTTTCAGAGAAACAGTGACGGAAATTGATTACTGCTGTCCACCTTTTCAGTAGCGTGTGTGATAGCATGGACGTTGTCCAGGGCGTGAAATCACAGAAGCTTTGAAGTCTTCACGAAGTCACTCACGTGACTCCGAAATGAAATAGTAAGATTAAACGAGAACTTACCAGTTTGAAGTTTGATCTTTATTTTATGAGGAGTTGCGATGAGGGATTTCGTGCCCTCCGCTCCCAACCCTCGATCATAAAGTCAACTGGTAACTAGAGTCTCTTTAATCTTACTATAACAAGTCATTTCTTGGCTTGGTTTTTCTGTGATTCCACACCGCGGCTTTGAAGTATGTCGCGCATGCGTGCTGGCGGGTTCTTCACGAAATCCCTCATCGCAACTCCTCATAAAATAAAGATCAAACTTCAAACTGGTAAGTTCTCGTTTAATCTTACTATTTTATGCCCCTGAATATTCTGCAACACATACTCGTCACCAGTGAAATTACCTCATGCACCCAAAACCCCCGAAGGTGACCACCAACATGTGAAGTTAAACAGAGAGAAAAGAGAGAACCAGACCCCCTCACCTCCGTGGTTACCGGCGGTCCTTGACACGCGTGTGTGGACGTGGAGGTGCTGGGTTGGCTTGAGGGCGCTGCGTCTTCGTTTTCCACCAGGGTCTCTGCCGACCCTGTCCTAAAAAAGACCCCTGGTGCTGGGTCTGATGTTGCTGTCGTTGTGGAGCTTGAGGGTGGGTCCTCGTCGAGGTACTGGCAGACCCTCGTGATCGAATGTATGGAGACTTTGAGCCTGACGGTGTGGGGGCACTCTGAGGGCGCATGATCCCCACCGTTTTGGCTTGCTCGTCAAGCTCTTTGACTCTCTTCGAGAGGTCCTTCCCAAAGAGCTGACGGGGCGGGGGCGGCGGCGGTGGTTTGCACACTCCTGCAAACTTTGGATTGAGCGCTGGGCGGATGCTGGTTTTGCGAAACCCGTTAATTTCGTGCTGGGTCGCGCACAGGAGGGCCAGGGCATCTCCCTGGTCCAAATTCAATTCGTCCCCGTCCACCGACCGCACAAAGGCGGTAATACCGGCCGTGAGGAGCTTCAGGATCCGCTGCAGTTTTACCTCCTGTTGACGGATAGCCGCACTGATGTTGCCCCATATCGGCGTATTGACCACAGGCACGTTGAGGGAGTTGCAATTGGATGGAGCCTTGTGACGGCTCATTGCCTGGATGAGGACTTCTTCCTGCTGCTCCAGGCTGATAGTAGATGTTTGTGAAGACGCCCTGTGCCTGTTGCTGCCCTGCTGTTGTTGACGTTGAAGCAGGAGCTCCAGCAGCCGCTCCATACGGTCAATACGCCCTTCACCCTGAACACTCAGGTGGTCGGAGTCCTCCGGCTCTGAAAAGAAAACCGGGCTCCTGTCATCGGCCCGCACCTCGTCGAGGCCCTGCCGGTGCCGGTAGTTGTCGCTAACAGCCGCCGAGGCGAACTGCGCGATTCCTGCGCGGGCGTGTTCAACCGCCTCCGTTTAGCGGGAGCTGAAGCCGCTGCCTCTAAGGGCACTTGCGGCGAGGTGTCGGCACCAGCCGAAGCATGGCTGCCTGGGGCCCGCGCAGTCTTGCCGGCTGCCCACATCGTGGACGTTGCCGACGCATGGTCTTGCCCACCCATCCATGGGGGGCTCGGCGACCGTGACGAGACCCGACTCGACCGACCCGTCCCGGCGTCGAGAGTCGGGGCGTGCCGGCTGGACCTCACAGCCGCCCCGGGTCTTTCCCTGGAACCTGACCGCTCCTCCGTGTCAGGCAATGCCTTAGCCCTGGTAGGGTTAGGCTTCTGGGCTCCTGCCCTTCCCCTTCTCGGAGTGGAACAGGCCGTGCAGCCGCACGCACCCAGCTCGAGGTCGCCAGCGAGCCCGCTGACGACCTGACTGCCATGGCAGGGTCCCCCTGCTCTGGCGGCACACCACACTCCTCCTCGTCGAACTCCTCCGAGCTGTGGTGTGCTGGCGGATCTGGACCTGTAAACACAGGGCTTACCCACATCTCCGCCTGAGTCCCGGCCTGCGATGCAGGTACTGCCGATGGTAAAGGCCCCGGAACTGTTGACCGGCGAACTCGTCCTGACGTCCTCCGGCCCTTGGAACTCCCATCCATGTCCTTGCTGCAAGACAAAACCAACAACAAGGACCACCAACTAAAGGTAGAATACTTACCTCCGTGGCCCCTTCTGAAGGGCTGGCGAGGAGCGCGCTCCACCGCCAGCCGTCGCAGCAACGCGGTACGACGATATGTCGAGCATGCGCGCCGGCGGGCTCTTCACGAAGTCACTCACGTGACTCCGAAATGAAATTCCAGAGACTCACCACTCTCTGTGTAAAGAATGTTTTCCTCATTTCGGTCCTAAAGGAATTCCCCCTTATCCTTAGACTGTGACCCCTTGTTCTGGACTCCCCCAACATCGGGAACAATCTCCCAGCATCTAGCTTGTCCAACCCCTTAAGAATTTTGTAGGTTTCTATAAGATCCCCCCTCAATCTTCTAAATTCCATCGAGTACAAACCGAGTCTATCCAATCTTTCCTCATATGAAAGTCCTGACATCCCAGGAATCAGTCTGGTGAATCTTCTCTGTACCCCCTCTATGGCAAGGATGTCTTTCCTCAGATTTGGAGACCAAAACTGTACGCAGTACTCCAGGTGTGGCCTCACCAAAACCCTGTACAACTGCAGTAGAACCTCCCTGCTCCTATACTCAAATCCTTTCGCTATGAATGCTAACATACCATTTGCTTTCTTCACTGCCTGCTGCACCTGCATGCCTATTTTCAATGACTGGTGTACCATGACACCCAGGTCTCGTTGCATCTCCCCTTTTCCTAATCTGCCACCATTCAGATAATAGTCTACCCTCATGTTTTTGCCACCAAAGTGGATAACCTCACATTTATCCACATTATACTGCATCAGCCATGCATCTGCCCATTCACTCAGCCTATCCAAATCACCCTGCAGCCTCCAAGCATCCTCCTCACACCTAACTATACCCCCCAGCTTTGTGTCATCTGCAAATTTGGAGATGTTGCATTGAATTCCCTCGTCCAAATCATTAATATATATTGTAAATAGCTGGGGACCAAGCACTGAGCCTTGCGGTACCCCACTAGTCACTGCCTGCCATTCTGAAAAGGACCCGTTTACTCCTACCCTTTGCTTCCTGTCTGCTAGCCAGTTCTCTATTCACATCAATACTGAACCCCCAATACCGTGTGCTTTAAGTTTGTATGCTAATCTCTTATGCGGGACCTTGTCGAAAGCCTTCTGAAAGTCTAGATATAACACATCCACTGGTTCTCCCTTATCCACTCTACTAGTTACATCCTCGAAAAATTCTATCAGATTTGTCAGACATGATTTACCTTTCGTAAATCCATGCTGACTTTGTCCAATGATTTCACCACTTTCCAAATGCGCTGCTATCCCATCTTACTAAGTAACTCTAGCAGTTTCCCCACTACCGATGTTAGACTAACTGGTCTGTAATTCCCCGCTTTCTCTCTCCCTCCTTTTTCAAAAAGTGGGATTACATTAGCTATCCTCCAATCCTCAGGAACTAGTCCAGAATCTAAGGAATTTTGAAAAATTATCATTAATGCATCCACTATTTCTGTGGCTACCTCCTTGAGTACTCTGGGATGCAGACTATCTGGCCTTCAATCCGTTCAATTTACCCAACACCACCTCCCAGCTAACCTGGATTTCACTCAGTTCCTCCATCTTATTTGACCCCCGTTCCACTGCTATTTCCGGCAGATTATTTATGTCTTCCTTAGTGAAGACAGAACCAAAGTAGATATTCAATTGGTCTGCCATGTCCTTGTTCCCCATGATCAATTCACCTGTTTCTGACTGCAAGAGACCAACATTTGTTTTAACTAGTCTCTTTCTCTTCACATATCTATAAAAACTTTTGCAGTCAGTTTTTATGTTCCCTGCCAGTTTCCTTTCATAATCTATTTTCCCTTTCCTAATTAAGTCCTTTGTCCTCCTCTGCTGGATTCTGAATTTCTCCCAGTCCTCCGGTAGGCTGCTTTTTCTGGCAAATTTGTATGCCTCATCTTTTGTTTTTATACTATCCCTGATTTCCCTTGTTATCCATGGATGCACCACCTTCCCCGATTTATTCTTTTGCCAAACTGGTATGAACAACTTTTGTACTTCATCCATGCAGTCTTTAAATGCCTTCCATTGCACATCCACTGTCAACCCTTTAAGAATCACCTGCCAGTCTATCTTGGCCAATTCACATCTCATACCTTCAAAGTTACCTTTGTTCAAGTTCAGAACCCTTGTTTCTGACTTAATTTTGTCACTCTCCATCCTAATGAAGAACTCAACCATATTATACTCTTGCCCAAGGGGCCACGCACAACAAGACTGCTAACTAACCCTTCCTCATTACTCAATACCCAGTCTAGAATAGCCTGCTCTCTCGTTGGTTCCTCCAGATGTTGGTTGAGAAAACTATCCCGCATACATTCCAAGAAATCCTCTTCCTCAGCACCCCTGCCAATTTGATTCACCCAATCTACATGCAGATTGAAGTCACCCATTATAACCGTGTTACCCTTGTTGCACGCATTTCTAATTTCCTGTTTGATGCCATCCCCAACTCCAATACTACTGTTAGGTGGCCTGTACACAGCTCCCACTAGCGTTTTCTGCCCCTTAGAGTTTCGCAGCTCTACCCATATCGATTCCACATCCTCCACGCTAATGTCCTTCCTTTCCATTGCATTAATCTCCTCTCTCACCAGCAACGCTACCCCACCTCCTTTTCCTTTTCGTCTATCCCTCCTGAATATTGAATATCCCTGGATGTTCAGCTCCCAGCCTTGGTCATTCTGGAGCCATGTCTCCGTGATCCCAACTATAGCATAGTCATTAATCGCTATCTGCACCTTCAACTCATCCACCTTATTACGAATGCTCCTCGCATTGAGACACAAAGCCTTCAGGCTTGTTTTTACAACACTCTTACTCCTTATACAATTATGTTGACAAGTGGCCTCTTTCACATCGATCCCTATTACACTTGGCCATACTCTCCTATCCCTTTGTGAGCTTTCTTTCCCGTTAATTCTGGGGTCATTAACCATCCCTTTACTCTCTTTCCCTCTAACTCCGTCCTCGACTACCCCATTTGACACCCCACCCCCCTTATTCAGTTTAAAACCATCCATGTAGCAGTGGCAAACCTGCCTGCCAGAATGCTGGTCCCCCACCTGTTAAGATGCAATCCGTCCCTTTTGTGCAGTTCCCCCTTACTCTAAAACAGATCCCAGTGATCTAAGAATCTAAATCCCTGCCCCCTGCACCAGTTCCTCAGCCACACATTCAGGTCCCGTATCTCCCTGTTCCTGCTCTCGCCAGCAAGAGGAACTGGAAGCAAACCGGAGATAACAACAAATGTCACGTAATACTATTAAAATGGTGTCACTCAATGTAAATGGGATGAATAATCCAGTTAAAACGAGCAAGGTCCTGGCTAAACTCAAAAAGTAAAATGCTCAGGTACTATTTTTACAAGAAACCCACCTGCCTCAACAAGAACATGAGAAACTAAAACGCTTTAGCTTTAGAAACGCATTTTATAGTTCCTATAAAACTAGCCAAAAGAGGGGAGTTGCTATCCTTATCACAAATGCAGTCCAATTTGAATGCCATAGAGAAGTCAGGGACAAAGAGGGAAGGCATGTATTAGTTAAAGGAAAGCTGGAAAACAGAGTAGTGACACTGATCAATATATATATGCCCCCCCCCCAGAGAGTATCAAATGTTTTTTCAAAACTCTGTTTGACATTATTGCTTTAGAGACTGAAGGTATTTTGATATTCCGATGGTAAAAAATAAATACTGTTTGGAGGCTCAATGTGGGTATTTTGAACAATAAGGCAAATGTGGAACAAATAAGGGAAGAGATAAAAAGGTACATAGAAGAGAATGATAACGGGGATGTGGATCCTGTAATACTGTGGGATGCTATGAAGGCAGTTATACGTGGAAAGCTGATCGCCCTGACATCACCACAAAAAAAGGCCCGGCTAGCTACGTATGAACATAAAGTAGAAAAACTGAAAGAATTGGAGAAAAAACGTAAATACACATAGGATCAGTTGGTACTAAAACAGATTAAGGAAATAAAGGGGGGAGGTAGATGAGATCCTCAGGGGAGATATGGGAAAAAAGGGCAAGATTGGTAAAGCAGACCTATTATGAAGCAGGTCCAAAAGCAACTAGACTCCTGGCCAGACACTTCCTGCATAAACAGCAGGCCTCTAATACAGTTCATAAAATAAGAGATCCTAAAACCAATCAATTAAAGAAGGGTCTCGACCCGAAACGTCGCCTATCTCCTTCACTCCTTAGATGCTGCTGCACCCGCTGAGTTTCTCCAGCTTTTTGTGTAACCCCCAATTATCACATGAGCCAGATGAGATAGAAAGAATATTTGAAGGGTACTATAAGGAACTCTATTCTAAACCACCATCAACAGACAAAAGGACAATGAGACGTTTTCTTAACTCACTTTACCTGCCATCCATTGGTGAGATACAAAATAATACCATTACGTCACAACTTACGGTTAAGGAGCTGCAAGCTGCAATCAGTAGACTCAAGGTTAGTAAATCACCAGGCAGCGATGGGTTTCCACCAGAATGGTATAAGGCCTTTAAGAAAGAGCTAACACCTCTGCTCCTGTCTTGCTTTAACTGGACACTTAAAGAGGGCAGGGCTCCCCCATCATGGAAGGAAACAATTATTACCATTTTACCCAAGGAAGGCAAAGACACAGAGCAATGTAAACATTTCAGGCCAATCTCAATTTTAAATGTAGACTACAAACTATTTACCTCAATCATTTGCAAAAGACTCGAGACTTTTGTACCAGATCTGATTAATGAAGACCAAACTGGATTTATTAGGGGGCGTCAAACACAGGACAATATTAGAAGAACCCTCCACATTGTGGATAATGCTCAAAAAAAGGTTACAAATATGGTCCTGGTCAGGTTAGATGCAGAAAAAGCCTTTGATGGTGTTAGTTGGGTATTTTTATATGAAGTACTAACGAGATTTGGTTTCAATGAAGATGCAATTTGGTGCATTAAAACAATGTATCTGGAGCCTACAGATAGGATTAAGGTAAATGGAAATCTATCAAAAAGGATCCAGTTAGAGAGGGGCACAAGACAAGGGTGCTGTCTTTTTCCTACTCTCTTTGTATTGTATATTGTTTTGTATATAGAACCTTTAGCACAAGCAATAAGGCAGAGAAGACCTGCAGGGGGTCAAAACAGGGGGGGAAGAACATATCATTGGTCTTTTCGATGGTGATGTCATTATTTTTCTTGAATGGCCTGATATATGTCTCCCAAATCTAATGAACCTATTTGAAACATATGGATACTACTCAGGGTATAAACTGAATATAACAAAAACACAAATTCTTTAATTCAATTATTCTCCATCCCAACAAATCAGAGATGCATATAATCTGAAAATTCAAAAACGATGCAGTATCTTGGTGTAACTATAACCGAAACACTTTCCAACTTGTTTGAAACTAATTATAATAAAATTGAAGAAAATATCAAAAAGGATGTTGAGAGGTTGTCGACCCTTCCTCTAGACTTCAGTGCCAGTAATTGATAATAAACTGGAGGAAAGTCAAACATAGCCCAGGTACTTCACAACCGGCTTACAAACATGACCAGCACGTGTACGATAGAGACCATCTCCAATCTTTCTGCCCGGGGACAGAGCAGGTGGCTGCACAGGCGAGGGAGACTGAACCAGCATTTCTGGAGACGTCGTACGCAGCGTCTTGACGGCGTACGCCTAGCGCGTGGCGTTGTGCGAGAGTTGTTTTTTTAAATGTGCTATATAAATAAAAGTGACTTGACTTAGAAACATAGAAACATAGAAAATAGGTGCAGGAGTAGGCCATTCGGCCCTTTGAGCCTGCACCGCCATTCAATATGATCATGGCTGATCATCCAACACAGTATCCTGTACCTGCCTTCTCTCCATACCCCCTGATTCCATTAGCCACAAGGGCCACATCTAACTCCCTCTTAAATATAGCCTACGAACTGGCCTCAACTACCTTCTGTGGCAAAGAATTCCACAGACTCACCACTCTCTGTGTGAAAAATGATTTTCTCATCTCGGTCCTAAAAGACTTCCCCCTTATCCTTAAACAGTGACCCCTTGTCCTGGACTTCCCCAACATCGGGAACAATCTTCCTGCATCTAGCCTGTCCAACCCCTCAAGAATTTTGTAAGTCTCTATGAGATCCCCCCTCAATCTTCTAAATTCCAGCGAGTACAAGCCAAGTCTATCCAGTCTTTCTTCATAAGACAGTCCTGCCGTCCCAGGAATCAGTCTGGTGAACCTTCTCTGTACTCCCTCTATGGCAAGAATGTCTTTCCTCAGATTAGGAGACCAAAACTGTACGCAATAGTCCAGGTGTGGCCTCACCAAGACCCTGTACAACTGCAGTAGTACCTCCCTGCTCCTGCATTCAAATCCCATAGCTATGAATGAAAACATACCATTCGCATTCTTCACTGCCTGCTGCACCTGCATGCCTACTTTCAATGACTGGTGTACCATGACACCCAGGTCTCGTTGCATCTCCCCTTTTCCTAATTGGTCACCATTCAAATAATAGTCTACTTTCCTGTTTTTGCCTCCAAAGTGGATAACCTCACATTTATCCACATTATACTGCAACTGCCAAACATTTGCCCACTCACCCAGCCTATCCAAGTCACCTTGCATCCTCCTAGCATCCTTGTCACAGCTAACACTGCCCCCCAGCTTTGTGTCATCCGCAAACTTGGAGATGTCGCATTAAATTCCCTCGTCCAAATCATTAATATATATTGTAAATAGCTGGGGTCCCAGCACTGAGCCTTGCGGCACTCCACTAGTCACTGCCTGCCATCCTGAAAAGGACCCGTTCACTTCTACTCTTTGCTTCATAGCAAAAGGATTTGAGTATAGGAGCAGGGAGGTTCTACTTCAGTTGTATAGGGTCTTGGTGAGACCACACCTGGAGTATTGCGTACAGTTCTGTTCTCCAAATCTGAGGAAGGACATTATTGCCATAGAGGGAGTGCAGAGAAGGTTCACCAGATTGATTCCTGGGATGTCAGGACTGTCTTATGAAGAAAGACTGGATAGACTCGGTTTATACTCTCTAGAATTTAGGAGATTGAGGGGGGATCTTATAGAAACATACAATATTCTTAAGGGGTTGGACAGGCTAGATGCAGGAAGATTGTTCCCGATGTTGGGGAGGTCCAGGACAAAGGGTCACAGCTTAAGGATAAGGGGGAAATCCTTTAGGACCGAGATGAGAAGGACTTTTTTCACACAGACAGTGGTGGGTCTCTGGAACTCTCGGCCACAGAGGGTAGTTCATTGGCTAAATTTTTTAGAGGGAGTTAGATGTGGCCCTAGTGGCTAAGGGGATCAGAAGGTATGGAGAGAAGGCAGGTACGGGATACTGAGTTGGATGATCAGCCATAATCATATTGAATGGCGGTGCAGGCTCGAAGGGCCAAATGGCCTCCTTCTGCACCTATTTTCTATGTTTCTATGTTTCTATGCTTCCTGTCTGCCAGCCAGTTCTCTATCCACATCAATACTAAACAGCCAATACCGTGTGCTTTAGGTTTGTATGCTAATCTCTTATGCGGGACCTTGTCGAAAGCCTTCTGAAAGTCCAGATGTAACACATCCACTGGTTCTCCCTTATCCACTCTACTAGTTACATCATCAAAAAATTCAATAACATTCGTCAGACATGATTTACCTTTCGTAAATTCATGCTGACTTCGTCCAATGATTTCACCACTTTCCAAATGCGCTGCTATCCCATCTTACTAAGTAACTCTAGCAGTTTCCCCACTACCGATGTTAGACTAACTGGTCTGTAATTCCCCGTTTTCTCTCTCCCTCCCTTTTTAAAAAGTGGGGTTACATTAGCTACCCTCCAATCCTCAGGAACTACTCCAGAATCTAAAGAGTTTTGAAAAATTATCACTAAGGCATCCACTATTTCTGGGGCTACTTCCTTAAGTACGCTGGGATACAGCCTATCTGGCCCTGGGGATTTATCGGCCTTTAATCCATTCAATTTACCTAACACCACTTTTCGGCTAACCTGGATTGCACTCAGTTCCTCCATCTCATTTGACCTGTTTGACCTCTGCTATTTCCGGCAAATGTGTTCCTTAGTGAAGACAGAGCCAAGGTAGTTATTCAATTGGTCTGCCATGTCCTTGTTCCCCATGATCAATTCACCTGTTTCTGACTGCAAGGGACCTACATTTGTTTTAATTAATCTTTTTCGCTTCACACATCGATAAAAACGTTTGCAGTCAGTTTTTATGTTTCCTGCCAGTTTTCTTTCATAATCCATTTTCCCTTTCCTAATTAAGCCCTTTGTCCTCCTCTGTTGGACTCTGAATTTCTCCCAGTCCTCTGGTAGGTTGTTTCCTCTGGCTAATTTGTACGCTTCATCTTTTACTTTGATACTATCCCTGATTTCCCTTGGCATCCACGGATGCATTACCTTCCCTGATTGATTCTTTTGCCATACTGGGATGAAGAATTGTTGTAGTTCAACCATGCAGTCTTTAAATACCTTCCATTGCATATCCACCGTCAACCCTTCAAGAATCAATTGCCAGTCTATCTTGGCCAATTCACGTCTCATACCCTCAAAGTTACCTTTCTTTAAGTTCAGGACCTGTGTTTCAGAATTAACAATGTCACTCTCCATCCTAATGAAGAACTCAACCATATTATGGTCACTCTTGCCCAAGGGGCCACGCACAACAAGACTGCTAACTAACCCTTCCTCATTACTCAATACCCAGTCTAGAATAGCCTGCTCTCTCGTTGGTTCCTCTACATGTTGGTTTAGAAAACTATCCCGCATCATTCTAAGAAATCCTCTTCCTCAGCACCCCTGCCAATTTGATTCACCCAATCTATATGTAGCCTGTACACAACTCCCACTAGCGTTTCCTGCCCCTTAGTGTTTCGCAGCTCCACCCATATCGATTCCACATGCTCCAAGCTAATGTCCTTCCTTTCCATTGTGTTAATCTCCTCTCTAATCAGCAATGCTACCCCACTTCCTTTTCCTTTCTGTCTATCCCTCCTGAATACTGAATATCCCTGGATGCTCAGCTCCCAGCCTTGGTCACCCTGGAGCCATGTCTCCGTGATCCCAACTATATCATAATCATTAATAGCTATCTGCACATTCAACTCATCCACCTTATTACGAATGTTCCTCGCATTGAGACACAAAGCCTTCAGGCTTGTTTTTACAACGCTCTTGCCCCTTTTACAATTATGTTGAAAGGTGACCCGTTTTGATATTTGTCCTGGATTTGTCTGCCTGCCACTTTTCACCTTGCTACCTATTGCTTCTATCCTCATTTTATACCCCTCTTTCTCTCTGCTCACACATTTAAGAAACCCATCACCTCTTATTCTCTGTTTATTATTTTTTTCTTCTTTCCCCCCTACGTGTTGCATCTGACTGCTTCCCTTCTCTGCCTCCTGCCTCACACACGGTCTACTGGCTTTCTCTATCTGAGTTCCTCCCCCCAACCGATCTAGTTTAAAGTCTCCCCAGTAGCCTTTGCAAATCTCCCCGCCAGGATATTGGTTCCCCTCGGGTTCAAGTGCAACCCGTCCTTTTTGTACAGGTCACATCTTTCCCAAAAGAGGTCCCAATGATCCAGAAACTTGAATCCCTGCCCTAGTCCTTTAGCCACGCATTTATGCTCCACCTCAGTCCATTCCTACATTCACTGTCGCGTGGCACAGGCAGTAATCCTGAGATTGTTACCTTTGCTGTCCTTCTCCTTAACTCTCATAGAAACATAGACATAGAAATTAGGTGCGGAAGTAGGCCATTCGGCCCTTCGAGCCTGCACCGCCATTCAATATGATCATGGCTGATCATCCACCTCAGTATCCCGTACCTGCCTTCTCTCCATACCCTCTGATCCCCTTAGCCACAAGGGCCACATCTAACTCCCTCTTAAATATAGCCAATGAACTGGCCTCAACCACCCTCTGTGGCAGACAGTTCCAGAGACCCACCACTCTCTGTGTGAAAAAAATCCTTCTCATCTCGGTCCTAAAGGATTTCCCCCTTATCCTTAAGCTGTGCCCCCATGTCCTGGATCTCCCCAACATCGGGAACAATCTTCCTGCATCTAGCCTGTCCAACCCCTTAAGAATAAAAATCTCCTCCTAACTCCGTAAATTCTCCTTTCAGGGCCTCTTCTCTTTTTCTACCCATGTCATTGGTACCTATATGTACCACAACCTCTGGCTCCTCTCCCTTCCATTTCAGGATATCTTGGACACGTTCAGTCACATCCCGGACCCTGGCACCAGGGAGGCAAACTTCCATCCGGGTCTCCTGACTGCGTCCACAGAATCGCCTATCTGACCCCCTAACTATAGAGTCCCCTATTACTGCTGCCCTCCCCTTCTTTTCCTTACCCTTCTGAGCAACAGGGCTGGTCTCTGTACCCGAGGCCCGACCGCTTTTGCTACCCCCAGGTAGGCTGTGCCCCCCAACAGTACTCAAACAGGAGTACTTATTGCCAAGGTGTACAGCCACCGGGGTACTCTCTAGTCCCTGCCTCTGCCCCTTGCCTCTCCTAACCGTGACCCATGTGTCTGCCTCCTGTGGTCTTGGAGTGCCTACCTCCCTGTAACTCCTCTCTATGACCTCCTCGCTCAGCCTGACCAGACGGAGGTCATCGAGCTGCTACTCCAGGTACCGACTACGGTCCCTTTGGAGCACCATCTTGATGCACCTGGCGCAGATGTGGACGTCTGGAGAGCTATCTGACTGAGTGACCTCCCACATCTGACATCCAGAACAGTAAACTGCCCTGGCACTCATACTCCCCCTTACCCTGGCTACAATACAATACAGTACAAAGCAAGGATTATAGCTGGAACAAATATTGACATATTTCTCCAATTTCTTTCTTCAAATTTCGTCTAATTTGTTTAGCAACCTTTTTCTTTCAATCTGTGTGTACGTATATATATATATATATATATATATGTGTGTGTGTATATGTATATATATATGTATATGTATACGTATATGTATATATTTGTGTGTGTATCACAATATATATATCCACACACACATTTATCACAATATATATATATATATATACACACACACAAAATATATACAGTGGCTTGCAAAAGTATTCATACCCCTTATCCATCTTGCACAAAGTCCGCAGGCACGGCCACTTTTCATTTCACTGCACATCCCGTATGTGTATGTGACGAATAAACGTGACTTGACTTGACTTGACTTGAACGTTTCCACATTTTGTCACGTTACACCCACAAATGTAAATGCATTTTATTGGGATTTTATGTGATAGACCAACACAAAGTGGTGCATAATTGTGAAGTGGAAGGAAAATGATACATGGTTTTCAAATTTTATTACAAATAAAAAACTGAAAATTGTGGCGTGCAAAAGTATTCAGCCCCCCTGAGTCAATACTTTGTAGAACCACCTTTCGCTGCAGTTACAGCTGCAAGTCTTTTGGGGTATGTCTCTACCAGCTTTGCACATCTAGAGACTGAATTTTTGCCCATTCTTCTTTGCAAAACAGCTCAAGCTCAGTCATATTGGATGGAGAGCGTCTGTGAACAGCAATTTTCAAGTCTTGCCAGAGACTCTAAATTGGATTTAGGTCTGGACTTTGGCTGGGCCATTCTAACACATGAATATGCTTTGATCTAAACCATTCCACTGTAGCTCTGGCTGTAAGTTTAGGGTCGTTGTCCTGCTGGAAGGTGAACCTCCGCCCCAGTCTCAAGTCTTTTGCAGACTCTTTAACAGGTTTTCTTCCAAGATTGCCATGTATTTGGCTCCATCCATCTTCCCATCAACTCTGACCAGCTTCCCTGTCCCGGCTGAAGAAAAGCATCCCCACAGCATGATGCTGCCACCACCATGTTTCACAGTGGGAATGGTGTGTTCAGGGTGATGTGCAGTGTTAGTTTTCCACCACACATAGCGTTTTGCATGTAGGCCAAAAACTTCAATTTTGGTCTCATCAGACCAGAGCACCTTCCTCCACATGTTTGCTGTGTCCCCCACATGGCTTGTGGCAAACTGCATATGGGACTTCATATGGCTTTGTTTCAACAATGGCTTTCTTCTTGCCACTCTTCCATAAAGGCCCGATTTGTGGAGTGCACGACTAATTGTTGTCATGTCGATAGATTCTCCCACCTGAGCTGTGGATCTCTACAGCTCCTCCAGAGTTACCATGGGCCTCTTGGTTGCTTCTCTGATCAATGCTCTCCTTGCCCGGCCTGTCAGTTTAGGTGGACGGCCAATTCTTGGTAGGTTTGCAGTTGTGCCATACTGTTTCCATTTTCGGATGATGGATTGAACAGTGCTCCGTGAGATGTTCAAAGCTTGGGATAATTTTTTATAACCTAACCCTGCTTTAAACTTCTCCACAACTTTATCCCTGACCTGTCTGGTGTGTTCCTTGGGCTTCATGATGCTGTTTGTTCACTAATGTTCTCTAACAAACCTCTGAGGCCTTCACAGAACAGCTGTATTTATACTGAGATTAGATTACACACAAGTGGACTCTAATTTACTAATTAGGTGACTTCTGAAGGCAATTGGTTGCACTGGATTTTATTTAGGGGTATCAGAGTAAAGGGGGCTGAATACTTTTACACGCCACACTTTTCAGTTTTGTATTTGTAAAATAATTTGAAAACCATGTATCATTTTCCTTCCACTTCACAATTATGCGCCACTTTGTGTTGGTCTATCACATAAAATCCCAATAAAATACATTTACGTTTGTGGTCGTAACGTGACAAAATATGGAAAAGTTCAAGGGGTATGAATACTTTTGCAAGCCACTGTATATATATACAAAATATATATATATATATACTAGACCAAATGCAGACCCGTTGGGTCTGGTTCCCGAACGTGCTTCAGTCGCGAAAATCGGCCGCGGGGAAAAAAAAGGCGCCGAGGAGAGTGGGCTGCAGCAGCTGACGTTATAGTGTCTGGCCAGCAGGAGGCCACAAAATGAGTGAGTATGTGCATGGGGGGTGGGGGGGGGGGGGGGGTGGGGGGGTGGTGGTTGAAGGATTTTATTTTAAAAAGTGTCCATAAAAATGTCTAAATGTAATAAGGAGTGAATGGGTGAATGTAAAAGTGTAATGTGTAGCAAAATGAAAAATATCTCGGGGTTTGATAGTGTGGTTTTGGCGAACCATGAAATCAAAGGGCAAATCTGACACACACCTGGTCGGCAGACACACACACACACAATTTTAATAGTATATAGCTATCACAATATATATTACAATATATGTGTATATACACATACACATTTGTATGTATGCACACACACATATACATATATATATAAAATATATATTAAATCCTAATATTGTGAATAAAATATCCATGAACACAATGTCGGGGTGGAAGATTGCAACCTTCACGTGGTCCGCCCTGTTTCAACTAATGCAATCAACTCGACGTGCACAAACAGAAGATCAAATAGAACAAGTTGTCCATCAACTGTAGGCTCTGCACGCCACATGAAAGAAGAAGAAGAGGAACACAATGTCGAAATATTTTTCCATTCTTTCATTCTATATTAGCGTAACACCATGTAGTGCATACATACCTACAGATTTAAATTCAGTCGATAAGTTGGTCAAATAATATGGGGACCTTCTTGCTTTTTTTTACACATGGATTTTTTAAATGTGAACGTCTCATAACGACACATTTGTAGGTCAGCCGTATATTGCACCAACCCCACAATTTCATATACCTCTAAATTGAACTTAATAAACAACAAAAACTTTTTATTTACGTCATTTATGGTAATATTTACATAATTCACATAGTTTTGTGCGTGACATATACAGGGGGTTGCAGTGTTTTAAAAGTGATGTAAAATTCAACATATTTCAGACAATGATAGCCCCACCCCTTGCCTACCCCAAAGAACAAAATTTCCAACATATACAATAATAAATAAATCGTAATTTGCACAATTTTGTGTGGGTAACGGGAGTTCTCATTCTTCCTCTTCAGTAACCGGCGTTGGGAACACAGACGTTTCAGCGTGTTCGGGATGTCAAATAGCGTTGGAACTGCATTGCAATTGAGCCTGTTATTGGTCTGCCTGTTGGAAAACTAGTCAAGTTCAGTGTTCAGAACAAAGACGGCAGGCGGTTGACAAGTACACCGGAGTTTGGTGGAGGAGATCTTGTCGACGAGTATTCTGGACCCGCTGTTGACATCTGAAATTACAGAAAATCTCATATAGGATTAACTAAGAAGGAAAAAAATGTAGTTACAACTACATATCTGCAGAATGGATGATATATCATCAAAGTGCAATTGTTCAGTTGTGGGGAGAGACCTGTATATTGACGATGCATTTTGCCACTAATATGTCAATTTACCTTCAATGTAGAAGAGCTTATTTAAAACTTCTTACGTAGACCATTTAAAGTATTTTCTTTCTATCCTCTTTTGGACCTAAGACACGAGCAGGGCTGCCAACTCTCAGACAGAGAGAGAGGAGAGGAACGATGGCACGTTATAACGCACAGCCGTACCATTCTGACCGCCGCCGAACCCCGCAGCGCACCATTGCACCCTTCTTCACGGCGGCCCAGTGATGTCTCGGCTCTGACAATTCGGGGGATCTAATCGGTAACAACACTGAGAGCAGCCCCGGGCTGCCGCGCTCCCCGACTCAAATCTGTTTAAATCTCGTGGTGGGCCTGATGTGTCTCTCTCCCCATCTCTCTCTGCCCCTTCTCTCTCTCTCCCCCTCTCTCCCTACGGACCATATTTTGGAGACTCCTGCCGTACAGAAACAAAAACAAAAATTGCTGACTTTATTATTGTGGCAGGTTCAGATCTATTAAAAAAAAATCTAGTAACTTTCTAATGTACCCACAAACCTAGTTTCCCGTGGGTGTTGATAAGGGAACAGAAAATAACATTTTCAGGACTGAATAATATTGACAGAAAATAATAATATTTCCTCACCTTTCTTTGTTGTTGGGGAACCTGAAGAAAGACAGGTTGAGTCGTCCACATCGGCGAACAGTGAGCTGTAGATGTGGATGCCATGACAGTGTGCGGGCAGTCCTATAAAATGCCCTATGTAATGGCGTCGACAATCACACACGTCATACTACGCTTTTTTCGCTGAGTGGCGCATCTTGTTCCTTTAGTATCTTTGCTTTTGAATGCTCATTCAGCCAGCCCATTAGACTGTGGATATTCAGGGCTGCTGGTGATGTGGCTAAAATTTCAGCGTCTAGCAAACTCCCTGAAGTGTTGGCTGGTGAATTGACTGCCATTGTCAGTTAGCAGTCTGCCCGGAGATCCGTGGACTGAAAAAAATCACTCCGCTGGAAGTGGGGCTGCTGAGAAGATCAATGTCAAATCATCCTGAATACGAATCAACGAGCACACGGTACTGCTAGCCATGCCAATCAAATAGACAATAGACAATAGACAATCGACAATAGGTGCAGGAGTAGGCCATTCGGCCCTTTGAGCCAGCACCGCCATTCAATGTGATCATGGCTGATCATCACCAATCAGTACCCCGTTCCTGCCTTCTCCCCATATCCCGACTACGCTATTTTTAAGAGCCCTATCTAGCTCTCTCTTGAAAGCATCCAGAGAACCGGCCTCCACCACCCTCTGAGGCAGAGAATTCCACAGACTCACCACTCTCTGTGAGAAAAAGTGTTTCCTCGTCTCCGTTGTAAATGGCTTACTCCTTATTCTTAAACTGTGGCCCTTGGTTCTGGACTCCCTCAACATCAGGAACTTGTTTCCTGCCTCTAGCGTGTCTAAACCCTTAACAATCTTATACGTTGCAATGAGATCCCCTCTCATACTTCTAAACTCCAGAGTGTACAAGCCTAGCTGCTCCATTCTCTCAGCATATGACAGTCCCGCCATCCTGGGAATTAACCTTGTAAACCTACGCTGCACTCCCTCAATAGCAAGAATGTCCTTCCTCAAATTAGGGGACCAAAACTGCACATAATACTCCAGGTATGGTCTCACTAGGGCTCTGTACAACTGCAGAAGGACCTCTTTGTTCCCATATTCGGTTCCTCTTGTTATAAAGGCCAACATGCCATTTGCTTTCTTCACTGCCTGCTGTACCTGCACGCTTACTTTCATAGACTGTTGTACAAGGACCCCCAGATCCCTTTGTACTTCCCCTTTTCCCAACTTGACGCCAACCAGATAGTAATCTACCTTCCTGTTTTTGCTACCAAAGTGGATAACCTCACATTTATCCACATTAAACTTCATCTGCCATGCATCTGCCCACTCCCCCAACCTGTCCAAGTCACCCTGCATTCTCATAGCATTCTCCTCACAGTTCACACTGCCACCCAGCTTTGTGTCATTTGCAAATTTGCTAATGTTACTTTGAATCCAACTAAATCATTGATGTATATTGTAAATAGCTGCGGTCCCAGCACCGAGCCTTGTTTATACCCCACTAGTCACTGCCTGCCATTCTGAAAGGGATATGTAAAAATATGTCAGGTGCCACTGTAGACACGGGAGTGCAGGAACTGGATGTGAAAGAACTGGTTGCTTTTGTTGGTGAGGTGCCAAGCTGTTGCACACTGCACAGGATGCCACATTCTCGGTGATGTATTCGGTCATGCCAGGCCAGTAAAACATGCTTCTTGCCCGTAGGACAGTAGCGTTAAAATACTGGTTGTGCAGCGAAGCAGGAACCATAGCCTGGTGTCCTTTTAAAACAATCCAATCCTGCAGCACGAGCTCATCACGGATGGCAAAGAAAGGCCGGACTGGCAGCGGAACGTTGTAGTGTTTGTCTGGCCAGCCACGCTTAATGATGGAGGTAAGGTACTGTCAGCAGCAGTGTGGGCAACCAAATCCTCCATACAGGACGAGGGGATAAAAGACCCGGCCAATACGATAAAGTCATCATCAGGCAAAGGTGGATCCTCGCTGGTCTTCCGGGGTGCATGAGAGAGTGTCAGCCAGGTGCATATCCTTACCACATTTGTGGATCAGAACAATGTCATATTTTTGAAGTTGCAGCAACATCCGCTGTAGGCCCGCTGGGGAGGCATGGATCGGTTTGTTGAAAATGCTGATCAGAGGTTGGTGGTCAGTTTCAATCGTGACCGTGTGACCAAAGATAAAACCGTTGAATTTCTTGCAGCCAAAAACAACCGCCAACAGCTCTTTCTCAATTTGGGCATATCGTTGTTCTGTGTCAGTCATGGTGCGCAAGGCATAGGCAACAGGCTTATTGCCGTTACCATCCAGTGAGGCGTCACAAGTCAGTGTGACCGGCAGTTTAGGCTCAAAGTAAGCCAGAGTAGGAGCACTAGACATCTGCTGCTTAAGTGTGTCGGACGCTTTCTGTTGTTGCTCGTGCCAAGTCCAAGCAGTGACTTTGTGTGTAAGTTGGCGCAATGGGGCTGATATTTCGCTGAAACCGGGAATGAAGTTGGCGCATGGGCCCCAGCTATGCCTGGCTCTTTGTAGGGTACTTGTTATATATCCTTGTTCGAGTCGTACCATAGCCCTATTCCCGAACTCTGCCTCTGCTACATCGACGACCAATGCAGTGTTACCTCCTGCACCCACGCAGAACTCACTGACCTCATCCATTTCGCCTCTAACTTCCTTCCTGCACTCAAATTCATCTGGTCCATTTCCGACATCTCCCTACCGTTTCTTGACCTCACTATCTCCATCTCAGGTTGCAGACTACTGAACGACATCTACTACAAACCCACTGTCTCCCACGGCTATCTGGACTACACTTCTTCCCACCCTGCTTCCTGTAAGGACTCTATCCTCTACTCCCAATTCCTCCATCTACACCACATCTGCACCCAGGATGAGGTGTTCCACACCAGGGCATCGGAGATGTCCTCATTCTTTAGGGAACGGGGGTTCCCCTCTTCCATTATAGATGAGGCTCTCACTAGGGTCTCCTCTATATCCCGCAGCTCTGTTTTCACTCCCCATTCCCCCTCTCGTAACAAGGACAGAGTTCCCCTTATCCTCACCTTCCACCTTACCAGCCGTCGCATAATCCTACGACATATAATCCTCCAACATTTTCACCCGCTAAACATCTGCGGTTCTTTCTTAAAGATATATACTATATATATATATTCTATCTCTAACTTCAACTAGCCCTTGCATCCCCTCTCTCTTTGTCCCTCCCCCATCCTGGTCATTATACTAGTTTCACTGTCGTCCTCGTGAGCAACTCGTTTTCGCCTAGCCCACAGCTAACCTCCTGCCTCCTGCAGCTCCGCTCTCACTTCCCATCCCCCCACTCGTAACAAGGACAGAGTCCCCCTTGTCCTCACTTTCCACCCTACCAGCCGCCACATACAACAGATAATCCTCCGACATTTTCGCCACCTCCAACAGGATCCCACCACTGGCCATATCTTTCCATCTCCTCCCCTTTCTGCTTTCTGTAGAGACTGTTCCCTCTGTAACTCCCTGGTCAATTCGTCCCTTCGTACCCAAACCACCCCCTCCCCGGGTACTTTCCCTTGCAACTGCAGGAAATGCTACACTTGTCGCTTTACTTCCCCCCTCGATTCCATCCAAGGACCACAACAGTCTTTCCAGGGACCTGCACTCCCTCCAACCTCATCTATTGCATCCGCTGTTCCAGGTGTCAACTTCTCTACATCGGCGAGACCAAGTTCAGTCTCTTCGATCGCTTTGCCCAACACCTCCGCTCAGTTCACACTAACTTTTTTTAAATTTCAAAATAGACTTTATTCTGGTAATAAATATACACAATACATGAACCGTGCAAAAAATTAATCCAACATTTTCGGAGGCTATATATTCAATACTGTTTACATACATTGCTCAAATTTCACAAATTTTTCCCCCACCCTTGCCACTCATGTGGCCCACTGGCGTGGGATCCCTTCCCTTATTTATTTTAATTTTATTTATTTATAATATTTTTATTAAAAGCATGTATACAAATAATAGTAAGCGACAATTTAATTACAGATTTCTTACATAGCTTCAGGTTTTTTTTAATTGTTTTTAAAGAATAAAGATAAAGGGAGAAAAACATGCGAGAAACTATAATCTAATAGAGAGAAAAAGAAGACGAAAATGAAATTACCGATAACAAGATTGTGGAGATAGATCCAGGAGATGTTGAGTTCATCCAGTCCCAAACTCAGGTTTCAACCCTGATTCTGTGTTAAACCAATTCACCTTTTCAAGAATTCAACAAATGGAGACCATATTCTAACAAATAATTCTGGTTTGTCAATTAAGACAAATCTTATTTTTTCCAAATGCAAGGTGTCAGTCATTTCCGTAATTCGCATTTTAATTGTGGGGGCTGCTGATCTTTTCCAAAATTTTAGTATTAATTTTTTTGCAGTTAATGGACTGTAATCAAGAAAGTGTCTCTGACTTATTGTAAAGTTTGTGCTATGTTCTGATATTGCTAATATTATTAATTTTGGATCTGGGTCCTGTTGGATATTGATAAATTTTGGATTTTTATACAAGTTACAAAGGTATTAGTTAAGTTGGCTTCTTGAAATTCACATTTATCACAAAGAGGGGAAATATTTGGAAAAATCATATTTAATTTTGTCTTCGAATAATGTAATTTATATAGTATTTTAAATTGTATCAAGGAGTGTCTAGCATTTAACGAACAGTGATTTATATATTGTAAGCTTTCATCCCATGTGTCTTTTATTATGGGTTGAGCCAACTCATCTTCCCATGCTCGTCTGTATGATTCTGAAGACGGAACCTCAGAATCTAAGAGGATATTATAGATATAAGATATTAATTTATATGTATTGGGATGTCTATTCAAACATTCATCAAGGGTTTCTGGACCCCTAAATCTATAATCTTGCACGTGTATTTTTACATAGTCTCTAAGTTGCAAATATCTCAAAAAACTATTAGCGTGTAACTGGTATTTCTGCTGTAGTTCCTGAAATGAGAGAAAAATGCCTTTTTGATAAAGGTCTCCCACCATTTTAATTCCATGGGTTTTCCATTGGACAAATCCTCTGTCTAAAACAGACAATTTAAAAGAAGTGTTATTTGCAATCAGGAGAAAAAGCGATAAATTACTCAATTTTAGAGTGGGTTTTAATTGTTTCCACATTCGAATAGCACCATGTATAATCGGATTTCCTCTGTATGTTTTTTTATTCAAATCAATTGGAGCTAAAAGAATCGAGCCTATTTCAAAAGGTAAGCAGTCCTCCTTCTCCATCTTTAGCCAGTCTGGCTGTTGATCAATGTCATCCAGCCAGAAGGTTATATATTTAATATTAACTGCGTAGTAATAAAATAGAAAGTTTGGTAAAGCTAATCCTCCATTAACTTTAGACTTGCATAAACGCTTTTTATTTATTCTGTGGTTCTTATAGTCCCAAATAAAATTTGTGACAGTTGAACCAATTTTTTAAATTTTTTTTGAAGATAAATGGGAATTGATTCGAATAACTATGATAATTGTGGGAGAAAAATCATCTTTATAGCATTAATTCTACCAACTAAAGAGATGGGTTTTCCAATATTGGATATTTCTGTGTAATTTAGTAAGTAAATGAGGAAAATGTGATTTGAATAAAGAAGTATATTTCTTGGTCACATAGATTCCAAGGTATTTAAACTTTTCATAGGCAATTTTAAAAGGATACTGTTGAAGTATAAGCGGGTTTTGTTCCATTATTGGCATAATTTCACTTTTATTCCAATTAATTCTATATCCTGAGAATGAGCCAAATTGAGTTATGAGATTTAATAAACTCGGAATGCTCATTTCTGCGTTTGTGATGTATAATACATCGTCTGCATATAAAGAAATTTTGTTAACTGTATGTTTAGTGTTAGCGTGCGGGGGCAGAGTTCCCTCACGTTACAAGCTTGGTAAGCACCAGTGACCTCACGCCACATCATTACAGGAACATCCACCTGTAAATTTGTGCACTCCTGAAAATGTTGGCAGTGAACAGCACTATCTGGGGAGACTATGGATGGCGAGGCCAGCAGAAGTGTCCAGCCGCCGAATCTTCTCCTCGGAGAAACCTGGCCAAACAGGTAAACACCTGAATGAGGAAGCAAGGCACCAACGACGAGCCAAAGCCTCACCGTTTCGGCGACAATACCCCTACTCCTCCATCGGCAGTAAGCAGTTCACTGAAGCTGGTGGCAGCTTGAAAGCTGATTCCCTGGGCAGAGGTCTTTCAGGCCGAGGCCCAAGCCAGCCATCAGGTAAAATGTGCGGTATAGACTTTTAGAATGGAAAACTTTGTTACTGTCTAAACAACTGATTTCTATAGGAAATCTCAAAGATGCATGCTTTTCAGTTCCCTATCACAGGGATCACTAGAGATATTGAAATTTAGCTGGCTGGGGTAACGATAGCAGTTAAAGCAATGCGAAATGGGCTAACTTCAGCTCCCAGGCTATTTACCAAATTACCAAGCCAGGCTTGGACTGCTCAGAGCTCAAAAACGCATTATTATGGCCTATTTCGATGACATTCTGAAATCATTCTGCTAAATCTTGCTAAATTAGCTGTTCAGCCGCAAAACTAATATTTGAGAAATTGGGGGTTTCTCATCCATCCAGTTGAATTTAAGCTGATACCAACTAGAGTTATAGATTATTGGGATTTACCTTTAACTCTAGTAATTTATCTGTAACTCCGCCCTGGGGCTAGAGATTAAAATTAATGGAAGTTTGTAACAATCTTGTTGTTTATTCATCAAGTGGCCGGTGTAATTGGCAATATAGTGGCTGATTTTCAGCTGCGCATTTGGGGCCTTTGCATTATCAGAATTTACATTGTGCAAAGGAGCAAGTTCTCAATTACCATGTAGGTCATTGTTAACAGACCTATGCTATTACCAGCTGAAGCTATAAAGTCACATTTATGGACGAACAGTATTCAGCATACTCCAGTAGCTTTTGGTCATTAGACCTTCAGTTATATTACAAACTGATGCTGGTGCTCAAAGATGTAAAATTGCTATACCATCTCTAGTTACAGAAGCGGATGGGATGTGCATGAGTTACCAATTCCTCATTTATGTGGTATCAGCTACCTAGAGACACTAAGGGCATTCTATGGGTTAAAGGCTTATTGTGCGAACATGCAAATCTGCATGCTGAACTACTAGTTGATACACTACGGTGGTGGCATATAGAAACATAGAAAATAGGCGCAGGAGTAGGCCATTCGGCCCTTCGAGCCTGCACCGCCATTCAATGTGATCATGGCTGATCATCCAACTCAGTATCCCGTACCTGCCTTCTCTCCATACCCCCTGATCCCTTTAGCCACAAGTGCCACATCTAACGCCCTCTTAAATATAGCCAATGAACTGGCCTCAACTACCTTCTGTGGCAGAGAATTCCAGAGACTCACCACTCTCTATGTAAAGAATGTTTTCCTCATTTCGGTCCTAAAGGAATTCCCCCTTATCCTTAGACTGTGACCCCTTGTTCTGGACTCCCCCAACATCGGGAACAATCTTCCAGCATCTAGCTTGTCCAACCCCTTAAGAATTTTGTAAGTTTCTATAAGATCCCCCCTCAATCTTCTAAATTCCAGCGAGTACAAGCCGAGTCTATCCAATCTTTCCTCATATGAAAGTCCTGACATCCCAGGAATCAGTCTGGTGAATCTTCTCTGTACCCCCTCTATGGCAAGGATGTCTTTCCTCAGATTTGGAGACCAAAACTGTACGCAATACTCCAGGTGTGGCCTCACCAAAACCCTGTACAACTGCAGTAGAACCTCCCTGCTCCTATACTCAAATCCTTTCGCTATGAATACCATTTGCTTTCTTCACTGCCTGCTGCACCTGCATGCCTACTTTCAATGACTGGTGTACCATGACACCCAGGTCTCGTTGCATCTCCCCCTTTCCTAATCTGCCACCATTCAGATAATAGTCTACCCTCATGTTTTTGCCACCAAAGTGGATAACCTCACATTTATCCACATTATACTGCATCTGCCATGCATCTGCCCATTCACTCAGCCTATCCAAATCACCCTGCAGCCTCCAAGCATCCTCCTCACACCTAACTATACCCCCCAGCTTGGTATCATCTGCAAATTTGGAGATGTTGCATTGAATTCCCTCGTCCAAATCATTAATATATATTGTAAATAGCTGGGGTCCCAGCACTGAGCCTTGCGGCACCCCACTAGTCACTGCCTGCCATTCTGTAAAAGGACCCGTTTACTCCTACCCTTTGCCTCTTGTCTGCTAGCCAGTTCTCTATCCACATCAATACTGAACCCCCAATACCGTGTGCTTTAAGTTTGTATGCTAATCTCTTATGCGGGACCTTGTCGAAAGCCTTCTGAAAGTCTAGATATAACACATCCACTGGTTCTCCCTTATCCACTCTACTAGTTACATCCTCGAAAAATTCTATCAGATTTGTCAGACATGATATACCTTTCGTAAATCCATGCTGACTTTGTCCAATGATTTCACCACTTTCCAAATGTGCTGCTATCCCATCTTTAATAACTGACTCTAGCAGTTTCCCCACTACCGATGTTAGACTAACTGGTCTGTAATTCCCCGCTTTCTATCTCCCTCCTTTTTTAAAAAGTGGGGTTACATTAGCTACCCTCCAATCCTCAGGAACTACTCCAGAATGTAAGGAATTTAGAAAAATTATCACTAATGCATCCACTATTTCTGTGGCTACCTCCTTGAGTACTCTGGGATGCAGACTATCTGGCCCTGGGGATTTATCGGCCTTCAATCCGTTCAATTTACCCAACACCACCTCCCGGCTAACCTGGATTTCACTCAGTTCCTCCATCTTATTTGACCCTTGTTCCACTGCTATTTCCGGCAGATTATTTATGTCTTCCTTAGTGAAGACAGAACCAAAGTAGTTATTCAATTGGTCTGCCATGTCCTTGTTCCCCATGATCAATTCACCTGTTTCTGACTGCAAGGGACCAACATTTGTTTTAACTAGTCTCTTTCTCTTCACATATCTATAAAAACTTTTGCAGTCAGTTTTTATGTTCCCTGCCAGTTTCCTTTCATAATCTATTTTCCCTTTCCTAATTAAGCCCTTTGTCCTCCTCTGCTGGATTCTGAATTTCTCCCAGTCCTCCGGTAGGCTGCTTTTTCTGGCAAATTTGTATGCCTCATCTTTTGTTTTTATACTATCCCTGATTTCCCTTGTTATCCATGGATGCACCACCTTCCCTGATTTATTCTTTTGCCAAACTGGTATGAACAATTTTTGTACTTCATCCATGCAGTCTTTAAATACCTTCCATTGCACATCCACTGTCAACCCTTTAAGAATCACCTGCCAGTCTATCTTGGCCAATTCACATCTCATACCTTCAAAATTACCTTTGTTCAAGTTCAGAACCCTTGTTTCTGACTTAATTTTGTCACTTTCCATCCTAATGAAGAACTCAACCATATTATGGTCATTCTTGCCCAAGGGGCCACGCACAACAAGACTGCTAACTAACCCTTCCTCATTACTCAATACCCAGTCTAGAATAGCCTGCTCTCTCGTTGGTTTCTCCACATGTTGGTTGAGAAAACTATCCCGCATACATTCCAGGAAATCCTCTTCCTCAGCACCCCTGCCAATTTGATTCACCCAATCTACATGCAGATTGAAGTCACCCATTATAACCGTGTTACCCTTGTTGCACGCATTTCTAATTTCCTGTTTGATGCCATCCCCAACTCCAATACTACTGTTAGGTGGCCTGTACACAGCTCCCACTAGTGTTTTCTGCCCCTTAGAGTTTCGCAGCTCTACCCATATCGATTCCACATCCTCCACGCTAATGTCCTTCCTTTCTATTGCATTAATCTCCTCTCTCACCAGCAACGCTACCCCACCTCCTTTTCGTTTTCGTCTATCCCTCCTGAATATTGAATATCCCTGGATGTTCAGCTCCCAGCCTTGGTCATCCTGGAGCCATGTCTCCGTGATCCCAAATATAGCATAGTCATTAATCGCTATCTGCACCTTCAACTCATCCACCTTATTACGAATGCTCCTCGCATTGAGACACAAAGCCTTCAGGCTTGTTTTTACAACACTCTTACTCCTTATACAATTATGTTGATCACATGGGTGCAATCAAGTCAATATCCTGTTATAGTTTACCTAACCTCATTTGGTGCTGGTGTATCATCACGCAAATCAATGACAACACAGAATGGATGTTGGATCACAAAGTATTTAATTACATTGTGGGGACTTGATAGAGGTCTTTAAAATGATGAGAGGGATAGACAGAGTTAATGTGGACAAGCTTTTCCCTTTGAGAATAGGGAGGATTCAAACACGAGGACATGACTTTAGAATTAAGGGACAGAGGTTTAGGGGTAACATGAGGGGGAACTTCTTTACTCAGAGAGTGGTAGCGGTGTGGAATGAGCTTCCAGTGGAAGTGGTGGCGGCAGGTTCGTTGGTATCATTTAAAAATAAATTGGATAAGCATATGGATGAGAAGGGTATGGAGGGTTATGGTATGAGTGCAGGCAGGTGGGACTAAGGGAAAAAAGTTGTTCGGCACGGACTTGAAGGGCCGAGATGGCCTGTTTCCGTGCTGTAATTGTTATATGGTTATATGGTTATATGGTTATATGGCTCGATGGAACACCAAATTTCGATTTGTTTGCTCCTAGGCTCAATCACCAGTTACAAAATATGCGGCATGGCAGCCATAACCATAAGCGATGGATGTATTCTCGCGCACTGGGGAGGAATGTTCTTTATGTCCTTCCTCCATTTTGCCTCATCAGTCGGTGCTTGCTTAAGATCCAGCAAGACTCCGACTCAGGCTTTTGGTAGTGCCTGACTGGCCTACACAGCCATGGGTCTACTCATACTGGGAATGATAACAGAGCCGTTTATGGCTGTTCCCTAACGCAGAAATCTGCTGGTTTTACCCGTGACTGGGGAGAGCAAATCAATTTGTTGGGTTGAAGACCTTTCCTAGGGTTTGCGCTGTTAGGTCCTACGGTGGATGTAATTACTGCGGCTTGGAGAAATAGTATCTAGAAACAGTATATCTCCTATATCAAGAAATGGGAAGTGTTCTGTTTACAGTGCAACATATCATATGACACGGCACGTATAACAGATGTCTTGGAATTCCTCTTAAAGCTATAATTTCACGAGTGATGAAGTTATCGTGCTATAAATTGTGCCAGTAGTGCCTTGTCGGCATACTTGCTGCTGGGATTGGGACACCACTGTCGGGTCTCACCCACTGATATCCAGTATATGAAGGGTATTTTTAACTCAAATTCCCCCAGGCCTAGGTACTGGGAGATATGGGATGTTAACGTTGTGCTGACGCTGCCTCGCCGGTGGCTCCAGCTACATCCTTATCCTCGGTCAAAATGACTTACAGAGTGGTTATGGTCATGGTGCTGGGTTCAGCACAACGGGTCCAGTCGTTGCATAAGCTGCAACTGGACAGGATGGTTTCATCTGCAAATAATATAACATTTATGATCATGACTCAGTCTAGCAGAGTAGACCAGGGGCGTCAGGTCTCAAACTAGTTTTCATGGCATACCCCATGGACCTTTGGTTGTGTGTGGTCACACATCTACAACAGTATTTAGGGCACTTAGAGCCTTAAAGGCTCTGAACTAGCAATGTTTGTTAGTTACTAAAAACCTCATAAGAAGGTATCAGTCTAGATCATCTCCAGGTGGTTATAACGGGGTTTGCCTTGTGCAGGAGTGGACACTGATGTTTTTGAATCTCACTCCACCAGGGCTGCAGCAACATCTGCAGCGAGGGTTATGGATTTCTGCTGGACCACATCCTAGCGACTGCAGGATGGTCTAACGAGCAAACTTCCAAATGTTTTATAACAAGCCCATTTGCAGACCGGGGGTATTTGCCAACTCTATTTTAAGTTCTGTTTATAGGGGTCACTATTATTTTTCTTTTGCTCATTAAAGCATCAGCATGGTAAAATCTATGTCATGTCTGAATGCATTATTGTTTTTCACTCATCCTTGGTCAATTGATGCAGTGTGTGATGCCTGGACTCGTTTACACGGCATGAAATCACAGAGCTTTGAAATCTTCACGGAATCACTCACATGACCCCGAAGTAAAATAGTAAGATTAAACGAGAACTTACCAGTTTGAAGTTTGATCTTTATTTTATGAGGAGTTACGATGAGCAATTACGTGCCCTCCGCTCCCAACCCTCGTATCATTAAGGTCATCTGGTAGTTCTAGTATTCTCTAATCTTACTATGTCACTTCAACTACTGTTATCTGTGATTTCACACCGCTGCTTTGAAGATTGATGCGCATGCGGGCTGGCGGGCTTTTTCACATAATCGCTCATCGTACTATTTTTGCTGAGTATAGTGTCTGGTATCTATAATTAATGTCCTTAGGTAGTGTGAGCAAATCTCCCTTATCTGACCTGATTTTGTAGATTGTTCGTTCACCCTGTAATTTGCGGTGTTGATGAGCTAACAATTTCTGTGGTTTATTGCCAAATTCAAAGTGTATTTGTTCAGTATGCTGGAATAGCCTTAAAATTTGAGCTGAGAGTATGTGGTTTAACCTATATTTGAGAGCAGCAATTTTGTTATGTTTTATCATAGAACGAGCGATTGCATTTTCTATGTCCAACTGTCTTATCTCTCTTTCTAGTTCATGTTGTTTACTCGTTTTTCTTGTTTTGAGAAGCTTGGAATGAAATAAGACACCCTCTGACAAATGCTTTAAATGTTTCCCAGAGAAGGGAAGTAGATATTTCTGGAAGGTCATTCATCTGATTTTGAGGGGCATCTCCACCACACTCTGCCCCCCCAGTCCACAGTGGAAGGCCCTAGACTGTGGTCCTCCCTCACCGAGCCTTGGCGTTGGCTGCACTGAGCTTCAGTGCGTCCCTCAGCATGTACTCCTGCAGTCTGCAGCGGGCCAGTCGGCAACATTCCCCGTCGGACATCTCGCTCCGCTGGGTGGTGAACAACGCTCGAGCAGACCAAAGAGCGTCTTTCACCGAGTTGATGACCTTCCAGCAGCACTCGATGTCAGTCTCTGAATGTGTCCCTGGGAACAATCCGTAAATCGCAGTCCTCTGTGATGGAGCTGTTCGGAATAAACCATGACAGGAACCCTTGCAGACCTCTCCAGACTCTCTTTGCGAATCCACACTCTGCAAAGAGGTGGGCAACCATCTCCTCTCCATAGCAGCCGTCCCGAGGGCAGTGTGTGCTGGTAGTGAGGTTCCGACGGTGCAGGAAGGATCTGACTGGGAGGGCTCCCCTCACCGCCAGCCAAGCCAGGTCTTGGTGTTTGGTGGTGAGTTCTGGCGATGAGGCATTTTGCCAGACAAGCTTGGCAGTCTGCTCTGGGAACCATGCCACCGGATCCATCGAGTCCTTTCCCTGCAGTGCCTGTAGGACGTTCCGTGCTGACAACTGTCCGATTAACTTGTGGTCAAAAATGTTGGTCCGGAAGATCCTTTCCACGAACGACATATGGGCCGGCAATGTCCAGCTGACTGGCACATTGCGTGGCATCTGCGCCAGGCCCATCCTTCGCAACACCGGGGACAGGTAGAACCTCAGCAGGTAGCGACACTTGGTGCCCACGTGCCTTGGCTCTATGCTCCACCTGATGCAGCCACACACGAAGGTGGCCATCAGGGTGAGGGCGACGTTGGGCACACTTTTACCCTCGTTGTCTGCCGACTTGTACATTGTGGCCCGTCGCACCCGGTCCATCCTCAACCCCCAGATGAACTGGAAGACGGCCCGGGTGTCCCTGTGGCATAGGCGGGAGGAACACGCCACACTTGCGCCAAGTACAGCAGTCCCGAGAGCACCTCACACCTGATGACCACATTTTTCCCCGTTATACAGAGGGCAACCCTGCCTGCCTCCACAGCTCCAGTTTCTTCCCCACCTTGGCTATCCGCTCCAGCCAATTCTTGACACACGCCTCAGCCCCCCCCCCCCAACCAGATCCGCAGCACCTTCAGGAAGTCAGTCTTGATGGTGAAGGGGACGTAAGATTGGTCGGTCCAGTTGCCAAAGAGCATGGCCTTGCTCTTCCTGCGGTTCACCCTGGCTCTGCAGCCAACTCAAACTGATCGCAGATGCTAATCAATCTGCGGAACGACCCTGGATCCGAGCAGAAGATGGCGACATCGTCCATGTACAGGGAGGTTATGACCTGAGTGCCCCCACTGCTTGACAAGATTTAAATTTGAGGGCCACACTCCCCAAACACTGTGAAAGGAGCTCTCCCCCACACCCCGGGAAATACGGTATTTAAAAACATAAACACAAAATGTACTTACCACATCATTGGTACATGAGCTCCATTCTTCTCTCCCTAGTTCCTAACATACACTTAAAATATTGACAATCCATATTTGAAAACCCCGCCAAGAAACCAGCGCTGTGCATGCGCAGTAAGCTGCTGTGCATGCGCAGTGCTGCAAAGGCAGAATTCAGCTGCCTTCAGCCCAGCTTGAAATCAAAGATCCTATAGATGGACTACTCCCACGAAAAACGCGTAGTACGGTCATGGGCAGATTCATGTGTAATTATAGGACCCATTTCAGCAACCAGCCTCCGCCATCTTGCTCCGCCATCTTACTTCCGCTATCTTACTTCCGCCTCCGTCTTCGGGGTTGAGGCGGCGGCCCGACGCGGGACTGAGTCCCAGCAGAGCGGCCCGACGTGGGGCTGAGTCCCAGCAGAGCGGCCCGACGTGGGGCTGAGGCTTTGTCCCGGCGGGGAGTCTGGCCCGGATAGGCGGGGAGGTTTACAATGTTTTTTTATTTAATGTTGTCCCTTGTTTAGTCTGAAATAAAGTTCATCATTGGATAAAAAATCGGAAGAAATGTAAATGTGTGTGTGATATTATTATATACATCTATATCACATTCATGTATGTGTGTTCTTTCCAGCATAATCTAATCAGGTATATTCGCTGAATAAAACCATCCTTAAGTTATACATCATTTGTAAATCTTGCTTAAACACATTTAATTTTGTGAAATAATTTAGATAACCCCTGCAATTACTGCAGTTGTGAACAGTGTGATTAGATGAATGAATTACAGAGTGTGTGTCAACTCAACAAAATCAACTCAAACACAACATATGAGCCATTTAAAAAGAAATTATTTAAAAAACATTAAAAAAGAAAGTTACCAGAATCAAAATTTATAAACCTTTTATTATTTAACAAGAATTAACAGAATTATGAATCTAACCCTACATCACACACACATACACAAACTGTTCCCCCGCAATGTTGATTACATTGCGAGTCGGGTCGGGTAAGTTCCTATAAAATCAACTCAAACACAGCTTATGAGCCATTAAAAAGAAATGATTTAAAAAGGAAAATTACCAGTCAAATTTTATTCTTCAACAAGAATTAACAGAATTATGAACTAACAGATTATGAATCTAGGCCTATATCACACAAACTGTCCACCCCGCAACGTTGATTACACTGCGAGTCGGGTCGGGTAGGTTCCGGTTACTGAAATGGACGAAAAAAATGTCCATGTTCCTCTCCGTTGCGTACCACACGTCAGCCCATTGCATTTCACAGGAGTGGCCTATCTTGCTCCACTATAGGATCTTTGCTTGAAATTGACGCTTGAAGCAGCGCCGACGGCACGTGGGCTGCACAGATCTTAAAGGGTTAAAAGGCATGCTCTCTACTGTGCACCTATATAAGTTCGCGGGAGTCCTCCTTGACATACCGACTCTTCGTAATCTACTCAGGAAGTAGAGGCGCTGATGTGCTTTCTTTATGATTGCATCAGTGTTCTCGGACCAGGAGAGATCTTCAGAAATGTGCACGCCCTCGCGTGTGTGTGTGTGTGTACGCATGCGTGCGCAGCGCCAAGACATTAGGCCCCCCCCCCCCCATGTTTTGATAGTGATTTCCGCCCCCTTGGTTGGTCCAGACTCTCCCGCTTACTGTCCTCCAAGATCTCCGTGATAGAGAACAGGAAGTTCTGGGAGGCGGTGCTGTCTGTGGCATTTCTGTCGTACAAATCCATATAAAAGGATTTGCAGATCCTCAGCATGTCCGCCTGCAAGGATGTTACCGAGCCGTCCTCCTCTCTAAGGCTGTTCACAGAGCACCCCCTGTGAACCTTAGGGAAGAAGAAGCGTGAGCACGTCTCATCCCACGTGGCAGACCCTGGATCGAAATGCGATTTTCCAATGCCTTCCAGAGTTATATTTTCTCGGGGTGCGAGCTTTTGCTAAAGATTCGTTCTGTCTGCCGGTATGTGACTTTTTTTTTTAATCGCCCGACAATTTCAGCGCTGGAGTAATTTTAAAATTAGCTTCTAATGCCGTGAACACCGACAACGGGAACGGATTGTTACGTAGGGGACAGGTAAAGGAAATCCGTTTATTTTTTCATATAAACTTGTTTGTTAAGATGACCATAATCAAAATTTCACGTTGCGAGAAGGTGATTTATTCCCCATATGAACCGGCAGTATTTTTCCTGCCGATATGAGGTTTAAATTCACCGCAACCGCAACGTTCCAATCCATCGCGCTCCATAAAATCCCACTCGCAAGTTGATTTAAATGGCCATTATTTTACAGGCATTAAACACTAAGTTCCTTCCATTTGGCCTATAAATTAATGCCAATGAGATTAAAAAATCATGTTATGTTGTGAATTCTGGTGTGAATGTTATTTGGACACTTAGGCTTTTGAAAAAAATGTTAATATTTTCTTAAGAAATGGATAGATGTTTAGATCTAGTAAATTAATTTTGTAATTAGCTACAATTGGGTAACTAACTAATTATATGCTTTAATTACAGGTCATCCAAGTAAGATTGTTTTATATTTGTTTCAGAATGCTTCAATCTATAATAAGTGAAAAAAAATTTCAGTTCTCTTAATTTTTAAGAAAGTTATGGGCTTTTGACTGTCCTCGATCACAGCTTTTGAGTTAAGTCAATGGAAAGGCAATGGGGAACAAGATGCTAATTTCCGAGTATGAAAATGGCCATAACGTTTTTAATACTGAAGATATGAAAGTGAATTAGGTGTCAAATTAAACTTCTTTTTATGCTTTATCTGATGGGATAAATTGCAGACTTGATTTTTAAAATCTCAAAATTATGTAACATTGCTATTTGAAGGGGGCGCTAACAGCACGTTAGTGTGCACAACACATCCAATTTGCGACATGAAGAGTACTGCCCTACCGACTACAAATCCAGAAGATTCATGATAGAGCTCTATCTATGATCTTGGCTTCCCAGCTCTCCCTCAGCCCACTGTCTGCGCCTCGTCCCTTCTCCCCGTCAGTCTGAAGCAAAGATCTATAAGCTGTAGGATCTTTGGTCTGAAGGAGCGTCTCGACCTGAAACGTCTGCAGTTCTGTCTTCAACAAATACATCCATCCATTCATTGTTCCCTGAAGCAATTCCCCTGTGGAGTGCGCTCCCACAGCTCTGTGGACATGCCTGCCTGCCTGCCAACGCATCCAGGCCCACAGGCTGCACAGGCCCCGCCAGGCCAGGCTAGACCAGGCTAGACCAGGCCAGGCCAGGCCAGGCCCACCCTGTGGCCTGTGCGGGACAAGATCCACGGCGCGGCCTTCGTTCCGCTCCAGCGCTGGCGCCGTCGCCATGGAGACGCGGCGGCCCGGCTTCCGGCCGACCACTTCCGGCGGGGCGGGGCGGGACGGTGACGTTGTGACGAGCGGAGGGGGAGGGGGCTGGGCACGTGGTGACGTGCGTAGGGGAGGGGTGACGTACTAACGTGCTGCGAAGGGGCGGAATTACGTATGACATATTTGGGAGGGGGCGGGGGTGACGTGGTGACGCGAGGGGAGTGGCGTGGTGACGCGGTGACGTATTGGGGAGGGGGCGCGTGCGCGGTGCGGGTCCCGACGGAAAATGGCCGCTTCCTAGGAGGAGGGGAGCGACGGTGGAGCAGGAGTTGGAGTGGGGTGGAAGCGGAGCGTGAGCCTTCCCCTCAACCGGCTCTCTCTGCAGGTGAGTGCGGTCATTGTGTGTGTGAGAGAGAGAGAGAGAGAGAGAGATTTGCAGATGCTGGAGTCGGACTGAGGTGGAAGCGGAGTGAGAGCCTCCCTCCCTCCGTCCGTCTCCCCCCTCCCCTTCCCCGCCCTCCACCCCCCCCTTTCCCCCCTTCACCCCCTTCACCCCCTCATCTCCCTCCTCCTCCCCATCCCCTTCCACTCCCTTCCCCCTTCGTTACCCACCTCCCCCTCCCTTTTCCCCCCTCCCTCTCCCCCTCCCTCCCTCCGTCTCCCTCTCCCCCCTCCCCTTCCCCGCCCTCCACCCCCCCTTCACCCCCTCCTCTCCCCCCTCCCCTTCCCCGCCCTCCACCCCCCCTTCACCCCCTCCACCCCCCCTTCACCCCCTCCTCTCCCCCCTCCCCTTCCCCGCCCTCCACCCCCCCCTTTCCCCCCTTCACCCCCTTCACCCCCTCATCTCCCTCCTCCTCCCCATCCCCTTCCACTCCCTTCCCCCTTCGTTACCCGCCTCCCCCTTCCTTTTCCCCCTCTCCCTCCCCCCCTCTCCCCTTCCCTTACCCTCTCCCCCTCCCTCTCCCAGCACTCTGTGAAACGTCACCTATCCATGTTCTCCACAGATGCTGCCTGACCCGCTGAGTTACTCCAGCACTCTGTGAAACGTCACCTATCCATGTTCTCCACAGATGCTGCCTGACCCGCTGAGTTACTCCAGCACTCTGTGAAACGTCACCTATCCATGTTCTCCACAGATGCTACCTGACCCGCTGAGTTACTCCAGCACTCTGTGAAACGTCACCTATCCATGTTCTCCACAGATGCTGCCTGACCCGCTGAGTTACTCCAGCACTCTGTGTCTATCATCGATGTTGTGCAATTGTTTTTTCTGTGTGTGTGTGTTGGTTAAACTTAATGTCAAAATCAATGTTAACAGCATAAAACATTGAGGTCAATGTTTCCTCTCTGGCTGGGAGAGAAAAAAGTACTGGGAAAGACCCAGAACCTTTTGACCCAGTGAAATGGAATCATATCCGCCGAATATCAGGCAAACTGAATATCAAGCAGTCTGGAGAAGAGTCTCATCCTGAAACGTCACCCATTCCTTTTCTCCAGAGACGCTGCTTCTCCCGCTGAGTTACTCCAACATTTAGTGTCTATCTTTGGTGTAAACCAACATCAATATAGATAATTCACCAGGTGTTTATTAGTTCATAAGTCATGGGAACAGAATCAGGACTTTGGCCCATCGAGTCTACTCTGCCATTGAATCGCGGCTGATCTGTCTTCCCTCTACATCTGTATTTTTAGTGCAAGCTCAGAAGACTATTTGCCAGAGAAGCTTCCAGTCCTTTGCCCCGTACCACTGTTTCTGGCTGATAATTTGTCTGACAGCGTAGTGCTGAAATGTCAAACCTAGATGACATCTGTCATGTGTGGAGCTTGTGCTTAAGAGGCGAACGCTGTCATCAATATACCACCCGTATTGAATAGCTTAGATTATCTGCAATAACAAAATACCACGTTTCTGGTTCTTCAGGAAGACAGAAATTGATTATTTGCGTACAAGACCACAGTTAATAGAAACATAGAAACATAGAAATTAGGTGCAGGAATAGGCCATTCGGCCCTTCGAGCCTGCACCGCCATTCAATATGATCATGGCTGATCATCCAACTCAGTAACCTGTGCCTGCTTTCTCCCCATATCCCTTGATTCCACTAGCCCTTAGAGCTCTATCTAACTCTCTTTTAAATTCATTCAGTGAATTAGCCTCCACTGCCTTCCGTGGCAGAGAATTGTACAAATTCACAACTCTCTGGGTGAAAAGGTATATCCTCGTCTCAGTTTTCAATGGCACCCCTTTATTCTTAGACTGTGGCCCCTGAGTATTGGGAGTATTCTTAGACTCCCCCAAAATTGTAAACATTTTTCCTGCATCTAGCTTGTCCAGTCCTGTTTCTATAAGATCCCCTCACTTCCTTCTAAATTCCAGTGAATAAAAGCCAAGTGTTTCCTCATATGACAGTCCCGCCATCCTGGAGTTTACACTTTTAGTTTCTGGTGTTTATTATATGCCACAGGCTGATTTGGCACAGACATTGTGGTCTGATGGGCCTGTTCCTGTGCTGCATTGTTCTGTTCTATGTTTGTCACATGCACTCCGCTTTGTAGTCTTTCCTTGAATTTCTGCACATAGTGCTTTTCTGCTGCCTTACATAGGATTTCATGCCAAGTATACTCATAGTTAAAGGCCTGTCCCACTTATGCGATTCTTTTTTCGGCAACTTGCCGGCACCGGTCATAGTCGCAGCCGGCTGCCGGAAATGTTCAACGTGGTGAAAATCCAGCGGCGTCCAGAAAAAGCTGCGACTCTGGGCGACTACTCACGACCATACAGGCGGCACGTGTCGCGGGGTGACACCTGCATGGTCGTGAGTAGTCGCCC
This sequence comes from Raja brachyura, assembly GCA_963514005.1. The sequence goes on along the minus strand of OY740782.1, from coordinate 156,417,677 downwards.
AAAGATGCAGGAACAATTGCGCAAGTGGGACAGGACCTTTAAGGAGGAAGGCAAAACGTGAGTGTGGAATTCTCTGCCTCAGAGGGGCGGTGGAGGCCGGTTCTCTGGATGCTTTCAAGAGAGAGCTAGATAGGGCTCTTAAAAATAGCGGAGTCAGAGGATATGGGGAGAAGGCAGGAACGGGGTACTGATTGGGGATGATCAGGCATGATCCCATTGAATGGCGGTGCTGGCTCGAAGGGCCGAATGGCCTACTCCTGCACCTATTGTCTATTGTAAGAATTTGGAAAAAGATATGCTTCTACCTTGTTCAAGAAGGAACTGCAGATGCTGGAAAATCGAAGGTAGTCAAAAGTGCTGGAGAAACTCGGCGGGTGAGGCAGCATCTATGGAGCGAAGGAAATGGGCAATGTTTCGGGCTGAAACCCTTCTTCAAACCTTGCTTCAACCTTGCCTTAGACATTTTTGTCAGGAATATTATGACATGTCGCGGGGTGACGCCTGTATGGTCGTGAGTAGTTGCCCAAAGAGTCGTACCTTTTTCTGGTCGCCGCTGGATTTTCAACAAGTTGAAATTTTTCGGCGACCAGCTGCGACTATGGCGGGTGCCGGCAAGTCGCCGAAAGAATTGCGTAAGTGCGACAGGCCCCTTTAAGGAGGAAGTGTAGGAATTTGGACACAGATATGCTTGTACTTGCCTCAGACGTTTTTTTCAGAATCGCATTGCTGTATGTTTGCAGTATAGCGGAAAGTTTTCTGTTCAATTTGAGTAAATCAATCAGCCCCACACAAACAGTGATAATGATCAGTTAATAAGTGAGGTATGAACAACGTTGAGGGTTCCAAACCGTGTCAAAGTATTTATTATATTCAGAACTGCATGTCTGTACGGAGTTTGTACATTCTCCCCGTGACCGCGTGGGTTTTCTCCGAGATCTTCAGTTTCCCCCCACACTCCAAAGACGTACAGGTTTGTAGGTTAATTGGCTTGGGTTTGTATACTTGGTATCAGTGTAAATTGTCTCTCGTGTGTGTGTGTGTAGACTTGTGTTAATGTGCGGGGTCCGCTGGTCGGTGCGGACTCGGTGGGCCGAAGGGCCTGTTTCCGTGCTGTGTCGCTAAACTAAACTAAGTTGTACATATATATATTCATTGGTATATGGTCACACTGATTAGTTCTGTTCTGTATTTATTTGTGCCTACTATATTCTGTTGTGCTGAAGCAAAGCAAGAATTTCATTGTCCTATCTGGGACACATGACAATAAACTCTTGAATCATGAATTGCATGTTCACCTGAAATTCTTTTTTAAGATGAGTTTTCGATTTATTGCAGTCATGTGTACAGAGGTCCAGTGAAAAGCTTTGTTATGCATGCTATCTCAATAGAGCAGATAATATACATTAATACAATCGTCAAAATCAAATGCAGCAGTACAAAGAGCAGAATATGGTTGACAGCTTTGCAGTGCATCAGTTCCATGGACATGGAGAAGTCGAGTCTTTGGGGTCTGAACCCGACTTTCTAGAGCTCAAGTGTTACCTGTTAGGCAACATTTGACAATTTGGGCTTGAACGAAATAGACTGAAAGTATTTGAGAGGCCGTGGAATAAAATTACTGGTGCAAACATTGGCAGGGTGTGGTGGGAACAATGAAGAGGAATGCTTAAGACTGAAGGAAGGCTGGCGAGTTGGATGGGAAAGTTACAAATGACATGTAATCTGAAGTTCGAGAGGTGGCGGTGCCATTTAGAGTCAGAAGGAATGGCCACCATTCAATCATGGCTGATTTATCTCACCGTCCTATCCCCACTCTGCCTTCTCCCCATAACCCATGACACCCGCACTATTCAAGAATAAAAGTCATACGTCGTCATACAGCATGGAAACATGCCCTTCGGCAACATACCCTGACCACTTCCAGACCGACTAGTCCGAAGAAGGGTACCAACCCGAAATGTCACCCATCCATGTTCTCCAGCGATGCTGCTGAAAAGGCCCGATTGTAATCATCGATTGTCTTTCTGCTGACTGAACAGCAGGCAACAAAGGCTTTTTCACTGTACCTCGGTACACGTGACAATAAGCTGAAGCTGCGCGTGTCCGTGCTGACTGACAAAGATGCCCCATCTAAGCGAGTCCCATTGGTTGTGTTTGGCCCATATCAAGAGAGTCAAGAGTGTTTTATTGTCATATGTCCCGGACGGCAGTGAGTAAAGAGGATTTTCTGGAATTGTATCCAATACTATTGGGGCACAAAATGCTGGAGTAACTCAGTGGGACAGGCAGCATCTCTGGAGAGAAGGAACAGGTGAAGTTTCTGGTCGCGACCCTTCCTCAGACTGAGAGCCAGGGGAGAGAGAGAGATAAGGAAGTGTAAGGAGTGAGACCAAGACATAAAAAGGGGATGGAGATCAAGGAAAATGTAGAATAGATCACCATTAGCTCGGATAAGGTGACGACAATTCAAACAGATAAAATGTAATCGGTGGCAGTCGGACTGGTTGAAGAACTGGGAATGGGGGAGGGATGGAGACAGAGGAACGCAAAGTTAGAAGTCAATGTTCATACAGTTGGGGTGTAAGCTGCCCAAGTGAAATATGAGGCGCTGGGCCTCACTCTGACAATGGACCAGGACAGAAAGGCCAGTTTGGGAATGGGAGTTTTTAATGAGTTCTGACCCAAAACGTCACCCATCCTTTTTTCTGCAGAGATGCCTGACCCGCTGAGTTACTCCAGCACTCTGTGAAACGTCACTTATCCATGTTCTCCACAGATGCTGCTTGACCCGCTGAGTTACTCCAGCACTCTGTGAAACGTCACCTATCCATGTTCTCCACAGATGCTGCCTGACCCGCTGAGTTACTCCAGCACTCTGTGAAACGTCACCTATCCATGTTCTCCACAGATGCTGCCTGACCCGCTGAGTTACTCCAGCACTCTGTGAAACGTCACCTATCCATGTTCTCCACAGATGCTGCCTGACCCGCTGAGTTACTCCAGCACTCTGTGAAACGTCACCTATCCATGTTCTCTACAGATGCTGCCTGGCCCGTTGCATTAGTTCAGAACTTTGTGTCTATCTACGGTATAAACCAGGATGTGAGACTTAGTGAGGCTCTGTAGTATAAATATTTATATAGGTTGAGATAAATATCTTTAGGGTAAGATAAATAGAAATAGTCTTAGTTAAATGCTGTAGCAATAGGTGCAGGAGGAGGCCATTTGGCCCTTCGAGCCAGCACCGCCATTCAATATGATCATGGCTGATCATGCACAATCAGTACCCTGTGCCTGCCTTCTTCCAATATCCCCTGACTCTGCTATCTTTAAGAGCCCTATCTAGCTCTCTCTTAATCTGGATAGGTAAATGGAGGAAAACATATGGGAAAATATCAAGCTTTATGGATTAGTTTCATGTGAATATATTTTTGTCGACCCTAACTCCAGAGTGATGTTCTGTAACACAGATGCTGAACATAATTCACAAATTTAAAACTGGCAGGCAATTTTTGATCCATAAGCAAGTCTAATTTGAATTTAATTTAATGATTTTTGTTTCCTTTTGCGGTTAAATGAATCTTTATAAATGTTTTCATTGGGACTTGCGCGTGAGATCCACTGTTGGTTCTGATGGAAACACTAAGTGCCGATTCAATCAATCTAATCTGATAGCAGTGAGTCTAGACCATTGGCAATGTTCACGCTTGGAATCATTATGTATCAAAAGCTGAATGACCATTTGTACCAAGAACCCGTGAGGTCATAAGTGATTTACGGGGCACAATTAGGCCATTTGGCCCATCAAGTCTACACTGCCATTCGATCATGGCTGATCTATCTCTCACTAACCCCATTCTTGTCTGAATTTGGCCGATTAGAACTGCACACAATTTGATTTTTGATTTAATTTATTGTCATTGTCTTCAATGAAGAGACAACTAAATTATTTTTCCTTTACAGTCATCCAATAAAGAAATAAATAAATACATTTAATTGGAAAAAAAGAAACAAAACACAGAACAGAGTAGTCCACAACACAAACATCCCCACTGCAGCACTAAGGTTCCAAGTGTGGTCTCTCCAACGATATTGACAACTACAAAACGATTTACCTCTGGCCCACAATGCAAAATGACATGTGACTTGGAGATTTTGTTTCATTTAGTTTAGTTTAGTTTGGAAATACACCACAGAAACAGGCCCTTCGGCCATTCAATCACGGCTGATCTATCTCTCCCTCTTAACCCCATTCTCCTGCCTTCTCCTCATAACCCCTGACACCCATACTATCTATCTCTATCTATCTATCTGTGCCTTAAAAATATCCATTGACTTGGCCTCCACAGCCGTCTGTGGCAAATTCCACAGATTCACCTGACTAGTCAGATTTCTGACTAAAGAAATTCCTCCTCATCTCGTTTAAAGGGAATTAAAGGGAAAGCCCTTTAATTCTGAGACTGGTCCTAGACGCTCCCACGAGTGGAAACATCCTCTCCACGTCCACCCTATTCAGGTCCTCTCATCATCTTGTGTTGTCCATCAAACGTCACTGGAGACCTTGAAACTATCTTTAATTGGACTTGATCTGCCTTGACAGGGTTGTCTTTTTGATCCCTAATTGAAATAATCTCCCATCATTTCCTTTTCTGAGTCCCTACTCCAGACTTTCTCTGACGCCCCACATTCCCTTCCACCCCACTGTCCTTCTGCACCATGCAGTTCACCCCCCATCTTCCTTCCTTGTTCAGATTCAATATCTGCACCCCTTTTTCTCCACTACACCTCCAGCCTATACACTTCATCCACACATTTGCCAACCACACTTTCTTATCCTAGTTCTCGGCGTACCAGGGCCCCATCCCGACCTCTACCTCCGTTACATCGACAACTGCTTTGGTGTCACCTCCTGCACCCACACACAACTGACTGACTTCATCCATTTCACCACCAACTTCAATCCGGCACTCAAATATACTTGGACCATTTCCAACACTTCCCTACCATTCCTTGACCTCACCATCTCTATTGCAGGTGATACGCTCCAGACCGACATCCACTACAAACCAACTGACTCCCACAGCTACCAGGACTACTCTTCCTCCCACCCTGCTTCCTGTAAGGACTCCATCTCCTATTCCCAATTCCTCCCTCTACGCCGCATCTGCTCCCAGGATGAGCTGTTCCACACCAGGTCATCACAAATGTCCTCATTCTTCAGAGAACGTGGATTCCCCTCCCCCACTATAGATGAGGCTTGCACCAGAACATTTAATTTTCTCTATTCTGTTAACCCTTGATGTCTCCTCCCCTTCCCACCTCTCCCCCAGCCCTCGGGCTCCTCCTCCTTTTTCCTTTCATCTCCCCCCCCCACCCCCACCTCCCATCAGTCTGAAGAAGGGTTTCGGCCCGAAATGTTGCCTATCTCCTTCGCTCCTTAGATGCTGCTGCATCCGCTGAGTTTCTCCAGCCTTTTGTGTACCCTTAACAATCTTATATGTTTCAATGAGATTCCCTCTCAGCCTTCTAAACTCCAGAGTGTACAAGCCCAGCTGCTCCATTCTCTCAGCATATGACAGTCCCGCCATCCCGGGAATTAACCTTGTAAACCTACGCTGCACTCCCTCAATAGCAAGAATGTCCTTCCTCAAATTAGGGGACCAAAACTGTACACAATACTCCAGGTGTGGTCTCACTAGGCTCTGTACAACTGCAGAAGGACATCTTTGCTCCTATATTCGATTCCTCTTGTTATAAAGGCCAACATGCCATTCGCTTTCTTAATGACTTAATTTATTATATATTTTTCTATAAAAAAGGCATTACCATTAAAGTGGTTAGTAAGCACATTTGTTTTAATGGCACTGAAGCTGGAAATTTGAGATTTTTTTTCTCTCTACCTATGGTTTTCTAATTTCCAAGTAGCAGAATATTTCCCAAATTTACTGTAATACAACCTTTTAGGGAAGACCAGACGAGCTAGTGGGATGATAAGTTTATCAACGGCAACACTGGAGGATTGCCATAGGCAACTGTTGAACTGTAACTTTACTTTGTGTAGCAATTTAGCAACTTTTCTGCTAGAACTAGAATTCTATATATGTACTGTACTTCACTAAATAAATGATATATAAAATTATACACAAGGGAGAGTTGTACATGACGAAAATTACCACAAAAAAAGAACATTTAGTCGAGGGTGAATGAAATTTTGTGATAAACTCAAGGGTGAATGTCACTGAAATAGTTAAAGAAGCACTGGTTTAGAGAGGCAATAGACAATAGGTTCAGGAGTAGGCCATTCGGCCCTTCCAGCCAGCACCGCCATTCAATGTGATCATGGCTGATCATTCCCAATCAGTACCCCGTTCCTGCCTTCTCCCCATATCCCCTGACTCCGCTATCTTTAAGAGCCCTATCTAGCTCTCTCTTGAAAGTATCCAGAGAACCTGCCTCCACTGCCCTCTGAGGCAGAGAATTCCACTCTCTGTGAGAAAAAGTGTTTCATCGTCTCCATTCTAAATGGCTTACTCCTTATTCTTAAACTGTGGCCCCAGGTTCTGGAACTGTGGCCCTTGGTTCTGGTGTGAAAATAGGCCCTTCGGCCCATGAACTCCAGGCCGCACACTATTTCAATGTAATCGCACTTTCACATTCTCTCCCCACACAAAAGGCTCAATTAGGAATAGGAATACTTCATTGTCACATGTGACTAGGCACAATGAAATTCTTTGCTTGCATACACAATGTATACAAATAGCAGCCACCTACGGCGCTGATAAGGATGTATAAAGGTGACAACAGAATATACTGTTACTGTGCTGTTCAGGGTTTAATAAGAATCATTGCACTATCCACAATGCATCACCATAATGCTTCCTCAATAAACTAATAAGATCACCAATTAACGTACAGACTCAAGATAGAAACAAAATGCTGGAGTAACTCGGCAGGACAGGCAGCGTCTCTGGAAAGAAGGAATGGGTGACGGGTCTGAAGAAGGGTCTAGACCCAAACAATCACCCATTTCCTTCTCTCCAGCGACGCTGCCTGTCCCGCTGAGTTACCCCAGCTTCTTGTGTCTATCTTGGGAGTCCAGGTTTCAAGGTTCAAGGTCAGTTTATTGTCACATGTACCAATTAAGGTACAGTGAAAGTCTAACCAGCGTTTGCAGTTCCTTCCTACACATAACTTACAAATCCGTCTTTGGGATGTGGTAGCTAACTGGATGAAACCCGCGCGGTCACAGAGAGAACGAGCAAACTCCACACAGACAGCACTTGAGGTCAGGTTCGACGAGTTTTTACTTTGTGTTGGCTGCCTCAGTCTGTGTGAACACTCGATAAGCTGCAGACAGTTGAGCCAGACCATATGTCCAGGTGCCCTGCCTCACCATTTGCAAAGATGATCATTTAAAAAATGTTATTAGAACTCCAATTGTGGGCATAACATTTGGTGGAGATTATGAGAAATTTAACTTTGCACACCATGTTTACATGCGAGACCAAGCGCAGGCTCGGCAATCGATTCGCTGAACACCTCCGCTCAGTTCGCCCTAACATACCTGATCTCCCGGTTGCTCAGCACTTTAACTCCCCATTCCCAGTCTGAAGAAGGGTCTCGACCCGAAACGTCGCCTATCTCCTTCGCTCCTTAGATGCTGCTGCACCCGCTGAGTTTCTCCAGCCTTTTGTACACCCCCAATCTGACCTTTCTGCCCTGGGCCGCCTCCACTGTCAGAGTGAGGCCCAGCACAAATTGGACGAACAGTGCCTCATATTTCGCTTGGGTAGTTTACACCCCAGCAGTATGAACGTTGACTTCTCTAACCTCAAGTAGCCCTTGCTCTCAATCTCTCTCCACCCCATCCCCCTTCCCAGTTCGTGGAAGACCCCCTTCGGAGTCTTACTCTCCGAATACATCCTATCTCAGTCCCGCCCCCTCCCCTGACATCAGTCTGAAGAAGGGTCTCGACCCGAAACGTAGCCCATTCCTTCTCTCCAGAGATGCTGCCTCACCCGCTGAGTTACTCCAGCATTTTGTATCTACCCTTGATTTAAACCAGCATCTGCAGTTCTTACCTACGCATGTTTGCATGCTTTCTTGGATGTTTGGGCCTGGCTGATTTATTTGAAGGCATTTTAGTTTTGTTGTCAGGTATTGGTGAGCCTGAGCAAAAGGAAGAGGTTGAGCAGGCTAGGAATCTATTCCTTGGAGCGCAGGAGGATGAGGGAGTAATATTACAGAGGTGTACAAAACCATGAGGAATAGATCGGGTAGATGCACAGAGTCTCTCGCCCAGAGTAGGGGACTCAGTAAATGCACACGTTCATGCCCAGAGTTGGGTATACCTTTGCTCTACCTATTGTACTTGAGTCTGACTTGTATTTATGTATAGTGTCTTGAGTTTGACTGTTTTTGTATCAGTGTTATCTGATCTGTTTTAGAAAGAACTGCAGATGCTGGTAAAATCGAAGGTAGGCACAAAATGCTGGAGCAACTCAGCGGGACAGGCAGCATCTCTGTAGAGAATGAATGGGCAAAGTTTTGGGTCGAGACTCTTCTTCAGACTGATGTCAGCAAAGTGGGCGGGACAAAGATAGAACGAAGTCGGAGACAGTAAAGCCCCTGTCCCACTTACGTGTCCTTGGCACGTTAATTACACGACCACGTGGTTGCGTTGAGGCGCGACGGTCCCGCGAAGGTCGCACGCGACTTCATGCGACGGCACAACCGTCTGAAGCGTGTGACGACATTTGAAGATGGACACAAAATGCAGGAGTAACTCAGCGGGACCGGCAGCATCTCTGGAGAGAAAGAATGGGTGATGTTTCACGTTGAGACTTCTTCAGTCTGAAAGAAGGGTCTTGCCCCTAAACGTCACCCATTGACAGGGCCTTAAGACTGGTGGGAGAACTGGGAAGGGGGAGGGGATGGAGAGAGAGAGAGTAAGCTAGGGCTATTTGAAGTTGGAGAAGTCTTGTACTCGCTGGAATTTAGAAGATTTAGGGGGGATCTTATAGAAACTTACAAAATTCTTAAGGGGTTGGACAAGCTAGATGCTGGAAGATTGTTCCCGATGTTGGGGGAGTCCAGAACAAGGGGTCACAGTCTAAGGATAAGGGGGAATTCCTTTAGGACCGAAATGAGGAAAACATTCTTTACACAGAGAGTGGTGAGTCTCTGGAATTCTCTGCCACAGAAGGTAGTTGAGGCCAGTTCATTGGCTATATTTAAGAGGGCGTTAGATGTGGCACTTGTGGCTAAAGGGATCAGGGGGTATGGAGAGAAGGCAGGTACGGGATACTGAGTTGGATGATCAGCCATGATCACGGTGCAGGCTCGAAGGGCCGAATGGCCTACTCCTGCACCTATTTTCTATGTTTCTATGTTAAGTCAATGTTCATACTGCTGGGGTGTGGCTACCCAAGTGAAATACAAGGTGCTGTTCCTCCAATGTGCGCTGGGTCTCACTCTGACAATGGAGAAGGCCCAGGACAGATTGGGAATGGGAGGGGGAGTTGAAGTGCTGAGCCACCGGGAGATTCAGATCTGTTAGAGCAAAACAAAGCTTTCCACTGTACCTCAGTACACATGACAATAATAAACCTAAACTAAATCTTCCCCAGCCTAATTATTTTTGCAAATATGGCCTTGACTTCTTTACTTTTTGAATTAAGATTTAGTGCACGGCGTTCAACCCATATTATCTTCCTTTTTGAAATACTTGGTATTTTGTAATAACCACATTTTACCCCACCCCGGTGTTGTAATTTTCGTTGAACAACTGTGACATTGAAGAGCTTTGACAAGATGAATTATTTTCTAAATTGAGAGCAGCTTTGGGGAAGTCTTCCTGATAAGCAGTATCAGAGCCTTCAACGCAGTCAGACAACATCTCTGGATGGCGGTGCTGGCTCAAAGGGCCGAATGGCCTACTCCTGCACCTATTGTCAGTCCCAGTTTAATGGTGCAAACGGCAATTGCACTGAAAGCCCTGCACACTGCAGCTGTCCACCAGTAACAAACACCTGATTTATGGAAGATAGACACAAAATGCTGGAATAACTCGGCGGGACAGGCAGCATCTCTGGGGAGAAGGAATGGGTGATAGAAACGTAGAAAATAGGTGCAGGAGGAGGCCATTCGGCCCTTGGAGCCAGCACTGTCATTCATTATGATCATGGCTGATCGTTCAAAATCAGTATCCCGTTCCTGCTTTCTCCCCATATCCCTTGATTCCATTAGCCCGAAGAGCTAAATCTAACTCTCTCTTGAAAACATCCAGTGAATTGGCCGCCACTGCCCTCTGTGGCAGAGAATTCCACAGATTCACAACTTTTTTCCTCATCTCCATTCTAAATGGCCTACCTCTTATTCTTAATGCTGGAGTTACTCCAGCATTTTGTATCTATCTTTGATTTAAACCAGCATCTGCAGTTCCTTCCTACACGCCTGATTTATGGAGACCCCTACACACAAACAACCTCCTAATTATTATAGATTTATTTTAATTCTTATAGATTTTTAGATTAGAAAATCCGACTTGCATACCTGCTTTGATTCCAACGAAATGCTGAACTCATTTCCTCTATGTCTCCACTTTAGTTCAGTTTAGAGATCCAGCACGGAAACAGGCCCTTTGGCCCATCCCGTCCACGCGGACCAGCGATCACCACACACTAACCCCTTTCCACACACACTAGGGACAATTTATAGGTCTGAGGAAGGGTCACCTATTCCGTTTCGAAATGTCACCTATTCCGTTTCTCCAGAGATGCTGTCTGACCCGTTGAATGACTCCAGCTTTTTGTGTGTCTTAGGGGCATTTTATATTTGTACCAAGCCATTTTGCCCACAAACTTGCACGTCTTTGGAATGTGGGGGGAAACTGGAGAACCCGGAGAAGGCCCACGCAGTGACGGGGAGAACCTACAAACTCCGTACAGAGAGCACACATGGTCAGAATCGAACCCGGGTCTGTGGCGCTGTAACTCTACCGCTGCACGACCATGCCTCCCTTTTATTAACTGTTTCTTCGTGATTTAGTAATTGTTCTTTCGTATCAGTCTTGAGTGCTTTTGATGCATTAATTACAATACTATTTTAGTGGTCAGGATTGACTTGTGCAACATCTGTAAAAGCAGAAGTCGCTCGGGCAACCTGTAGAGGAGTTTGGTCTGCATCCTGTATCAAACATCATTTATGTCAAGCGTGTGTGTGTGTGTGTGTGTTGATGGAGCAGAGCTGGTCATGCAGCATGGAAACAGGCCCATTTGCAGCCCTGTGTAGAAAGGAACTGCAGTTGCTGGTATATACTGAAAATGGACACAAAGTGCTGGAGTAACTCAACGGTTCAGGCAGCAACTCTGGAGAACATGGATAGGTGACGTTTCACAGAGTGCTGGATTAACTCTGCGGGTCAGGCAGCATCTCTGGAGAAAAAGGATAGGCAACATTTTGGGCCAGAACTCTTCTTCAGACCCGAAACATCACCTATCCATGTTCTCCACAGATGCTGCCTGACCCGCTGAGTTACTCCAGCACTCTGTGAAACGTCACCTATCCATGTTCTCCACAGGTGCTGCCTGACCCGCTGAGTTACTCCAGCACTCTGTGAAACGTCGCCTGTCCATGTTCTCCACAGATGCTGCCTGACCCGCTGAGTTACTCCAGCACTCTGTGAAACGTCACCTATCCATGTTCTCCACAGATGCTGCCTGACCCGCTGAGTTACTCCAGCACTCTGTGAAACATCACCTATCCATGTTCTAGAGGCAGGAAACATGTTCCCGATGTTGGGGGAGTCCAGAACCAGGGGCCACGGTTTAAGAATAAGGAGTAAGCCATTTAGAACGGAGACGAGGAAGCACTTTTTCTCAGTGAGTGTGGTGAGTCTGTGGAATTCTCTGCCTCAGAGGGCGGTGGAGGCCGGTTCTCTGGATGCTTTCAAGAGAGAGCTAGATGGGGCTCTTAAAAATAGCGAGTCAGGGGATATGGGGAGAAGGCAGGAACGGGGTACTGATTGGGGATGATCAGCCATGATCACATTGAATGTCGTTGCTGGTTCGAAGGGCCAAATGGCCTACTCCTGCGTCCATTGTCAAACGTGGATTCGTTCGTCTAAAGTGTTAATATATATTGTTAATAACTGGGTAGACACAAAATGCTGGAGTAACTCAGCGGGACAGGCAGCATCTCTGGAGAGTGGCAATGGGTGGCCTTCTACCGCTGCTCTGTGCAGCTACCGAATGCTGGAGCTCGAGCTGCCAGAGGTGGAGGAGGTGGTTGAGGCAGGTTAATGACACGGGCAGGTACGTGGGTAGGAAAGGTTGTTACGGATATGGACCAAATGCAGGCACATGAGACTAGCTTAGCTGGAGCATCTTGGTCGGACGAGGTTGGATGAGTTGGGCTGTACGACTATGATTAGCATTGACATAAACTGCTTTTTTACACGAGTAGTAGCTCTACTCAATAACCAAAAATCTGTAGCCTCCTTTTGCTCTGGTATTTTATTTAATTCACATGTTTAATCAACAATGTTTTATTATTACTGTTTAATGTTTTATGTGTCATTCCTAACTGTCACTGTACGTCATGTTGTCACTTGTGGGCGGAGCACCAAGGCAAATTCCTTGTATGTGAATACTTGGCCAATAAACGTATTCATTCATGATGACGGCCACAAAGTGCTGGAGTAACTCAGCGGGTCAGGCAGCATCTCTGGAGAGAAGTCACCTGTTCCCTCTCTCCAGAGGTGTTGCCTGTCCCGCTGAGTTGCCCCAGCAATTTGTGTCTACGTCGACTTAAGCCAGCATCTGCAGTTCTTTCCTAGGCTTTCAGCCCTCAGAGTCGACCTCTCATCATTCATGCAGTCACACTAGTTCTATGTTACCCCACATTCTCATCACTCCCAAACACTTGGAGCAATTTTAGAGGCCGATTAACCTACAAACCCTCCCTGTGACTGCGCGGGTTTTCTCCGGGTGCTCCGGTTTCCTCCCACACTCCATAGACGTGGAGGTTAAGTGGCTTCTGTTAAATTGTGTTGTGTGCGGGGTTCGCTGGCCAGTGCGGACCTGGTGGGCCGAAGGGCCTGTTTCCGCGCTGTATCTCTAAACTAAACTATACCCCATCAGTGTAGAATTGGATCTCCTGAGGTTATGAGTAATGTACCGGAATTCAAGTCTTGATCTGCCTCGTGTTTCCATATTCCAGGTTCCCACTTCAAAATGAATGTTATCAAAGAGAACAAGGATTTGGCCTGTTACTACACAACAAAACACTCTTGGAGGGGAAAGTAAGTTATTTCTGATATTGGATAGTTTAAAAAAATGTTTTTTATGATGAAACAGTCTAATTACTGACTTGCTTTGCAATTTCATCAATAGTTTTTTTGCTTTTCGTTTGTGATTGAAGATCTGAATTATTGATTGGGGGAAAATCTTCGATCTAATCATAAGCATACTTTGTTAGCCAAGTATGTTTTGCAACATAAGAGGAATTTGATTTGCCGGACGTCATAGCAACAGAACACACAAAATACATGTTAACATAAACATCCACCACAGTGACTCCTGAGGGCAGTGGGCAGGTGCTATAGACCTGCACGGGAAGGTAGACGCTCCCGCCCCCACCAGTCTCGGGCAGATGGGGCTCGTCAGCCTGGGAAGGCAGTCCATCTAGGAGAGGGAAAACTCTGATTTAAAACCTCCACTGCCTAGTGGCCATATCCAGTCATGGAAAAGGCTCCAGGAGTAAACCTCAAGAAAACCCAGAGTCAGAGCCCCTAAGGCAGTTCGTCGCTGTCTACAACCTAGGGGGTGCCGTCCAGTTGGTATGGCTGCCCAGCCTGCAGCTGTCTGTTTTTTAACTTCTTTCTTTTATTTTTAGTGAGTTTTAGTGTTTTGTTTTTGGAGCCCTAGCCTTTTCTATGTGGGGGGTGGGGGGAGGGGGAAACTGCTTTTCCTGGTCCCTACCTGGTCGGAGAGGCAGCTTTTCTCCGGGCTGCACCGTCGACCCGTCCTCGCGGCCTACCAGCGGGCCTGGAGCGGCGTTTCCTGAGGAGGCTGGCTAGAACCTCGGCTTCGGCAGCGGCTCAGCGCTGGAGTGCCATCGTGGAGTGGAGCGGGCGATACCTTGCCTGGGTCGCCGCGCTGGAGCTGCAGAATGCTGAGACCGCAGGTTGAACATCGCGGAGCTGCGGGACTATGGGGCGGCCGGCTGCGGGCGGCGGCGCTGAACTTTAACATCGGGAGCCTGGGATCTCTCGGCGAGATCACCAGTTGTGGAGCTCCATCCAGTGCGGCCTTGTCGGCTTCGGAAGCCACGGACTCCGGCAGGGAAGCGGCCGTTCCAGGTGTCCCAAGCCGCTGTGAGGACTCTCCCGACGCCGGAACACCAACACCCGGCGAGAAGGCCTAAAACATCGGGCCGCCGTAGCACCGACTGCGGAGGCCTCAATAGGCCCGACTATGGGTGGACATGGGGATGGGACTGGACTTTGTGCCTTCCCCCACAGTGGGAACCATTGTGGGGAGATGTTTTTATGTTCATTGTTACTTCTTTAGTGTTGGGTCTTATCTTTATCTGTGTGCTGCATGGCAAGTCAAATTTCACTACACCAATTGGTGTATGTGACAATAAATGTCCTTTGTCCTTGTCCAACCTCGCTCTGGCAGCTTCTGTGATGGAGCTGGTGCCAAACTGTAACGGCCCTGCTGTTCCTTCGGATCGATCAGCGACATGGAGACGACGGGGGGACGCGCTGCATGGGCAACAGCCTGTCTGTCCTCCATATGACATCGCCCAGGCTTGCATCCGACCACACGTCACCTGCAAACTAGGATGGATCACCCATGGTCAGTCATGACCAAGCGGGGCCGACTACAGTGTCTCCTCCACATTCCTCACTGTGATGGAAGGCAACAAAAAAAAGAAGTTCATCTCTTCCCTTCTTCATTCTCCCGTGGTCGAGGGCCTCGAGCCTTCCGTTTGTGGGACTATCTTAGCTCCTGTAGCCGGAGGTCGGGCCGTCCGAATCGGGGGGGATCAAGCTCCCGCATCGGGGGATCTCGGCTCCCCGCGGCGGGCGATCACACACCGGGTCGGGGCTGGTTGAACCTTCTGTGACTATGGAGCTTCCCGGCATCGGTCTCGACCCGAGACTGCGCGCTCCTCGATGTTAGAGCATCGATCCCAGGCGAGGGATCGGCTCCCGATGGTAAGTCCACATCCCCGCGGTGGGGCTGAAAGTCAGTCCCGAGTGAGGCCGCCAGCTCCATGATGTCAGGCCGCAGAGCGACCGGAGATACGACCCAGAAAACAATCGCTTCCCCGGCAAGGTAAGAGACTGGGAAACAAAAAAAGTTTCAAACCGCCCCCCCCCCCCCCCCCCCCACCACATAAAACAAACCAGAGAACATTAACACCAACTTTTAAACAAAAACGACGGACAGACCATCGGCGAGGCTGCCATCGCTGACGGCTCCACACAGTAGAATATAAGGTGAGATATTGCTTTCTTCCCTGTGTGATCCACCATTTGTTTCGTCAAGAAGCCAGTCTGTTTTGCATTGCAATTACCGCTTATGTTGTAACGTAACTGGTGGGGGGCCGGTGAGATACGGGGTGACCCGGGGGGAGGGTCGCTGAGGACGAGCAACCTGGGCGTGGGGGGTCCCGAGAACGAGGAGGGACCAAGTGAGCGGAGGTTTGTGTGATGGTCTGGGCTGCGTCCACGATCTACAATTTCTTGTGGTCTTGGATGGAGCTGTTCGCAAACCGGACTGTGATGCATCCTGAGAAGACATTCTCCAAGGTGCATCCCAACACACTGATGCAATTATAAAGAAGGCACATCAGCGCCTCTACTTCCTGAGAAGATTACGGAGAGTCGGTTTGTCAAAATGTCTCTCGATCTTCTACAGATGCACAGTAGAGAGCTTGCTGACCGGTTGCATCGTGGCTTGGTTCGGCAACTTGAATTTCTAGGAGCGGAAAAGACTACAAAAAGTAGTAAACACTGTCCAGTCCATCATCGGCTCTGACCTCCCTTCCATCGAGGGGATCTATCACAGTCGCTGCCTCAAAAAGGCTGGCAGCATCATCAAGGACCCACACCACCCTGGCCACACGCGCATCTCTCCGTTGCCATCAGGTAGAAGGTACAGGAGCTTGAAATCTGGAACATCCAGGTTCAGGAACAGCTTCTTCGGCACAGCCATCAGACTATTAAACACAACTTCAAACTAACTCTGAACTATAACAGCCTATTGTACTTTATCTGTTTATTTATGTGTGTGTGTGTGTATGTATATATATGTGTGTGTTATATATAACATATACACACACACACACACACACACACACACACACACACGGTATATGGACACACTGAACTTTTATATCCTGTTGTATTATGTTCTGTAGTGCTGCAGCAAGCAAGAATGTCTTTGTTCTATCTGGGACACATGATAATAAAACACTCTTGACTTGAGTAGTTGGTGGGGGTTGTTGGGGACGTGCCAAACGGCCTTGGCCTTTGAAGGGATTGGAGGCTTTGATTGGCTTGCTGATGTAGAGAGAGAGTTGGTTGTTGCAAGATGATTCTCAATCTATACTCCATCTCGTCATTATTTAATATCCATCCCACTGCAGTGGTCGAACAATCCACGTGCAATAATACACCAATAAAAGAGTGAAATAATTGTAAGTAGATCCTCTTCCGAGACAGCATGCTGAGGGCAGAAAGCATTTTATCCGGATACATCACAGCTTGGTTTGGGAACAGCTCCATCCCGGATCGTAAGAAATTGCAGCGAATTGTTGACACAGCCCAAACAATCACACACTAATCTCCCTTCCATTGACTCCATCTACACCTCACGCTGCCTCGGCAAGGCCGGCAGCATCATCAAGGACCAGTCACACCGCGGCCACTCCCTCATCTCCCCTCTCCCATCGGGCAAGAGTTACAGAAGTGTGAAAACGGCCAGGGGCAGTTTCTTTCCAGTTGTTATCATACAACTGAAGCATCTTACCACAACCAGAGAGCAGTGCAGAACTAGTAATCAACCTCATTGATGTCCTGTGGACCATCCTCAACCGGACTCTGGATCCTCTGGAATTTAGAAGGATGAGAGGGGATCTTATTGAAACCTTTTAGATTATTAAGTGTTTGAAAACCTTTTCACACAGAGGGTTGTGAATCTGTGGAATTCTCTGCCTCAGAAAACAGCGGAGGCCAATTCTCTCGATGCTTTCAAGAGAGAGTTAGATAGGGCTCTAAAGATAGCGGAGTCAAAGGATATGGGGAAAAGGCAGGAACTGGGTACGGAGTGTGGATGATCAGCCATGATCACAGTGATTGGCGGTGCTGGCTCGAAGGGCCGAATGGTCTCCTGCGTCTATTGTCTATTGACTTTATTGATTGTACCTTGCACTGAACGCTACTCCTATATCATTTATCTACACACTGTAAATGGCTCGATTGTAATCATGTATTGTCTTTCCGCTGACTGGATAACAGGCAACAAAAGCTTTTCACTGTACCTCGGTACACGTGACAATACACTGAACTGAAATGCCACATTCCAGCAGCACCCATGCAACTCCCAGTCTTGAGTCCCTGAAACATCAGGACTAGACCCAAAGAGGTTTGCAATTTGTTATTTTCTGTTGATGCCCGGTGTCCTGGCGTCACACTGTGTTAATGACGTAGTGGTGGATCTGGCCCAGCGCCATGCCGTCGGCTCCTACTGCTGCTCTGTACACCTGCCGTATGCTGAGGCCGAGCTGCCAGAGGTGGAGCAGGTAGTTGAGGCAGGTACTACAACTGCATTTAAATGTCACGGGCAGGTACATGCACAGGAAAGGTTGTGAAGGATGTGGACCAAATGCAGGCACATGGGACTAGCTTACCTGGAGCATCTTGGTTGGATGGGTTCGGCTGTACGACTATGATTAGCATGATGAAGGACACAGAGTGCTGGAGTAACTCAGCGGGTCAGGCAGCATCTGTGGAGAACATGGATAGGTGACGTTTCACAGAGTGCTGGAGTAACTCAGCGGGTCAGGCAGCATCTGTGGAGAACATGGATAGGTGACGTTTCACAGAGTGCTGGAGTAACTCAGCGGGTCAGGCAGCATCTGTGGAGAGAAAGGATGGCTGACGTTTCTGGTCGTGACCATCAGAGTGAAAGTAGAGGCGAGGGAACAGATGACCAAGGAAAGCTGGGCCCATAATAGCCCATAGGTGGCGGGGAAAGAAGTAAGGAAGTCAGTTTATTGGCCAATTATTCACATACAAGGAATTTGCCTTGGTGCTCCGCCCACAAGTAACAACATGACATACAGTGACATTTACGAATGACTCACATAGAAACATAGAAACATAGAAAATAGGTGCAGGAGTAGGCCATTCGGCCCTTCGAGCCTGCACCGCCATTCAATGTGATCATGGCTGATCATCCAACTCAGTATCCCGTACCTGCCTTCTCTCCATACCCCCTGATCCCTTTAGCCACAAGTGCCACATCTAACGCCCTCTTAAATATAGCCAATGAACTGGCCTCAACTACCTTCTGTGGCAGAGAATTCCAGAGACTCACCACTCTCTGTGTAAAGAATGTTTTCCTCATTTCGGTCCTAAAGGAATTCCCCCTTATCCTTAGACTGTGACCCCTTGTTCTGGACTCCCCCAACATCGGGAACAATCTTCCAGCATCTAGCTTGTCCAACCCCTTAAGAATTTTGTAGGTTTCTATAAGATCCCCCCTCAATCTTCTAAATTCCATCGAGTACAAACCGAGTCTATCCAATCTTTCCTCATATGAAAGTCCTGACATCCCAGGAATCAGTCTGGTGAATCTTCTCTGTACCCCCTCTATGGCAAGGATGTCTTTCCTCAGATTTGGAGACCAAAACTGTACGCAGTACTCCAGGTGTGGCCTCACCAAAACCCTGTACAACTGCAGTAGAACCTCCCTGCTCCTATACTCAAATCCTTTCGCTATGAATGCTAACATACCATTTGCTTTCTTCACTGCCTGCTGCACCTGCATGCCTACTTTCAATGACTGGTGTACCATGACACCCAGGTCTCGTTGCATCTCCCCCTTACCTAATCTGCCACCATTCAGATAATACACTAAACACTAAACATTAATAATAATAAAACATTAATGATAAAACACCATTGATCAAGCATGTGAACCAACAAAATACCAGATCAAAGGGCGGCTACAGATTTTTGGCTGTTGAGCTGAGCAACTACTCGTGGATAAAAGCTGTTTTTATGTCTGGCTGTGGCAGCTTTGACAGTCCGGAGTCACCTTCCAGACTTTCAGAAGGCTTTCGACAAGGTCTCACACAAGAGATTAGTATACAAACTTATACTTTGGCTGGCAGACAGGAAGCAAAGGGTAGGAGTAAAAGGGTCCTTTTCAGAATGGCAGGCAGTGACTAGTGGGGTACCGCAAGGCTCAGTGCTGGGACCCCAGCTATTTACAATATATATTAATGATTTGGGTGAGGGAATTCAATGCAACATCTGCAAGTTTGCGGATGACACGAAGCTGGGGGACAATGTTAGGAGGATGCTAGGAAGCTGCAAGGTGACTTGGATAGGCTGGGTGAGTGGGCAAATGCATGGCAGATGCAGTATAATGTGGTTAAATGTGAGGTTATCCACTTTGGCGGCAAAAACAGGATGGTTGACTATTATCTGAATGGTGGCAGATTAGGAAAGGGGAGATGCAACAAGACCTGGGTGTCATGGTACACCAGTCATTGAAAGTCGGCATGCAGGTGCAGCAGGCAGTGAAGAAAGCGAATGGTATGTTAGCATTCATAGCAAAAGGATTTGAGTATAGGAGCAGGGAGGTTCTACTGCAGTTGTACAGGGTCTTGGTGAGGCCACACCTGGACTATTGCGTACAGTTTTGGTCTACAAATCTGAGGAAAGACACTCTTGCCATAGAGGGAGTACAGAGAAGGTTCACCAGACTGATTCCTGGGATGTCAGGACTTTCATATGAGGAAAGACTGGATAGACTCGGCATGTACTCGCTAGAATTTAGAAGATTGAGGGGGGATCTTATAGAAACGTACAAAATTCTTAAGGGGTTGGACAGGCTAGATGCAGGAAGATTGTTCCCGATGTTGGGGAAGTCCAGAACAAGGGGTCACAGTTTAAGGATAAGGGGGAATTCCTTTAGGACCGAGATGAGAAAAACATTTTTCACACAGTGGTGAGTCTCTGGAATTCTCTGCCACAGAAGGTAGTTGAGGCCAGTTCATTGGCCATATTTAAGAGGGAGTTAGATGTGGCCCTTGTGGCTAAAGGGATCAGGGGGTATGGAGAGAAGGCAGGTACAGGATACTGAGTTGAATGATCATATTGAATGGCAGTGCAGGCTCGAAGGGCCGAATGGCCTACTCCTGCACCTATTTTCTATGTTTCTATGTTTCTAAGTGATTCAAAGACGAATCCTTCTTCAGAAGGGTTTCGTCCCGAAACGTTGCCTATTTCCTTCGCTCCATAGATGCTGCTGCACCCGCTGAGTTTCTCCAGCACTTTTGTCTACCATAGAAACATAGAAAATAGTTGCAGGAGTAGGCCTTTCGGCCCTTCGAGCCAGCACCACCATTCAATATGATCATGGCTGATCATCCAAAATCAGTACCCTGTTCCTGCTTTCTCCCCATATCCCTTGGTTCCCTTAGCACTAACAACTAAATCTAACTCTCTGTTGAAAACATCCAGACAATCGGCCTCCACTGCCTTCTGTGGCAGAGAATTCCACAGATTCACAACTCTCTGGGTGAAAACGTTTTTCCTCATCCCAGTCCTAAATGGCTTACCCCTTATTCTTAAACTGTGACCCCCGGTTCTGGACTCCCCCAACATGGGGAACAGCTTTCCTGGGTTTACCCTGTCCAATCCCTTAAAAAATGTACAGTGCATTCAAGACAAGTCAAGAGAGTTTTATTGTCATGTGACCCAGATAGGACAATGAAATTCTTGCTTGCTGCAGCACAACACAATGTTGTAGGCACAAATACCACTTTTTTCCACATTTTGTTACATTACAGCCTTATTCTAAAATGGGTTAAATTCCTTTTTTTATCA
Source organism: Raja brachyura (assembly GCA_963514005.1). The sequence goes on along the minus strand of OY740782.1, from coordinate 156,396,541 downwards.
GCAATCTACGCACAATACCCCATAATTAAAAAAAAATGAAAACAGGTGTTTAGACATTTTTGCAAAGTATTTTTGATTTTGATTAATGTGCCCTGGGTAACAGACTTTGTGCATTCACCTTATTTTCCCGCATGATTTTATACTCCTATAAGGCCATCCCTCAGCCTCCTGCACTCCAAGCAATATTCTAGTCTGTCCAACTTCTCCTGTAGTTTACTTTATTATTGTCACGTGTACCGAGGTACAGTGAAAGCTTTTTTTGTTGCAGTAGGTGCAGGAGGAGGCCATTTGGCCCTTCGAGCCAGCACCGCCATTCAATGTGATCATGGCTGATCATCCCCAATCAGTACCCCGTTCCTGCCTTCTCCCCATATCCCCTGACTCCGCTATTTTTAAGAGACCTATCTAGCTCCCTCTTGAAAGCATCCAGAGAACCCGCCTCCACCGCCCTCTGAGGCAGAGAATTCCACAGACTCACCACTCTGTGTGAGAAAAAGTGATTCCTCGTTTCCGTTCTAAATGGCTTACTCCTTGTTCGTAAACTGTGGCCCCTGGTTCTGGACTCCCCCAACATCGGGAACATGTTTCCTGCCTCTAGCGTGTCTAAACCCTTAACAATCTTATACGTTGCAATGAGATCCCCTCTCATACTTCTAAACTCCAGAGTGTACAAGCCCAGCTGCTCCATTCTCTCAGCATATGACAGTCCTGCCATCCCGGGAATTAACCTTGTAAACCTACGCTGCACTCACTCAATAGCAAGAATGTCCTTCCTTAAATTAGGGGACCAAAACTGCACACAATACTCCAGGTGTGGTCTCACTAGGGCTCTGTAGGGTTGCATACTATTCAGTCAGCGGAAAGACTAAACATGATTACAATCAAGTCGTCCACAGCAATAAAGGATATAATGTTTAGTGCAAGATAAAGTCCAGTAAAAAACAATTAAAGATAGTTTGAATGTCTCCAATGAGATGGATGGGTCAAGACCGCTCTTGAGTTGGTGAGAGGACGGTTCAGTTGCCTCATAACAGCTGGGAAGAAAATGCCCCTGAATCTGGAGGTGTGCAAATTTATGTATCTCTTGCCTGATGAAAGAGGGTGTGTGTGATTGGGGTGCAAATTGTCCAATGATTATGCCCCTGGCCTTGCTGAGGCAGCAGTGTGTAGTGTAGATGGAGTCAGTGGAAGGGAGGTTGGATTGAATGGTGGTCTGGGCTGTATCCACAATTCTCTATAGTTTTTTGCGGTCCTGAATGGAGCTTGTTCCCAATCCAAGCGGTGATGCATGCCGACAAAATGCTTTCCACGCGTTTGCATCTGCAGACTTTGGGGAGAGTTGTTGGGAGCATGCCAGACCTCCAAAGCTCGGACTCCAAGGAAGTCGAGTCATTAGTACGTTTTCCTGGCCATTTGCTTTGATGTGACTGGTCCAGGACAAATTGCTGATGATACATATTCCTAAGAACCTGAACCTATCAACCATCCTGACTTTGTTGTCAATGTATAGGACAAAGGGCATTTCTTGTCACATACACCAACTGGTGCAGTGAAATTTGAGTTACCATGCAGCACCCAAATAAGATAAACACAACACTTTAGTATTTAACATAAAACATAAAACATCCCCCCGCAGTGGTATCAACGTTTCCCACTGTGAGGGAAGGCAGCAAAGTTCAGTCCTCTTCCTCTTGTCCACCCGTGGGCGGGGCCTATTGAGGCCTCCGCGATGTAAAGTCGGCAGGCCCAACGCTCCGGAGCACAATCACGGCGATCCCGGTGAGGCATCGTCTCGCTCCGCGATGGTGATCCAGTGCTGCGCCGCCGCTGAAGCTCTGGCCGGTCTCTGGCAGGAAAGGCCGCTCCAATCCAGATGGTAGGCCGCGAGGAGGGGGCGAAGATACGGCTCGGAGAATAGTCGCATCCCCGACCCAGGTAGTGACCGAGAAAAACAGTTTCCCCTCCTCCCCCCCAACCCCCCCACATAAAAAAGATTAAAAGACCTCCAAAAACAAACTTTTAGACAGGCTGAAAATAACAAAAAGGATGAAAGGACAGACAGCTGCTGGCGAGGCAGCCACACTCAATACACAATATATACACAAGTGTCGCGGGGCATGTGTACCACTTCGCTTCCTGAAGTTGATCACAGTCTCCGTTGTCTTGCTGGCATTGTGAGAGAGGTTGCCTTGGCACCAGGTTGGGTGCTTTTCACCTCTGGCTCGGCCCTTCAAGTCCTTGTAACAACCTCGTAAATATTCTCTGCACCCATTCCAGCTTAATGACATGGTAGTCATAGTGAGGAAACAGGCCCGTCGGCCCAACTTGCCCACACCAGCCAACATGTCCCAGCTACTCTAGTCCCACCTGCCAGCATTTGGTCCATATCCCTCCAAACCTGTCCTATCCACGTACCTGTCTAACTGCTTCTTAGATTTTGGGATAGTCCCGGCCTCAACTACCTCCTCTGGCAGCTCGTTCCATACGCCCACCACCCTTCGTGTGGAAAAAGTTATCCCTCAGATTCTCATTAAATCTTTTCCTCTTCACCATAAACCTTTGTCCTCTTGTCCTCGATTCACCCACTCGGAGCAAGAGACTCTGTGCATCTACCTGATCTATTCCTCTCATGATCTTATACACCCCTATAAGTTTTCCCCTCACCCTCCTGCGCTCCAAGGAATACAATCGCAGCCAATCGAGTCAACCTCTCCCTACAGCTCAGACCTTCTAGTCCTGGCATCATCCCCATAAATCTTCTCTGTACCCTTTCCAGCTTGACAACATCTTTCCTACAACATGGTGCCCAGAACTGAACACAATACTCTAAATATTGCCTCACCAACTTCATATACAACTGCAACATTACCTCCCAGCTTCTATACTCAATACTCTGGCTGTTGAAGGCCAATGTGCCAAAAGCCTTTTTGACCACCCGATCTACCTGCGACTCGACCTTCAAGGAACCATGCACCTGCACTCCTAGATCCCTCTGCTCTACAACACTCCCCAGTGGCCCAGAGACCATTTACTGTGTAGGTCCTGCCCTTGTTAGACTTCATTTTATTTTATTCTTCACATGATTAAATTATAATGTTTTATTTTTAATTGTCTACTGTAGATCGTGTTGTTACTTGCGAGCAAAGCACCAAGGCAAATTCCTTGCATGTATACATATTTGGCAAATAATATTTATTCTATTCAACTCAATTCAATGCAACTTCTCACATTTTTCTGCATTAAATTCCATCAACCATTCTTCCCTCCGCCCACCTGGCCCAATGATCAAGATCCTGCTGCCATTTTTCACCACCATCTTCACTATTTGCAAAACCACTCACTTTTGTATCATCTGCAAACTTGCTAATCTTGGCCTGTATGTTGTCATCCAAATCATTGATGTAGATGCCAAAGGGTAACGGGCCCAGCACCGAACCATTCAGTGGATATTTTTAAGGCAGAGATAGATAGATTCTTGATTAGTACGGGTGTCAGAGGTTATGGGGACAAGGCAGAAGAACGTGGTTGGGAGAGAAAGATAGATCAGCCATGATTGAATTATGGAGAGCACTTGATGGGCCGAATGGCCTAATTCTACTCTTATCACTTATGACCGTATGAACCCTGAGGCACACCATTAGTCACTGGCCTCCAGTCCAGGATGCATCCTTCCACCTTCACCCTCTGCTTCTTTCCATGAAGCCAATTTTCTATCCATTCAGCTATCTCTCCTTGGATCCCATGTGATCTAACCTTCCAGAGCAGCCTTACTGAAGTCCATATGCACAAGATCTACAGCTCTGCCCTCATCAACCTTTTTGGTCAAGTCTTCAAAAAAGGTCGTCTGATAGAAATATATAAAATTGTGAGGCATAGATAGGGTAGGCAGTCAGAACCTTTTCCCCGAGTGTGACAATGGACAATAGGTGCAGGAGTAGGCCATTCGGCCCTTCGAGCCAGCACCGCCATTCACTGTGATCATGGCTGATCATATCCAATCAGTACCCCATTCCTGCCTTCTCCCCATATCCCCTGACTCCACTAACTTTAAGAGCCCTATCTAGCTCTCTCTTGAAAGTATCCAGAGAACCTCTCATCCTTCTAAACTCCAGAGTATACAAGCCCAGCCGCTCCATTCTCTCAGCATAGGTCAGTCCCGCCATCCGGGGAATTAACCTGGTAAACTCTGCAGCATGCAGTATCGAAAACAAGTGTGGTTTTGACATGATGCGAGGGGATCTCATTGAAACATAAGATTGTTAAGGGTTTGGACGCGCTAGAGGCAGGAAACATGTTCCCGATGTTGGGGGAGTCCAGAACCAGGAGACACAGTTTAAGAATAAGGGGTAAGCCATTTAGAACTGAGACGAGGAAACACTTTTTCTCACAGAGAGTGGTGAGTGTGGAATTTGCTGCCTCAGAGGGCGGTGGAAGCAGGTTCTCTGGATGTTTTCAAGAGAGAGCTAGATAGGGCACTTAAAGATAGCGGGGTCAGGGGATATGGGGAGAAGGCAGGAACGGGGTACTGATTGGGGATGATCAGCCACGATCACCTTAAATGGCGGTCCTTGCTCGAAGGACCGAATGGCCTCTTCCTGCACCTTTTTAATGTATTTTCTGGTTAATTGGCTATTTGAGGCCAGTTCTATGAAGAATTGTAGGGTAGTTTGGGGGGAGGGGGGAGAAATAGGAAGCTGGTCTGGAATGCTGACCAATATAAGGCTTTATTTCCGAGCACTACATTAAGCTGCTGACAGTTGCCAGTGTTACTCCATGAGTCAGCATATGTCTGTCTCGTTGCCTTCCAGTTGTGCACTCTCGTTCAATCAACATCGATTTAAAGTGCAATTTAAATAACACTCGGATCCTTTTTGGTAATTGCGCAAGTGCTTGAGCTGAAAGGGACAGGAAACTAGTGAGTGCCCAAATATAATGTGACAATCTTGCTGCACAAGAGGCACTGGCTATTCTGCTCATTATGTCTGTTATCTCAGTGGAAAATGTTGTTCAGTCGTCACTCCTACTAAAAGTTCCCTTTAATTAATTGTTAGTTATTGTTAGCAATAACATGTGTGGTCCTGAGATCGATGCCATCTGGAGCGATGCCCCTGGGAGGGCCACCCATGGCGGTAAGGTCGAGGAGGAGGTCTCTGACAAAGAGCAATCCAACCAAGACCTCAACGGTGGAACAGGCGGAGGACGATGGCTGACCTTAGTGGAGCGTCACAACGGCTGGGAAGGTGGATGAAGGCTGCAGCAGAAAAGGGTCTCCGGTCGTCTTGGTCTCCATGCCACTGGATCCCGACCCAGATCTGTCCAGGACCGTGGGGTGGCTGTCTGTGCACCAGTCTCCCCACGTTAAACAAAGTCACGCACAGGCGTCCTCCAACCCTGGAGACACCCATGGTCAGCCATGACCGAAGGGGGCCTAAGAAAGAATATTGCTAGCATTTATTTCAAGACGGTTAGGGATGTAATGCCGAGGCTCTACAAGGCGCTGGTCAGGCCGCATTTGGAGTATTGTGAGGAATTTTGGACACCATATCTGAGGAAGGATGTGCCGGCTCTGGAGAGGATCCAGAGGAGGTTTACACGAAAGATCCCAGGAAGGAGTGGGTTAACCTATGATGAGCGTTTGACACTGCTGGGCCTGTACTCGCTGGAGTTTAGGAGAATGAGGGGGTGGGGGAGAAACCTCATTGAAAGTTACCGAAGTGAAAGGCCTGGGTAGAGTGGATGTGGAGAGGACTTTTCCACTAGTGGGGGAGACTAAGAAACAGTTAGACAGGTACATGGATAGGACAGGTTTGGAGGGATATGGACCAAGCGCAGGCAGGTGGGACTAGTGTAGTGGGACATGTTGGGCCGAAGGACCTGTTTCAACACTCTACCATTTTATGGCTCTAGGACTAGAGGTCATAGCCTCAGAATCAAAGGGCGTTCCTTTAGGAAGGAGAAGAGGAGGAATTTATTTAGTCAGAGGATGGTGAATCTGTAGAGTTCTTTGCCACAGAAGGCTGTGGAGGCCAAGTCAGTGGATATTTTAAAGGCAGAGAAAGATAGATTCTTGATTAGTTCGGCTGTCAGGGGGATATGGGGAGAAGGCAGGAGAATGGGGTTGGGAGTGTGAGATAGATCAGCCATGATTGAATGGTGTAGACTTGAGGGGCTGCATGGCTAATCTGCTCCTATTATTTAATGACCTTACATGTACAGTGTTGTCACCAGGTGCTGACTTAGTTTTTTTTGGTGTTAAAGTAATGATTCTATTTCAAATTTTATGTCGAGGGGCGAGTCCAGTTGCCGGTTTTTCGGCGACTTGCTACGACAATGACAGTTGCCGGCAGTCGCCTACAAATAGCCTAACAGGCCCATTAGTCTAAAGAAGCGTCTCGGCCAGAAATGTCCCCCAGTCCTTCTCTCCAGCGATGCTGCCTGACCCGCTGAGTTACTCTGCATTTTGTGTCTATCTTCCTGTCTATCAATCCACTGGTATATACCAGTCTCTAGCAATCTGTGAAATTGCAGGTGTGAAGAATTGATTATGCTTCAAATGTCAGGCAGCATCTGTGGAGAACATGGATAGGTGACGTTTCACAGAGTGCTGGAGTAACTCAGCGGGTCAGGCAGCATCTGTGGAGAACATGGATAGGTGACGTTTCACAGAGTGCTGGAGTAACTCAGCGGGTTAGAAACATAGAAAATAGGTGCAGGACGAAGCCATTTGGCCCTTCGAGCCAACACCGCCATTCATTGTGATCATGGCTGATCGTCCGCTATCAATAACCCGTGCCTGCCTTCTCCCCATATCCATTGACTAGCCCCTAGAGCTCTATCCAACTCTCTCTTAAATCCATCCAGTGATTTGGCCTCCACTGCCCTCTGTGCCAGGGAATTCGATAAATTCTCAACTCTCTGGGTAAAAACGTTTTTTCTCACCTCAGTCTTAAATGACCTCCCCTTTATTCTAAAACTGTGGCCCCTGGTTCTGGACTCGCCCAACATTGGGAACATTTTTCCAGTTTTCCACGGTTAGGCAGCATCTGTGGAGAGCATGGATGGGTGACGTTTCATAGTGTCATGGGTTAATGGGACGAGCTTCGATAGAGCATCCTGGTTGCAGGCACTAGTTGGGCTGAAGGGCCTGTGTCCGTGCGGTTTGACTCTGACGTACAAATTAAGTGCCTAAATGATGGACATATTTACCTCCTGAAATGGGGCTTAATGGTTTATGAATATTTAATGTCGCTATTCCAGTGACCTTCAATGATACAATAGAACTTTATTTATCCCAGGAGGGAAATTGATAAAACTCAAGAAACATGAAATTAAAGTGACGAGTGGAAAGGATTGGGGATGAGTAAATGTTTAAGGAAGAATTGCAGATGCTGGAACGATTCGAGACTCAGCGGGTGAGGCAGCATCTATGGTGCGAAGGAATAAGCGACCTTTAGGGTCGAGACCCTTCTTCATGGGTCAAGGTCAGGTCGGGGGGAGTTCTCCCCCCCCCCCCCCCCCCCCCGCCACGAGTACCATGTAATCCCGTGCGACCTGCTCCATGGTCGGATAGTCGGCGACTAAACAGTCTCCCCCACCTGGTTTGTCAGGTGAGGAGGGGGCTACAAGTTGTCCAACAACTTTAGGCTGTGCACGCCACACAAAAGAAGAAGTGAGCTGTGGACCCCCAGCAGGACCAAAAAAACAAGACCTGTCAAAGGGCAGATGAGCTTCATGCGAGCCAACGGCCGCCCACACTTCAGTAGAATTTGCGATCACTGTCGTACACGGCATTGTAAGGAGTGATGATAAAACACACACACGTACATGCACGTACACACGTACTCACACGCGCGCGCGTACACACGCACGTACACACACACGTACACACACACACTCTCACACGTACACCCCCACACACACGTACACACACACACACACACACGTACACACACACGTACACCCCCCACACACACACACGTACGTACACACACACACACGTACGTACACACACACGCACGTACACACACACACGTACACACACACGTACACCCCCCACACACACACGTACACACACACACATCCTGTACTTCCAGCGGCGGACGTCTGCAGGAACTGGAGGACAGAGGTGTTGGAAACCAGCCCCACTGTGTCGCTAATGTTTTCAACGATGATGAATGAATGAGTAAAGAGGGGGAGGGGGGGAGGGGAGTCCGTCTACCCCACGACAGAAGGGGTTGTACAGTTTGATAGCCACAGGGAAGAAGGGTCTCCTGTGGCGTTCTGTGCTGCATCTTGGTGGGACCAGTCTGTTGCTGAAGGAGCTCCTCAGGATGACCAGTGTGTGATGGAGGGGGTGAGCTGTATTGTCCAGGATGCACCGCAGTTTGAGGAGCATCCTCCCCTCCAAGACCATCTCTGGTGAATCCAACTCCAACTCCGCCCCTAGGACAGAGCCAGCCTTCCTGATGAGTCCGTTAAGCCTATTGGCGTCCGTGGCCTTGGCCCTGCTGCCCCGGCCAGCACACGGCAGTGAAGAAGATGGCGCTGGCTACCACCGAATGGTAGATGGTAGAATGGATGTAAACCCCCAGGGATTATTGTTGTATTTTTGCCATGAACTAGTTAATGTTTATTTTTAGTTTAGTTTCGTTTAGAGACACAGTGCGGAAACTGGCCCTTTGGCGCACTGGGTCCGCGCCAACCAGCGCATTAACACTATCCTACACCCACACTAGGGACAATTTTTACATTTACCAAGCCAATTAACCTACAAACCTGCACGTCTTGGGAGTGTGGGAGGAAACCGAAGATCTCGGAGAAAGCCCACGCAGGTCACGGGGAGAACGCACAAATTCCGTACAGACAGCGCCCGTAGTCGGGAACGAACCCGTGTCTCCGGCGCTGCATTGGCTGTAAGGCAGCAACTCTACCGCTGCGGCACCATGACCGCCCACGGTGTGTTTGGCTGGAAGAAACATTCTTGTTTTTTTTAACCAATGATTGATTTGCCCAAGCTATATTTTCACAAAATAAAATTGTAAACCAAAGTAGGTTTGCATTAAGCAGGATGCAGAATGAATTTGTGGTTTAATCCAATTTTCTTAAAATGAGGACCTTCCAATCCATTTGCCTAAGTGCTCAAATATCTTTTTTATTTCCTCGGGATTGACATTTTGATTACTAGAGTTGCTTGAGTGAACTTGAATCAGTTAGAGAATGTTCCCTTGGAAATCGTATTGGCAATACGCATATTGCAGACAGCACAATAGCAGCGATCTTGTAATGGGCGAGCACAGCATAAGTGTGAAAATGCACACCTACACATTCATGGACAGGTTCTTCCCAGCTGTTATCAGACCACGGAACTATCCGACCGCAACCAGAGCGCAGTCCTGAGCTGTTCACAAGTGATAGGAGTAGAATTAGGCCATTCGGCCCATCGAGTCTAAACCCCCATTCAATCATGGCTGATCTCTGCCTCCTAACCCCATTTTCCTGCCTTCTCCCCATAACCCACGACACCGTTCTAATCACTAATTTGTCTTATCTCTGCCTTAAAAATATCCACTGACTTGGCCTCCACAGCCCTCTGTGGCAACGAACACAGTGGGTCTGACGGCATCTCGGGAGAAAAGGTTTCATTTTCTCCAGAGGTGCTGTCTGACCCGCTGAGTTACTCCAGCTTTTTGTGTCTATCAGCAGTCCTGAACCACTATCTACCTCATGGACGCGCTCGGACTTTCTTTGATTGGACTTTACTGGCTATACTTTGCAAGAAACGTTATTCCCGTAGCATCGATCTATATCCTGTAAATGGCTCGATAGCAATAATGTATTGTCGTTCTGCTGACTAGTTAGCATTGAACAAAAGCTTTTCACTGTACCTCGGTACACGTGACAATAAACTAAACCAATATGAGGAGACTGGTGCTTCAAATCCTAAAAACACCAGTGGGTGCTATACAATCATTGAGTTGCTGTCAATCTTTGGAATTGTTTTCAAGCACTTAGTTTAGAGATGCTGCGCGGAAGCAGACCGTTCAACCCATCAAGTCCGCACCAACCAGCGATGTAGGTTCATTGGCTTCTGTAAAGGAAACAAGAGTAGGGATTAACGAGTCCCTTTCACAATGGCAGGCAGTGACTAGTGGGGAACCGCAAGGCTCGGTGCTGGGACCCCAGCTATTTACAATATACATCAATGATTTGGATGAAGGGATTCAAAGTAACATTAGCAAATTTGCAGATGACACAAAGCTGGGTGGCAGTGTGAACTGTGAGGAGGATGCTATGACAATGCAGGGTGACTTGGACAGGTTGGGGGAGCTGGCAGATGCAGTTTAATGCGGATAAATGTGAGGTTATCCAGTTTGGTGGCAAAAACAGGAAGGCAGATTACAATTTAAATGGTGTCAAATTGGGAAAAGGGGAAGTACAACGGGATCTGGGAGTCCTTGTTCATCAGTCACTGAAAGTAAGCATGCAGGTACAGCAGGCAGTGAAGAAAGCAAATGGCATGTTGGCCTTTATAACAAGAGGAGTTTGAGTATAGGAGCAAAGAGGTCCTTCTGCAGTTGTACAGGGCCTTGGTGAGACCACACCTGGAGTATTATGTGCAGTTTTGGTCCCCTAATTTGAGGAAGGACATTCTTGCTATTGAGGGAGTGCGGCGTAGGTTCACCAGGTTAATTTGTGGGATGGCAGGACTGTCATATCCTGAGAGAATGGAGCGGCTGGGCTTGTACACTCTGGAATTTAGAAGGATGAGAGGGGATCTTATTGAAACATATAAGATAATAAATTTTTGGACACACTAGAGGCAGGAAACATGTTCCCGATGTTGGGGAAGTCCAGAACCAGGAGCCACAATTTAAGAATAAGGGGTAAGCCATTTAGAATGGAGATGAGGAAAAACCTTTTCACACAGAATTGTGAGTCTGTGGAATTCTCTGCCTCGGAAGGCAGTGGAGGCCAGTTCTCTGGATGCTTTCAAGAGAGAGTTCAAGCTCTTAAAAATAGCGGAGTCAAGGGATATGGAGAGATGGCAGGGACGGGGTACTGATTATGGATGATCAGCCATGATCACATTGGCGTGCACCTGCACCTATTGTCTATTGTCTAAACCTGTCCTATCCATGTTCCTGTCTAAGTCCCTGCATCAGCTACCTCCTCTGGCAGATTGCACCACCCTTTGTGTGAAAACGTTACCCCTCAAATTCCTATTAAATCGTTCCCCCTTCGCCTTAAACCTTTGTCTTCTGGTTTTCGATTCCCCTAATTTGGGCAAAAGATCTATTCCTCTTATGATTTTATACACCTCTATAAGATCACCCCACATCTTCCTGCGCTCCAAGGAATAGAGACCCAGCCTGCCCCAACCTTTCCCTAAAGCTCCGACCCTCTATTCCTGGCAACTTGTAAATCTTTTCTGTTCCCGTTCCAGCTGGACAACATCTTTTCTATGACTTGGTGCCCAGAACTGAACACAATACTCTAAATGTGGTCTCACCAACGTCTTATACAACTGCAGCATGACCTCCCACCTTCTATACCTCTATGCCCTGAACAATATTTATGTTGATTGTTGTCGGATCATTATCACATTGTTTGTGGGAATTTGCTTCCTTATTGGCAACCAAATTTAAGTTTGTGCTCAATTCAGTTTATTTCCCAATTCTCATGAACGTTTTTTTTCCTTGCCTTCTAGGAGAATATGTCTGTTTTTACATTAGTCAACATGTATAATTGGAACCTGATTTAGTGGTCTTGTCATTGAATATAGAACAGCACAGCGCAAATACAGGCTGTTCAGCCCACAATGTCCGTGCCAGCCAATCATGCTGCCAACACCATCTCTTAAGGGTCTTGAGCCGAAACATCACCCATTTCCTCTATCCAGAGATGTTGCCTGACCCGCTGAGTTACTCCAGCACTCTGTGAAACGTCACCTATCCATGTTCTCCACAGATGCTGCCTGACCCGCTGAGTTACTCCAGCACTCTGTGTCTATTATCTCTAGTCTATCTGCACATAATCCATATCCCGCCATTCTCTGCATATCTATATGCCTATCCACAGCCCCTTCAATGACACGCATGTCAGAACCTTGTTCCTGGGTGGAATAGGTACATAATGAAGTGGGAGTGTTAAACGGAGATGAGTGGGGCAGGTTTTTTTTACAGTGGAGGAGGCAGATACCATAGTGATGTTTAAGAGGCTTTTACATCGGCATGTGGAAGTGCAAAGAATAGAGTGACCATTTCCGACATTTCCCTACCATTCCTTGACCTCACCATCTCTATTGCAGGTGATACACTCCTGACTGACATCCACTACAAACCAACTGACTCCCACAGCTACCTGGACTACTCTTCCTCCCACCCTGCTTCCTGTAAGGACTCCATCCCCTATTCCCAATTCCTCCGTCTACGCCGCATCTGCTCCCAGGATGACGTGTTCCACACCAGGTCATCGCAAATGTCCTCGTTCTTCAGAGAACGGGGTTTCCCCTCCCCCACTATAGATGAGGCTCGCACCAGGGTCTCCTCCATACCCCGCAACACTGCCCTCTCTCCCCATTCCCCCACTCACAACAAGGGCCGAGTCCCCCTGGTCCTCACCTTTCACCCCACCAGCCAGCGCATACAACAGATAGTCCTCCGCCAGTTTCGTCACCTCCAACGTGACCCCTCCACTCGCCACATCTTCCCATCTCCCCCCCTGTCTGCCTTCCGCAAAGACCGCTCCCTCCGCAACTCCCTCGTCAATTCTTCCCTTCCCTCCCGCTCCACTCCTTCCCCGGGCACTTTCCCTTGCAACCGCAAGAGATGCTACACTTGTCCCTTCACCTCCCCCATCCACTCCTTTCAGGGACCCAAGCAGTCATTCCAAGTCCGACAGAGGTTCACCTGCACCTCCTCCAACCTCATCTACTGCATCCGTTGCTCCAGATGCCAGCTGATCTACATCGGTGAGACCAAGCGGAGGCTGGGCGATCGTTTCGCCGAACACCTCCGCTCGGTCTGCAATAACCAACCCGACCTCCCGGTGGCTCAGCACTTCAACTCCCCCTCCCACTGCGTATCCGACCTCTCGGTCCTGGGCCTCCTCCACGGCCAGAGTGATCAACACCGCAAGTTGGAGGAACAGCACCTCATATTCCGCTTGGGGAGTCTGCATCCTCTGGGCTTAAACATTGAATTTTCTCAATTCTGTTAACCCAGACTGCCTCCCCCCCACCCCCCCACCTCTCCCTCAGCCCTCTGGCCCTGACATTCCTTCTCCATCTCCCTCCCCCCCCCCCCCCAGTCGCACTAGCTTCTCATTTTCACGCCACAAACAGCTTACAATGGCCTGCTTCCTTTATCACCAATACTTTTTTGCATATCTTTCACTCATTGTTCCTTATCTCTCCACATCACTGTTTATATCTCTCGTTTCCCTGATCCCTGACCAGTCTGAAGAAGGGTCTCGACCCGAAACGTCGCCTATCTCCTTCGCTCCTTAGATGCTGCTGCACCCGCTGAGTTTCTCCAGCTTTTTGTGTAACCAAAGAATAGAGTGATATCGTTGAAGCACAGGCAACAGAGAGGAGTGCAGGAGTAGGCCATTCGGCCCTTCGAGCCAGCACCGCCATTCAATGTAATCATGGCTGATCATCCACAATCAGTACCCAGTTCCTGCCTTCTCCCCATATCCCCTGACTCTGCTATTTTTAAGAGCCCCTATCTAGCTCTCTCTTGAAAGCATCCAGAGAACCGGCCTCCACCACCCTCTGAGGCAGAGAATTCCACAGACTCACAACTCTTTGTGTGAAAAAGTGTTTCCTCGCCTCCATTCTAAATGGCTTACCCCTTATTCTTAAACTGTGGCCCCTGGTTCTGGACTCCCCCAACATCGGGAACATGTTTCCTACCTCTAATGTGTCCAAACCCATTAATAATCTTGTTAAAGAAGGAACTGCAGATGCTGGAGAATCGAGGGTTACACAAAAAGCTGGAGAAACTCAGCGGGTGCAGCAGCATCTAAGGAGCGAAGGAGATAGGCGACGTTTCGGGTCAAGACCCTTCTTCAGACTTTTGTGTAACCCATTAATAATCTTATATGTTTCAATAAGATCACCTCTCATCCTTCTAAACTCCAGAATGTACAAGCCCAGCCGCTCCATTCTCTCAGCATATGACAGTCCCGCCATCCCGGGAATTAACCTTGTGAACCTACGCTGCCCTCCCTCAATAGCAAGAATGTCCTCCCTCAAATTAGGGGACCAAGACTACACACAATACTCCAGGTGTGGTCCCACTAGGGCTCTGTACAACTGCAGAAGGACCTCTTTGCTCCTGTATTCAATTCCTCTTGTTATAAAGGCCAACATGCCATTTGCTTTCTTCACTGCCTGCTGTTCCTGCATGCTTACTTTCATAGACTGATGAACAAGGACTCCTGTTATACTTCACCTTTTCCCAACTACGCCATTTAGATAGTAATCTGATTTTGCCACCAAAGTGGATAACCTCACATTTATCCGCATTAAACTGCATCTGCCTTGCATCTGCCCACTCCCCCAACCTGTCCAAGTCACCCTGCATTCTCATAGCATCCTCCTCACAGTTCACACTGCCACGCAGCTTTGTGTCATCTGCAAATTTGCTAATGCTACTTTGAATCCCTTCATCCAAATCATTGATGTATATTGTAAATAGCTGCGGTCCCAGCACCGAGCCTCAGGTTTGGAGTGATGTGGACCAAACAAGGGCAGGTGGGACTAGTGTCGCTGTGGGAAAGTTGGCTGAAAGGCCCTGATTCCGCACTGTATCACTCTATGACACCAAAGCCCTGCAGGTTTGCAGGTTAATTGGCTGGGTACAAATATAAATTGTCCCTCGTGTGTGCGTGTGTGTGTGTGTGTGTGTGTGTGTGTGTGCGTGTGTGTGTGTGTGTGTGTGTGTGGTGGTCGTGTGTGTGTGCGTGTGCGTGCGTGTGTAGGATAGTGTTAATGTGGGGATCGCCGCTCGGTGCTGACTCAGTGGTCCAAAGGGCCTGTTTCTGCGCTCTATCTCTAAAATAAACTAAACTACACTGAGATAAGAGACCAGTGCTGGGAATACCGCCTTGGAGTTGTCCAATTTCATAATCTTTCATAGCAGATGTGATACTTGGTACGTGAATCTCCTTCAGCCACAGTTTATACGTGACTCCGTTATTGGCGGGTGCAGGTTACCACTATGCAGAATATTGCTGAACGCTTATTGATTATTGTTTAGCATTAAATATTAACCGATACTATCCGATAACATTTCTCTCTCCACCAGTCCCCCCTTCCCTCCCCTCACAGACTAACTTCTTTCTATCAACGCTTCCAAAACAGCTTTTCACTAAGCCGCTGCCCACTAAAGTGAAGTTGCTCACTTATGTCAAGAAAAAAATGGTATTTGATTTTCTTTCCCCTCAGGTGCTCATTCAGTAATGTATTATTCAATTAAATGCTTGTACTGTGAAGTATCTACTTTAAAATGATTGAAAGTTAGAAGTGTGCAGAGTTCAACGTGCTTTATTCTCTTGTCACCCATCTTTGTTTTATTTCCCTTTCCAGTACAAGCGAGTGTTTTCCGTTGGCACGCCACGCCGTGACTACCTACAATCCCAGCCACCCTTCACCCTTGAAGTTACTAATCAGGTAATGAATAATGGTTATATTCCTGACACTTTGCTGACCTGCTTTGGAGCTGCGTTATATTGACAATATTTGTTTTAGTGTAGAGATACGGCGCAGAAACAGGCCCTTCGGCCCACCGAGCCCGCGCCGACCAACGACCCCCGCACATTAGCACACGCCTGCATACACAAGAGACAATTGACACTGAAACCAAGTGTATAAAACAAAAGCCAATCAACCTACAAACCTGCACGTCTTTGGTGTGTGGGGGGAAACCAAAGACCTCGGAGAAAACCCACACAGGTCACTGGGAGAACGTACAAACTCTGTACAGACGGCACCTGTAGTCGGGATCGAACCCGTGTCTGTAGTGCTGTAAGGCAGCAACTCTACCGCTGTGTCACCGCGCCACCCTTCGGAAATGATGAGGAAGGGTCTCGACCCGAAACGTTACCCGTTCCTTCCCTCCAGAGATGCTGCCTGTCCCGATGAGTTACTCCAGCTTTTTGTGTCTATCTCTTTAGTTTATTTTTTTGTCACGTGTTCCAAGGTACAGTGAAAAGCTTTTGTTGCGTGCTAACCAGTCAGCAGAAAGACGATACAATCATGTCAGCGCTGTAAGGCAGCAACTCTACCGCTGTGCCACAGTGTAACATAGAAACATAGAAAATTGGTGCAGGAGGAGGCCCTTCGGCCCTTCGAGCCAGCACCGCCATTCATTGTGATCATGGCTGATCGTCCCCAATCAATAACCCGTGCCTGCCTTCTCCCCATATCCCTTGACTCCACTAGCCCCTAGAGCTCCATCTAACTCTCTCTTAAATCCATCCAGTGATTTGGCCTCCACTGCCCTCTGTGGCAGGGAATTCCACAGATTCACAACTCTCTGGGTGAAAACGTTTTTTCTCACCTCAGTCTTAAATGGCCTCTCCTTTATTCTAACTGCATCTAAGTGCATTCTAATTTCCCCCAATTCACAGTGCATCGATACATGATAAGGTCAAGCTGGTAAAGTCCAATCAGAGATCAGCCCGAGGGTCACCAGTGAGGTGTGGCTGTGTCATTAACTTGCCCTTTACCGTGGCACCATTTATGGCCAGATGCCCAACGCCATCTTCTTCACTGCCGTGTGCCGGGGCGGCATGAAGGCCGCGGAGACCAACAGGATCAACAGACTCATCAGGAAGGCTGGGGGCGGAGTTGGAGTTAGATCCACGGGAGGTTGGTCTCGGAGGGGAGGATGCTCGTCAAACTGCAGAGCATCCTGGACAATACAGCTCACCCCCTCCATGACACACTGGTCAACCTGAGGAGCACCTTCAGCAACAGACTGGTCCCACCAAGATGCAGCACAGAACGCCACAGGAGACCCTTCTTCCCTGTGGCTATCAAACTGTACAACTCCTCCCCCTTCTGCGGTGGGGTAGACTGACTCCCCCCCCCCACACATCCCCCCCCTCCAATATTTGTACATCCTGAATCCTGGACTTTCCACTCGTCACTTTAATTCCATGCTTCATGTATGTTGTGTTTGGTGACTGCTGGCAGACCAATTACCCTCCTGGGACAAATACATTTCTATTGTATTGCATTGCATTTTAGACTATCTCTCCCCCCCCCCCCCCCCCCCCCCCCCCCCCCACACACACACACATATAACAGGTTATATGTTTCAATGAGATGCCCTCTCATCCTTCTAAACTCCAGAGTGTACAAGCCCAGCTGCTCCATTCTCTCAGCATATGACAGTCCTGCCATCCGGGGAATTAACCTTGTAAACCTACGCTGCACTCCCTCCATAGAAAGAATGTCCTTCCTCAAATTAGTTATAGTGGACAATCGGCAATAACATACGCCATCCTCCCCCGCTATAGCCTGTTATAATGAGGGTTCATTGTACATTAATAACCCCAGTACTCGTCAAAATAAACTCCTAAGTGCAACTAAAAACATTAAAGTTTAATGTGTAGGAAGGAATTGCAGATGCTGGTTTAAACCGAAGATGGACACAAAATGCTGGAGTAAGTCAGCAGGACAGGCAGCAACTCTGCGGAGAGAAGGAATGGGTAACGTTTCGAGACCCCCACCCCCCCATGAAGAAGGGTCTCAGCCCGGAAACGTCACCCATTCCTTCTCTCCAGAGATAGAAACATAGAAACATAGAAATTAGGTGCAGGAATAGGCCATTCGGCCCTTCGAGCCTGCACCGCCATTCAATATGATCATGGCTGATCATCCAACTCAGTATCCCGTACCTGCCTTCTCTCCATACCCTCTGATCCCCTTAGCCACAAGGGCCACATCTAACTCCCTCTTAAATATATCCAATGAACTGGCCTCAACTACCCTCTGTGGCAGAGAATTCCAGAGACCCACCACTCTCTGTGTGAAAAAAAAAAAAAAATGCTGCCCATTAAAGTTTTAAAGTTTGTTTTTTACTCCTGCCAAGTAGAATTAACAATGTAAAACTTGCCTTGCAGTGGCCTTATGGAGATATCTGCAGCATCAGTCCAGTCGGCAAGGGGCAAGGTACAGAATTCAACCTGACCTTTCGCAAAGGAAGTGGGAAAAAGTCTGAAACCCTCAAGTTTTCCACTGAACATAGAACAGAGTTGCTGACGGAGGCATTGGTAAGCAAAGCTGTGGAAATATTATGTACAGTAGTGCTTTTCTGTCTCTGCGTATAACAGTGAAGGTGATGGTCCATAGATGGCCTTTGTCATATTTGGAGCCGGCACCCGTCATAGTCGCAGCAGGTTGCCGAATATTTTTTCAATGTTGAAAATCCAGCGGTGTCCAGAAAAAGGTACGACTCTTTGTGCGACTACTCGCCAGCATGCAGGAGACACACCGCGACATGTCATGATCTTCCTGAACAAAACGTCAAAGGCAAGGTAGAAGCTTATCTTTGTCCAAGTTCCTACACGTGCTGCCTTCCTCCTTAAAGGGCCTGTCCCATTTACGCGATTTTTCCTGCATCTTTGGGCGACTTCTCACGACCATACAGGCGTCGCAGGGCGTGAGTAGTGAGTAGTGGCCCAAAGGGTCGTACCTTTTTCTGGTCGCCACTGGATTTTGAACATTTTTGGCGACCTGCTGTGACTACTACGGGTGCCGGCAAGTCCCCGAAAAAAATTGCGTAAGTGGTACAGGTCCTTTAGAGATACAGCGCGGAAATAGGACCCTTCAGCCCACCGAGTCGGCGCCGACTGGCGATCAGGCCGTACACCAGCGCTATACTGCGCACCAGGGAGAAACATTGCGCGGTCACAGGGAGAACGTGCAAACTCCGTGCAGATGAAGCACGGTGGCGCAGCGGTAGAGTTGCTGCCTCACAGCGCCAGAGACCCGGGTTTGATTCTGACTATGGGTGCTGTCTGTACGGAGTTTTACGTTCTCCTCGTGATCGTCGGTTTCGAGTCACAGAGTGATACAGTGTGGAAACAGGCCCTTCGGCTCAAATCACCCACACCGGCCAACCATGTCCCAGCTACACTCGTCCCACTTGCCTGCAGTTGGTCCATATTCCTCCAAACCTGTCCTATCCATGTACCTGTCTAACTATTTTTTAAACGATGGGATATTCCCAGCCTCAACTACCTCCTCTGGCAGCTTGTTCCATACACCCACCACCCTTTGTGTGAAAAAGTTACTCCTTGGATTCCTATTAAATCTTTTCCCCTTCACCTTGAATCTATGTCCTCTGGTCCTCAATTCCCCTATTCTGGGTAAGAGATCTACCCGATCTATTCCTCTCAGGATTTTGTTCATCTGTATAAGATCACCCCACATCCTCCTGCGCTCCATGGAATAGAGACCCAGCCTACTCAATCTCTCCTACAGCTCAGACCCTCTCGTCCAGGCAGGTACGGGATACTGAGTTGGATGATCAGCCATGATCACATTGAATGGCGGTGCAGGCTCGAAGGGCCGAATGGCCTACTCCTGCACCTATTTTCTATGTTTCTATGTTTCTATGTCCTGGCAACATCCTCGTAAGAATTTTCTGAACCTTTTTAAGCTTGACAATATCTTTCCTATAACACGGTGCCCAGACCTGAACACAATATTCTAAATGTGGCCTCGCCAACGTCTTATACAACTGCAACATGACCTCCTACATTCTGTACTCAATACTGATGAAGGCCAAAGTGCCAAAAGCCGTTTTGGCCACCTTATCTACCTGCGACCACCTTCAAGGAACCATGCACTTGTACTCCTAGATCCCTCTGCTCGACAACACTACCCAGAGGCCGACCATTCACTGTGTAGGCCCTGCCCTTGTTCAACATCCGAAAATGCAACACCTCACACTTCTCTGTATTAAATTCCTGCTGCAATCGTTCACGACCATCTTCACTATCTGCAAAACCACTCATCCAAATCATTGATGTAGATGACAAACAGTAACGGGCCCAGCATCGAACCCTGAGGCCAATCACTAGCCACAGGCCTCCAGTCCGAGAAGTGACCTTCCACCATCACCCTCTGCTTCCTTCCATGGAGCCAATTTGCCATCCATTCAGTTATCTCTCCTTGGATCCCATGCGATCTAACCTTCCAGAGCAGCCTACCATGCGGAACCTTGTCGAACGCCTTATTGAAATCCATGTCCACAACATCTACAGCTCTGCCATCATCAACCTTTTTGGTCACATCTTCAAATAAATCAATCAGATTTGTGAGGCACGACCTTCCATGTACTAAACCATGCTGACTATCCCCAATTAGCCCTTGTACATCCTAATGCCTGTATAACCTATCCCTCAGGATACTCTCCAGCAAGTATCCAACTACAGATGTTACGCTCACCGGCCTATAGTTCCCAGCATTTTCCCTGCAGCCCTTCTTGATCAGAGGCACAACATTTGCCATCCTCCAGTCTTCCGGCACCTCTCCTGTATTTAAGGACGACTCATAAATTTCAACCAGGACTC
The DNA here is from genome assembly GCA_963514005.1 of Raja brachyura. Next base: position 156,375,949 of record OY740782.1, on the reverse strand, counting down.
CCGCAATTTCCTCTCTAGTCTCCCGCAATGTCCTCGGGTGTATCTGATCAGGCCTCGGATGTTTGTCTACCTTGATACATGACAGTACCTTAAGTACTTCTTCGACAATAACCCTGACTGCTCTCAAGACACTTCCAGTGACTGCCCCAAGTTCCTCCATCCGACTGTCTTTCTCCTTGGAAAATACAGAGGAGGAATACTCATTGAGGACCTTGCCCATCTCCTGTGGCTCCACACAGATGTGACCGCTTTGATCCCTCTCTCTCTAATTACCCTTTCCTCCCTTATGTAGTTTTTGATTTTTTTGAAGATGTAGCTAGGAAAATGGATAAGGGAGAGCCAGTGGATGTGGTGTACCTGGACTTTCAGAAAGCATTTGATAAGGTCCCACATAGGAGATTAGTGGGCAAAATTAGGGCACATGGTATTGGGGGTAGAGTGCTGACATGGATAGAGAAGTGGTTGGCAGACAGGAAGCAAAGAGTAGGGATTAATGGGTCCCTTTCAGAATGGCAGGCAGTGACTAGTGGGGAACCGCAAGGCTCGGTGCTGGGACCGCAGCTATTTACAATATACATCAATGATTTAGATGAAGGGATTCAAAGTAGCATTAGCAAATTTGAAGATGGCACAAAGCTGGGTGGCAGTGTGAACTGTGAGGAGGATGCTATGAGAATGCAGGGTGACGTGGACAGGTTGGGGGAGTGGGCAGATGCATGGCAGATGAAGTTTAATGCGGATAAAGGTAAGGTTATCCGCTTTGGTAGCAAAAACAGGAAGGCAGATTACTATCTAAATGGTGTCAAGTTGGGAAAAGGGGAAGTACAACGGGATCTGAGGTCCTTGTTCATCAGTCCATGAAAGCAAGCATGCAGGTACAGCAGGCAGTGAAGAAAGCAAATGGCATGTTGGCCTTTATAACAAGAGGAATTGAATATAGGAGCAAAGAGGTCCTTCTGCAGTTGTACAGAGCCCTAGTGAGACCACACCTGGAGTAATATATGCCAGTTTTGGTCCCCTAATTTGAGGGAGGACATTCTTGCTATTGATGGAGTGCAGTGTAGGTTTCCAAGGTTAATTCCTGGGATGGCGGGACTGTCATATGCTGAGAGAATGGAGCGGCTGGGCTTGTATACTCTGGAGTTTAGAAGGATGAGAGGGAATCTTATTGAAGCATATAAGATTGTTAAGGGTTTGGACACACTAGAGGCAGGAAACATGTTCCCGATGTTGGGGGAGTCCAGAACCAGGGGCCACAGATTAAGAATAAGGAGTAAGCCATTTAGAACGGAGACGAGGAAACACTTTTTCTCACAAAGAGTTGTGAGTCTTTGGAATTCTCTGTCTCAGAGGGCGGTGGAGGCCGGTTCTCTGGATGCTTTCAAGAGAGAGCTAGATAGGGCTCTTAAAAATAGCGGAGTCAGGGGATATGGGGAGAAGGCAGGAACGGGGTACTGATTGTGGATGATCAGCCATGATCACATTGAATGGCGGCGCTGGCTCGAAGGGCCAAATGGCCTACTCCTGCACCTATTGTCTATTGACCACTTTGATTCCTGAGAGGTCCCACTCTCTCTCTCCAGTTACCCTTTTCCCCCTTATGTATTTGTAACATATTTTGGGATTGTCCTTAATGCTACCCGCCAGAGCTATCTCCTGCCCCCTTTTTGCCCTTCTGATCTCTTTTTTCAGTTTGCTGTTTAATGTAAGTCGCCCCGAGTGTGCGGTTGTGTTAGTGTGCGGGGATCGCTTGTCGGTGCGGACACGGTGGGCCGAAGGGCTTGTTTCCATGGTGTGTGTCTGAAACAAACTGAAAGCGCTCGTGGTCAGGATTGAACCTGGGTCTCTGGCGCTGTAAGGCAGCAACTCTACCGCTGCGCCACCGTGCTTCTCCAATATTGCTCTGCTTGCAGTAAGCATCTTTGAGAGTCATGTGGTGGGAAACATTTGCAGATTGGGAGACATCTGACAAGTAAAAGTGTGCATATATGGTGGTTGTTGTGCTGCTGAAACTAATGGACCCAGTCATCCTTGCATGAAAACAGCAGTCCTGGGACTGTTGTGTCAGTGTCACAGCCTTGTGCTTCGTAGCCAACCCCATAATACCCAGGGGAAATTAGTGACTATTAACAAACAGTTCTCGATCTGAGACGCAAGAAAATACCGATGCTGGCATCTTGATCAGTACGGGTGTCGGGGGTCATGGGGTAAAGGCAGGAGAATGGGGTTAGGAGGGATAGGTAGATCAGCAATGATTGAATGGTGGAGTAGACGTGATGGGCCGAATGGCCTAATACTGCTCCTATTACTTATGAACGTGAACTTGTGCAAAACAAAGCTGGAGTAAGTCGGCGGGTTAGGCAGCATCTGTGGAGAGGGTGGAGCTGGGACATTTTGGGTCGGGACTCTTCTTCAGACCCGACCCGGTACATCGTCTGTCCAATCCCTCCACAGATACTGCCCGACCTGCTGAGTTCCTCCAGCACTTTGTTTTTGCTCAAGATTCCAGCATCTGCAGATCCTTGTGCCTCCATTCAAATTCTGGAGAAAAGGACTTCTTCTCCTTTGTGCCTCCGTTCTAATGCTAGCTGGCTGTACGTACGTATGTGTGTGTGTGTGTGTGTACTCCTGCCCTACATTAAATTTGTGAGATTTATTATTCCAAAGTAATTTGAATTATAATGAAAGTAGACACAAAATGCTGGAGCAACTCAGCGGGACAAGCAGCATCTATGGAGAGGAGGAATTGGGGAGGTTTCCGGTCGAGGTCCTTCTTCAGACTGATGTCAGGGGAGGAGGCGGGAAAAGGAAAGAATGTCTTGATTTTTATCTCACGATATATTGTGGCCTCTTCTAAAATATTTTGTTTAAAACAAAAATGAGCAACTTTCCCTTTGAGAATTCTCCACTATAATTGGATGCCCAGCCATCCAGAAGTCAGACAGTATGGAAACAGGCCCTCCGGTCCAACTTGCCAACAGTGTCAAACATTGCTCACCTACACTAGTCCATCCTGCCCTGTTTGGCCCATTTTCCTCTGAACCTACCCTATCCATGTACCTGTCCAACTGTTTCTTAAACGTTGCGATAGTCCCTGCTCAACTACCTCTTCCGCAGCTCCATACCCCCTCTAACCTTTGGAAAAAAAATGTTATCCCTCGGGTTCCCATTAAATCTTTCCACCCTCACCTTAAACCCGGGTTCGATCCTGACTACGGGTGCTGTCTGTACGGAGTTTGTACGTTTTCACCGTGATCTGCGTGGGTTTTCTCTGAGATCTCCGGTTTCCTCCCACACTCCAAAGACGTACAGGTTTGTAGGTTAATTATCTTGGCAAATGTAAAAATTGCCCCGTGTGTATAGGATAGAGTTAATATGCGGGGGTCGCTGGTAGGTGCGGACCCGGTGGGCCGAAGGGCCTGTTTCCGCGCTGTATCTCTGAACTAAACTAAACTATGGCCCCTGGTTCTCGATTTTTGGATGTCATTTTTGATTCTTTGGATGTCCAAGCCGCTGAGGACGTCCTCCAGTCCTGACGTCGGTCGGACTTCCGTCACCCTGGTGAGCTGGCCTGGGCATCAGGCCACCCGTAGCGGCGACAGCGGTGGTTCGGGAGCCCCCCGACCACGGGAGGACACCAGAGGAGGATGACTGCATTTTGGGGCCTTCCCTCACTGTGGGAAAATTTGATCCCACTGTGGGGATGTTTGTGTTAAGACTATCGTGTTATGTGCTCTTTAGTATTCGTATATGGCTGTATGGTGACCACACATTTCACTCTACCAATTGGTACATGTGACAAATAAATGTATCTTGTATCTTGATTCCCCCCCCTGCTCTGGGCGTTTACCCGATCTATACCTCTGATGATTATAGATTCTCCTGTATGATCATACTTCATCCGCCAGTACTCCAAGGAATAAACTCCTACCTGCTCAACCTCTCCCTGCAGCTCAGGCCCTTGAGTCCTGGCAATGCCCTTGTATTCACCGGAGTTTAGAAGGATGAGGGGGGTTCTTACAGAAACATATAAAATTATAAAAAGGACTGGACAACTTAGATGCAGGAAAAATGTCCCCAATGTTGGGCGAGTCCAGAACCAGGGGCCACAGTCTTAGAATAAAGCGGAGGTCATTTAAAACTGAGGTGAGAAAAAACTTTTTCCCCCAGAAAGTTGTGAATTTATGGAATTCCCTGCCACAGAGGGCAGTGGAGGCCAAATCACTGGATGGATTTAAGAGAGGGTTAGATAGAGCTCTAGGGGCTAGTGGAGTCAAGGGATATGGGGAGAAGGCAGGCACGGGTTATTGATAGGGGACGATCAGCCATGATCACAATGAATGGCGGTGCTGGCTCGAAGGGCCGAATGGCCTCCTCCTGCACCTATTTTCAACAAAAAAAAACACCTTTCAAGATGTTGCATTGAACATTAAAGACCTCTTTCGATCTATTTCTTGCCAGCAGTGTGTTTTGTTTTGAGGGGGGAGAGTATTGAAGTCCACAGCTGAGGTTGCCCGATGTGTATATGGGCACCAACCAGATTCAGGCACAGTTTCCTCCCAGCTGCAATCAGGCAACAGAACCATTCTGCCAACAACTAGATAACTAATTAGTCCTGAACTAATATGTTCCTCATTGGAGACCCACAGCCTATCTTTGATCAGACATTATTAGCGTTATTCCCTTTATCGTGTATCTGTACACTGTGGATGGCTTGATTGTAATCATGTATTGTCTTTCCACTGACTGGTTAGCACGCAACAACAGCTAATCTTTTTTAATCGGATAGTTGTTTTGGAGCTGGCTGGAAAATCCAGACCTCAACTATTTTAATAGACACAGAGTGCTGGAGTAACTCAGCGGGTCAGGCAGCATCTGTGGAGAACATGGATAGGTGACGTTTCACAGAGTGCTGGAGTAACTCAGCGGGTCAGGCAGCATCTGTGGAGAACATGGATAGGTGACGTTTCACAGAGTGCTGGAGTAACTCTGCGGGTCAGGCAGCATCTGTGGGGTACATGGATAGGTGACGTTTCACAGAGTGCTGGAGTAACTCAGCGGGTCAGGCAGCATCTGTGGAGAACATGGATAGGTGACGTTTCACAGAGTGCTGGAGTAACTCAGCGGGTCAGGCAGCATCTGTGGAGAACATGGATAGGTGACGTTTCACAGAGTGCTGGAGTAACTCAGCGGGTCAGGCAGCATCTGTGGAGAAAAGGAGTAGGTGTCGCTTTGTGTTGGAACCCTTCATCAGTGTTATTCTTTTCTACCCACACGAGGTGAGGTAACAAATCAAAAAGTGGAGACGGTCGATGTCCCGCATCGTTAGAAATGAATCTGTCTAGGGAAGTAGAAAGCCGTCCGTGGGAGCCCAAGAGGAGGAGGAGCATTGGGAGACGGGGGTCTTCATTGGGTTTGTACGTTCTCTCCACGACCTGAGTGGGTTTTCTCTGGGAGCTGCGGTTTCCTCACACACTCCAAAGACATCGAGGTTTGTAGGCTAATTGACTTGGCAAAACTAAATTGTTCCTCGTGTGTGTAGGGTAGTGTTAGTGTAAGGGGATCACTGGTCGGTGTGGACCTGGTGGGCTGAAGCGCCTGTTTCCGTGTTGTATCGCTAAACCAAACCGATACAAACATAGAAAATAGGTGCAGGAGTAGGCCATTCGGCCCTTCGAGCCTGCACCACCATTCAATGTGATCATAGTTGATCACTCCAGCACACGCTACGGTGGTAGACAAAAATGGTGGAGAAACTCAGCGGGTGAGGCAGCATCTATGGAGCGAAGGAAATAGGCAACGTTTCGGGTCCAGACCCTTCTTCAGACCAATGGTGGGGTAATTAATCCCTCTGTTAACAGGATTAACAAGCCCATCAGGTGAGGCCGGCTCTGTCCTGGGGGCGGAGTTGAAGTTGGATGCACGGGGGGTTGGTCTTGGAGAGGGGAGGATGCTCCTCAAACCGCTCAAAATGCTCCTGGACAAACAGCTCACCCTGTCCGTGACACACTGGTCAACCTGAGGAGCACCTTCAGCAACAGACTGGTCCCACCAAGATACGGCACAGAACGCCACAGGAAACATAGAAACATAGAAAATAGGTGCAGGAGTAGGCCATTCGGCCCTTCGAGCCTGCACCGCCATTCAATGTGATCATGGCTGATCATCCAACTCAGTATCCCGTACCTGCCTTCTCTCCATACCCCCTGATCCCTTTAGCCACAAGTGCCACATCTAACGCCTTCTTAAATATAGCCAATGAACTGGCCTCAACTACCTTCTGTGGCAGAGAATTCCAGAGACTCACCACTCTCTGTGTAAAGAATGTTTTCCTCATTTTGGTCCTAAAGGAATTCCCCCTTATCCTTAGACTGTGACCCCTTGTTCTGGACTCCCCCAACATCGGGAACAATCTTCCAGCATCTAGCTTGTCCAACCCCTTAAGAATTTTGTAAGTTTCTATAAGATCCCCCCTCAATCTTCTAAATTCCAGCGAGTCTATCCAATCTTTCCTCATATGAATGTCCTGACATCCCAGGAATCAGTCTGGTGAATCTTCTCTGTACCCCCTCTATGGCAAGGATGTCTTTCCTCAGATTTGGAGACCAAAACTGTACGCAATACTCCAGGTGTGGCCTCACCAAAACCCTGTACAACTGCAGTAGAACCTCCCTGCTCCTATACTCAAATCCTTTCGCTATGAAAGCTAACATACCATTTGCTTTCTTCACTGCCTGCTGCACCTCCATGCCTACTTTCAATGACTGGTGTACCATGACACCCAGGTCTCGTTGCACCTCCCCCTTTCCTAATCTGCCACCATTCAGATAATAGTCTACCCTCATGTTTTTGCCACCAAAGTGGATAACCTCACATTTATCCACATTATACTGCATCTGCCATGCATCTGCCCATTCACTCAGCCTATCCAAATCACCCTGCAGCCTCCAAGCATCCTCCTCACACCTAACTATACCCCCCAGCTTGGTATCATCTGCAAATTTGGAGATGTTGCATTGAATTCCCTCGTCCAAATCATTAATATATATTGTAAATAGCTGGGGTCCCAGCACTGAGCCTTGCGGCACCCCACTAGTCACTGCGAAGAAGGAGATTCTTCTTCGCTGTGGCTATCCAACTGTACGACTCCTCCCCCTTCTGTGGTGGGGTAGACTGAGTCTAACCCCTTCCCCCACCACCCTACCCCCTCCCCAATCTTTATACATCCCCAATCCTTTCCACTCGTCGCTTTAATTTCATGTTTCATGTGTCTTGTGTTTTTATGACTGTTGGCAGATCAATTTCCCTACCGGGATAAATAAAGTTCTATTGAATCATATCGTATTAGCCACAAATGTGCCCCCACTGTATAGGTGAGTGGTGGTATCTTGTGGCAAGTTGAACAGAATGGGATGAATGCATATGAGTGTTTGGTTTTTTTGCCACACACTTATCTCTTACTGTGACTTGAACCTTTTTTTAAATCTGGCTTTCCTGGGAGGAGGGGGATGACGACAGTGTCACCTTGATAAATTTTAAGTTGCTCACAATCAAGCCTGCACGAGCTTCCAATAGACAATAGGTGCAGGAGTAGGCCATTCAGCCCTTCGAGCCAGCACCTCAATGTGATCATGGCTGATCATCCCCAATCAGTACCCCGTTCCTGCCTTCTCCACATATCCCCTGACTCCGCTATCTTTAAGAGCCCTATCTAGCTCCAGAGAAAGCATCCAGAGAACCGGCCTCCACCGCCCTCTGAGGCAGAGAATTCCCCAGACTCACCACTCTCTGTGAGAAAACGTGTTTCCTCGTCTCCGTTCTAAATGGCTTACTCCTTGTTCGTAAACTTCCATGGTAGATTGTCTGCTGCTGTTACAATGTTAAATGCCAGCAGACTCCGGAGTTGTTAATAATCTGCGGGGGCAGATTATTATCTCAATGGGGTTAGGTTAGGTAAGGGGGCGGTACAGCGAGACCTGGGTGTCCTTGTACACCTGTCACTGAAAGTTGGCGTGCAGGTACAGCAGGCAGTGAAGAAAGCTCATGGAATGTTGGCCTTCATAACAAGAGGATTTCAGTACAGGAGTGGAGCGGTTCTTCTGCAGTTGTATAGGGCTCTGGTGAGACCACAACTGGAGTATTGTGTACAGTTTTGGTCTCCTAATTTGAGTAAGGACATCCTTGTGATTGAGGCAGTGCAGCGTAGGTTCACGAGATTGATTCCTGGGATGGCGGGACTGACATATGAGGAAAGATTGAAAAGACTAGGCTTGTATTCACTGGAATTTAGAAGGATGAGGGGGAATCTTATAGAAACATATAAAATTATAAAAGGACTGGACAAGCTAGATGCAGGAAAAATATTCCCAATGTTGGGTGAGTCCAGAACCAGGGGCCACAGTCTTAGAATAAAGGGGAGGTCATTTAGGATTGAGGTGAGAAAAAACATTTTCACCCAGAGAGTTGTGAATTTATGGAATTCCCTGCCACAGAGGGCAGTGGAGGCCAAAGCACTGGATGGATTCAAGAAGGAGTTAGATAGAGCTCTAGGGGGTAGTGGAGTCAAGGGATATGGGGAGAAGGCAGGCACGGGTTATTGATAGCGGATGATCAGCCATGATCACAATGAATGGCGGTGCTGGCATGAAGGGCCGAATGGCCTCCTCCTGCACCTATTTTCTATGTTTCTACGTTAAGTGCTCGAGTGTACTTCACCCTGAAGGCGTACGGTTGTCAAACGGCCCAGCTTTTACGGGACTTTTGAGACAATATCTGACTAGGTAATCAGCAGTAGCTTCTGCGGTGTCTGCTGAGATAATGGAGCCCTCATTAGGAAATTATTTTCCTTTTCCAGCCTGTCTTGCCAAATGACAACCACAGTTCTTGCATACTGTCCTTGATTTCCCTCAATCTGTCTGTTGTGTCTACTCAAAATGAAAACCTTGTCATTCTTTCCCTCTATCCAAACTTGAACTGTATTTCCACATATCCTATTCTTCTGTTGTGGTCAAAAGTGATAGGGTGTAAAATTAGGCCATTCGACCCATCAAGTCTACTCCGTCATTCAATCATGGCTGATAAATCTCTTCCCCCTAACACCATTCTCCTGTCTTGTCCCCATAACCTCTGACACCCGTACTAATCAAGAATCTATCTCTGCCTTAAAAATATCACTGACAGCCTCCACAGCCTTCTGTGGCAAAGAATTCCACAGATTCAACACCCTCTGACTAAAGAAATTCCACCTCATTTCCTTCCTAAAAGAGCGTCCTTTAATTCTGAGGCTGTGTCCTCTGGTCCTAGACTCTCCCACTAGTGGAAACATCCTCTCCACATCCACTCTATCCAAGCCTTTCACTATTCTGTAAGATTCAATGAGGTTCCCCCTCATTATTCTAAACTCCAGCGAGTACAGGTCCAGTGCCGTCAAACGCTCATCGTACGTTAACCCACTCATTCCTGGCATCATTCGTGTAAACCTCCTCTGGACCCTCTCCAGAGGCAGTACATCCTTCCTCAGATACGGGGCCCAAAACTGCTGACAACATTTCCAAATGCAACCTTACCAGCGCCTTATAGAGCCTAAGCACTACATCCCTGTTTTTGTATACAAGCCCTCTTGACATAAATGCTAGCATTTAGTTTTCCTGTCTGTTTTGTATCTGTCATTTCCTGAGCCCCCTGTCTAATGGCAGCACAGTGGCGCAGCAATATATTTGCTGCCTTCCAATGCCGGAGACCCGGGTTCGATCCTGACCACGGGTGCTACCAGCACGTGATCCGTATCCCACTTCACTGCATATCCATGTGCCTATCTCTTAAATGCCTCCACCACCATGCCTAGCAGTGCGTTCCAGGCATTCAATACCAGTTCCATGCGTTCCAGGCATTAAAGAGGACCTTCAAAGGAGATGTTTGGGGCAAGACCTGGAGTGTAGTGGGATAACTAGTGTGAACGCGTGATCATTGGCCGGCGTGGGATTCGATGGGCCGAAGGGCCTGTTTCCATGATGTATCTCTAAACTTTTTTAAAAAAAGGACTGTGGGCCAAACATAGGAAACGGGATTATTTAAGATGGGGCATTTTATTTGGCATGGACAAGTTGGGCGAAAGAGGCTGTTTCTGTGCCACTGAGTATTCTGGAAAGAACTCTGGCAACAGTTATAATGTGAACTCCATTCACACTTCTTCAGGTAAATAGTGGATACTAGATAAGTGCAGACCCCCCCCCCCCCCCCAACGTACCCGTTCCCTACCCGTAGCCCCCAGTTGCACTTGCTCTGCTTGATGCAAAAGCAATTTGCCCTCCCCCTCCTGTGAGGTGAAAAGTTCAGTGTTCCTGTGTCGCAACATTGGATCGAAGTGTGTTGGAAGCCGGCAGGAATGATTTTAACAGTAAACAAAATCTTGTAAAAGTTGCCATTTTTAAAGCGTTAATCGCGTATAAGGTGAAATATAGGATGAAATCTTCAGTGAAGCTGATCGCTGCTAGCCGAGCCATTGTGACGTCATCAGTTGAAGCTGGTCGTTTTAAAATGTTGACTGAAGGTGGTCTCGGCCTCGAGGGGGAAAAATGTCAATCAGAATATGTGAAAATGTAATCTATCTTAGACATTGACAATTTATCCTCTGTTGCGGGAGTGCAGCGCAGGTTTACAAGGTTAATTCCCGGAATGGCGGGACTGCCATATGCTGAGAGAATGGAGCAGCTGGGCTTGTAGGATGAGAGGGAATCTTATTGAAACATTGTAGCAATTTTACAACATTTTGAGATTTTAAAAATGAAGTCTGCAATTAATCCCATCAAATAAAGCATAAAAAGAAGTTTAATTTGACACCTAATTCACTTTCATATTTTTAGTATTAAAAAGGTTATGGCCATTTTCATACTCGGAAATTAGCATCTTGTTCCCTATTGCTTTTCCATTGACTTAACTCAAAAGCTGTGATCGAGGACAGTCAAAAGCCCATAACTTCCTTAAAAATTAAGAGAACTGAATGAAATTTTTAGTTATTATAGATTGAAGCATTCTGAAACAAATATAAAACATCTTACTTGGATGACCTGAAATTAAAGCATATTTGTCTCATTTCCTAATTGCCTAATTGTAGTTAGTTACAAAATTGACCGTTTTGACGGAAATAGTAATAAACACCCAGACTGCCTTAAATTAAAAAAACAAATTAAATTAAATTAAAAATGTAATTTGAACCCCATATCGGCAGGAAAAACACTGCCGATTCGTATGGGGCTCAAATCACATTTTCGCAACGTAAAATTAGATTCAAGCCATCCCAAGAAGCAAATTTATATGTAAAATACACGACTTACCCTTTGTCTTGTCCCATTCTTGCAATCCGTCACGTTGTAGGCATTCAGGGCGTTAGAAGTCGCTTTTTATTTTAATCAAATTATTAAATTGTCTCGCGATTAAAAAAAAAATTGGGAATGGAAGTCCAATCGATTATTCTTCAGCAGCTAACAGCCCGAGGAAATCCCTCTCCGACAGGCAGTAGAAAACTGGATTTTAATCCCGCCCCCCCCCCCCCCCCCCCCTCAAAGGCACCAAAGTCGCGCATACGGCCAGTGGCAGAAGTGCAGCGTCGCTGAGGGTAAGTTTTGTAGCATTGCTACATGTAAGATTATTAAGGGTTTGGACACGCTAGAGGCAGGAAACATGTTCCCAATGTTGGTGGAGTACGGAACCAGGGGCCACAGTTTAATAATAAGGGGTAAACCATTTAGAATGGAGACGAGGAAACACTTTTTCACCCAGAGAGTTGTGAATCTGTGGAATTCTCTGCCTCAGAGGGCGGTGGAGGCCGGTTCTCTGGATACTTTCAAGAGAGCACTAGATAGGACTCTTAAAGATAGCGGAGTCAGGAGATATGGGGAGAAGGTAGGAACGGGGTACTAATTGGGGATGATCAGCCATGATCACATTAAATGGCGGTGCTGGCTCAAAGGGTCGAATGGCCTATTCCTGCATCTATTGTCTATGCAGTGAGGAAGCTGCCACTTTGTTTTTTGTCTGTCAACTATTCATTGTATCTCTTCCATCTGATATTTTACTTGGTTGTGAAAGATAAATGTACTTCTATATTTCATTTGCTAGATAATTTATGAACTTTCTTGTTGTTTCTACAGCGGTTCCGGACAGAGTTTTCGGAGGGAAAAATCACTGGAAAGGTAAATCACCAGTTATGCTGTTGAGAAATTTTGGCTGTGATTAATTCTTAATGCCCTTGAATAAGTTATAGTTGAGCATTTTAAAATACCATTATTTAACTCATAACCTCAGTTTCAGACCTGCCGTATCTATGACAATGTCAAACGTTTTTCTGTCTTCCAGGGTACTTTTTTATAAAAGGGCATCTTAACAGCTTCACTTTAATTTCATGTTTCATGTATCTTGTGTTTTATGACTCTTGCCAGAACAATTTCCCCTTCTGGGATAAATAAAGTGCTATCGTATCTGAATGTTAGAAACATAGAAAAATAGGTGCAGGAGTAGGCCATTCGGCCCTTCGAGCCTGCACCGCCATTCAATGTGACCATGGCTGATCATCCAACTCAGTATCCCATAGTTAATTACATTTTTTTCTCTGACAATATTGTTTCTGGAGTTGCCTGCAGCTATCAGGCTATGAAACACGATCATCTCCAAATAAGCTCTGGACTATATAGAATGATACAAAATAGGTGCAGGAGTAGGCCATTCGGCCCTTCGAGCCTGCACCGCCATTCAATGTGATCATGGCTGATCATCCAACTCAGTATCCTGTACCTGCCTTCTCTCCATCCCCCGGTCCCTTTCGCTACAAGGGCCACATCTAACTCCCTCTTAAATATAGCCAATGAACTGGCCTCCTTAAACTGTGACCCCTTGTTCTGGACCTCCCCAACATCAGGAATAATCTTCCTGCATCTAGCCTGTCCAACCCCTTAAGAATTTTGTAAGTTTCTATAAGATCTCCCCCTCAATCTTCTAAATTCTAGCGAGTACAAGCCGAGTCTATCCAGTCTTTCTTCATATGAAAGTCCTGCCATCCCAGGAATCAGTCTGGTGAACCTTCTCTGTACTCCCTCTATGGCAAGAATGTCTTTCCTCAGATTAGGAGACCAAAACTGTACACAATACTCCAGCTGTGGTCCCACCAAGACCCTGTAATATAGAACTACATAGGCCTGGACAGAGTGGATGTGGAGAGGATGTGTCCACTAGTGGGAGAGTCTAGGACCAGAGGGCACAGCCTCAGAATTGAAGAACCTCCTCTGGACCCTCTCCAGAGCCAGCACATCCTTCCTCAGATGTGGAGCCTTTCTAAAGATACGTCCTTTTATTCTGGTCTACATCCTCGGAATATAGTGTCCAGGATGCTGCCTGGCCACCCGCTGAGTGAGTCACTCCAGCACTCTGTCTCGTTGTAAGCCAGTGTCTGCTGTTGATTGTATCGTTATTCAGAAGAACTGCTCTGCTTTCTCTCTCCAGCGCTTTAACTGTTACAAACACCACTGGACAGATACAAGAAAGCTGGTGGTCCTTGAAGTGACTCCAGGAGGAATAGATCAGATTGCCACTACGACGAATAAAGTTGTATGTTCCTATGACTACAAAAACATCGAAGGGTTTGCCGAACTGTCCGATTATCAAGGTGGCTTTTGCATCATTCATGGAGGATTTAATCGATTGGTAAGTTTTTGTCACTCATCATTTGAGAATTGAGAGACTCAAATTGGCGCGTTGGTGCAGCGGTAGAGTTGCTGCCTCGCAGCGCCAGAGACCCGGGTTCCATCCAGACTACGGGTGCTGTCTGTACGGAGTTTGCACGTGACCTGCGTGGGTTTTCTCCGGGTGCTCCTGCTTCTTTCTGCACATCGAAGACGTGCAGGTTTGTAGGTTAATTGGCTTCTATAAATTGTTCCTAACGTGTGGGGTAGAACTAGTGTATGAGATGATCGCTGGTCAGTGTGAACTCAGTGGGCCGAAGGGCCTTTTCCATGCTGTTTCTCTCAGCTAAACTCAGCTAAACTAAACAAAAAGACACAGAATGGAAATGGGCCCTTGAGTCCACCGAGTCCATGTTCGCCATCGATCGATCGCCTACCCGTTCACACTTGTTCTATGTTATGCCACTTCCTCATCCACCCCCTTCTCACCAGGGGCAATTTACAGAGGGACAATTGACCGTACCTCCGCACATCTTTGCGATGTGAAGAAAACGGAGAACCTGAAGGAAACCCAGGTGGTCTCATTGAGAATGTGCAAACTACGCATGGACACCAGCCGAGATCAGGATCGAACCTGTGTCTCTGGCCTTGTGAGGCAGCAGCTCTGCCGGCTGCTCGTGGAGTACTGAATAATTCTTGGTCTACTCATGCCTTGAATTTTTAAATAACCAATTTAAAAAATTTCCGCACATTTATTGTTGGAGATATAATCTGTCAATAACTGAAGTGTATTCAAGGGTGTAGGAAGGAACTGCAGATGCTGCTTTAAACTGAAGATAGACACAGTATGCTGGAGACTGGTGCACTTTGGGAGGTCAAATGTAATAGGAAAATATACAATTGATGTCAACATCCTGAACAGCATTGATGTGTTTTAGTTTTAGTTACTTTAGAGATACAGCACGGAAACAGGCCCTTCGGCCCACCGAGTCCGTGCTGACCAGCGAACCCCGCACAAACTAGGGACGGTTTTTACATTTACCAAGCCAATGAAACTACAAACCTGTACGTCTTTGGAGTGTGGGGGGGAAACTGAAGATCTCGGAGAAAACCCACGCAGGTCACGGGGAGATCCTACAGACAGCACCCGTAGTCGGGATGGAACCCGGGTCTCCGGCGCTGCATTCGCTGTCAGGCAGCGACTCTACCTCTGCGCCACCGTGACCGCCCCGTGCGGAGCGATCTTGGGGTCCAAGTCATTAGCTTCCTGAAAGTGGCAGCATAGGGTGGTGGGTGTATGGAACGAGCTGCCAGAGGAGGTAGTTGAGGCAGGCACTACTGCAACGTTTAAGAAACAGTTGGACAGGTGCATGGATCAGACAGGTTTGGAGGGATATGGGCCACGAGCAGGCAGGTGGGACTAGTGTAGCTGGGACATGTTGGCCGGTGTGGGCAAGTTGGGCCGAAGGGCCTGTTTCCACCCTGTAAGACTATGACTCTGAGTCCATGAATGGCAAACAAGGCATATGGTATGCTTGCCTTCATGGGTCAAGGCATATAGAATATAACATTCAGGAAGTCATGACGCACATCTCTAGGTCTTTGGTCAGGCCGCGTTTGGTGTATTGCCTGCGGTTCTGGTCACCCCCATGACAGGAAGGGTGTGGGGAGAGCAGAGGAGGTCGACCGGAATGAATGAAGTGTCTGAAGAAGGGTCTCATCCTTCGTCTCCAGAAATGGTGCCAGACCCACTGAGTTACTCCAGCACGTTGTGTCTTTCACCAGGATGATGCCTGGATTCGGGAGTATGAGCTGCAGGGAGAGGTTGGACAGAGCTTGGATTGTTCGTTCTGGAATGCCAGAGGTTGCGGGGAGACCTGGGGGAAGTATATAAAACTTGTTGGGGGGGGGGGGGGCATAGATAAGGCAGACAGCCAGAACTTTCTTCGCAGGGTGGATAAAGCAAACACTTTTACGGTGAGCAGGAGGATTATTTACAGGGAGGGTCTCGACCCGAAACCTCACCTCAACGTCACGCGCTGTGAATGGCTCGATTGTACTCACGTACAGACTTTCCGCCGACTGGATAGCACACAATAGACAATAGGTGCAGGAGTAGGCCATTCAGCCCTTCGAGCCAGCACCGCCATTTACTGTGATGGATTTACGAAAGGTAAATCGTGTCTGACGAATCTTGTGGAATTTTTCGAGGATGTAACTAGTAGCGTGGATAGGGGAGAACCAGTGGATGTGTTATATCTGGACTTCTAGAAGGCTTTCGACAAGGTCCCACATAAGAAATTAGTATACAAACTTAAAGGATATGGCATTGGGGGTTCAGTATTGATGTGGATAGAGAACTGGCTGGCAAACAGGAAGCAAAGAGTAGGAGTAAACGGGTCGTTTTCACAATGGCAGGCAGTGACTATGGGGTACCGCAAGGCTCAGTGCTGGGACCCCAGCTGTTTACAATATACATTAATGATCCGGATGAGGGAATTGAAGGCAATAACTCCAAGTTTGCGGATGACACTAAGCTGGGGGGCAGTGATAGCTGTGAGGAGGATGCAAGGAGACTGCAAGGTGACTTGGATAGGCTGGGTGAGTGGGCAACTGTTTGGCAGATGCAGTATAATGTGGATAAATTTAGGAAAAGGGGAGATGCAGCGCGACCTGCGTGTCATGGTACACCAGTCATTGAAAGTAGGCATGCAGGTACAGCAGGCTGTGAAGAAAGCGAATGGTATGTTAGCTTTCATAGCAAAAGGATTTGAGTATAGGAGCAGGGAGGTTCTACTTGAGTTGTATAGGGTCTTGGTGAGGCCACACCTGGAGTATTGCATACAGTTCTGGTCTCCAAATCTGAGGAAGGACATAGAGGGAGTGCAGAGAAGGTTCACCAGACTGATTCCTGGGATGTCAGGACTGTTTTATGAAGAAAGACTGGATAAACTCAGTTTATACTCTCTAGAATTTAGGAGATTGAGAGGGGATCTTATAGAAACGTACAAAATTCTTAAGGGGTTGGACAGGCTAGATGCCGGAAGATTGTTCCCGATGTTGGGGAGGTCCAGGACAAGGGGTCACAGCTTAAGGATAAGGGGGAAATCCTTTAGGACTGAGATGAGAAGGACTTTTTTCACACAGAGAGTGGTGGGTCTCTGGAACTCTCTGCCACAGAGGGTAGTTGAGGCCAGTTCATTGGCTATATTTAAGAGGGAGTTAGATGTGGCCCTTGAAGCTAAGGGGATCAGAGGGTATGGAGAGAAGGCAGTGTAATGTTTGAGACCACGTAAGGCCCTGTTGTGACTAGCACAAAGACAACACATCCGCCATCGAGTAAGATAAGTTTAATCTGCAATGACTGAAACTTCCAGAAGGTCACTTGACCTCAGTCACGAGGCACATGTACATTTCCAGCTTCTGCTTTTGGCCTCAAGGGGCACTGGCATTTACATTGTATATTACATGACATATATTACATATAGTACATTACCAATACATCACAGGCAGGTACAGGATACTGAGTTGGATGATCAACCATGATTATATTGAATGGCGGTGCAGGCTCGAAGGGCCGAATGGCCTACTCCTGCACCTAATTTCTATGTTTCTATGATCATGGCTGATCATCCCCAATCAGTACCCCGTTCCTGCCTTTTCCCTATATCCCCTGACTCCGCTATCTTTAAGAGCTCTATCTAGCTCTCTCTTGAAAGTATCCAGAGAACCGGCCTCCACCGACCGCCCTCTGAGGCAGAGAATTCCACAGACTCACAACTCTCTGTGAGAAAAAGTGTTTCCTCATCTCCGCTCTAAATGGCTTACTCCTTATTCTAAAACTGTGGCCCCTGGTTCTGGACTCCCCCAACATCGGGAACATGTTTTCTGCCTATAGTGTGTCCAAACCCTTAATAATCTTATGTTTCATTATGATCCCCTCTCATTCGTCTAAACTCCAGAGTATCCAAGCCCAGCCGCTCCAATCTCTCAGCATATGACAGTCCCGCCATCCTGGGAATGAGCCTTGTAAACCTACGCTGCACTCCCTCAGTAGCAAGAATGTCCTTCCTCAAATTAGGGGACCTGACACGAAGATTTTCACTGTACCTCGGTACAATAAACTAAACTGGACTATTCCTTTTCTCCAGAGATGCTGCCTGACCCGCTGAGTTACTCCAGCACTCTGTGTCTATCTTCGGTTTAAACCAGCATCTGCAGTTCCCTCCTGCAAAAGATACTTAGAACAGGCATAAAATGCTGGAGTAATTCAGTGGGCCGCATCTCTGGAGAGGAGGAATGGGCGACGTTTCGGGTCTTCAGACTAGTTCGGGATCAGGGAAACGAGAGATATAGATGATGATGTAGAGAGATAAAGAACAATGAATGGAAGATAGGCAAAAAAGTAACACTGCTTCATCTGTTACGGTCGGCACGGTGGCGCAGCGGTAGAGTTGCTGCTTCACAGCGCCAGGGACCTGGGTTCCATCCCGACTACGGGTACTGTCTCTTTGTAGTTTGTACGTTCTCCCCGTGACCTGCGTGGGTTTTCTCCGAGATCTTCAGTTTCCTCCCACACTCCAAAGATGTACAGGTTTGTAGGTTCATTGGCTTTGTGTCAATGTTTAGAGATAAAGATACAGTGCGGAAACAGGCCCTTCGGCCCACCGAGGCCGTGCCGACCAGCAACCCCTGCATATTAACACTATCCACTATTGCATTTACCAAGCCATTTGTTAATAGTCCCGGGTGTGTGTGGGGGGGGGAGTTAAGGTGCAGGGAGCACCATTCAGTGCGGTCTCGGTGGGCCGAAGGGCCTGATTCAGTGCTGTATATTTTTAAAACAAGCTAAAAGGAATGAAAATTACAAATCAACCTTCAGCCTCTGTAGATTACTGATCGCAAGATCAATGGTCAAACAGGAGCCAGCCCGAGATAGCAGTGTTAGATTATCTTACATTTACAGGGCACAGCTCCTGTATCTCACTGTATCTCTGTGCTAAACTAAATTAAAAAAAAACTATTTGTCTCCTCTGTGACTAGGGTTGCCAACTTTCCCGTATTACATAGAAACATCGAAAATAGGTGCAGGAGGAGGCCATTCGGCCCTTCGAGCCAGCACCACCATTCATTGTGATCATGGCTGATCGTCCCCTATCAATATCCCGTGCCTGCCTTCTCCCCATGCCCCTTGACTCCACTAGCCCCTAGAGCTCGATCTAACTCTCTCTTAAATCCATCCAGTGATTTGGCCTCCACTGCCCTCTGTGGCAGGGAATTCCACAAATTCACAACTCTCTGGGTGAAAACGTTTTTTCTCACCTCAGTCTTAAATGACCTCCCCTTTATTCTAAGACTGTGGCCCCTGTTTCTGGACTCACCCAACATTGGGAACATTTTTCCTGCATTAGCCGGGACATATTGGGCTAAATTGGTTACCCCGTACGGGACCGCCCTTGTCCCGTATTTGACTGCTATTGCTCGGGTCGAGGGGACTGTTGGGTCGGAGCGCCGCGTCCGTCCCAATGGAGTGCAGCAGCAGCACATCCCACGTGGCCCCGTCGGTCGGCAGCCCGGCCAGCTATCCAGATTGCTATTAAATCTTTCTTCTTCACCTTAAACTTATGTTCTCTGGTCCTCAATTCCCCTACTCTGGGCAAGAGACTCTGCGTTGACCCAATCTCTCATGACATTGCACACCTCTATAAGATCACCTACCTGACAAGGGGATCTACCAGATCTATTCCTCTCGTGATTTTGTACATACATTACTATTTTTATTGCAGTGATTTATTCTTAGTCGATGCTTTTGTAATTCCAGCACCTTTTTGCATCTGAACAAAGGGAAGAGATCATCAGGAGTGCGATTGAGCACGCCGGCAACTTCATCGGCATTTCTCTCCGCATCCGGAAAGAACCGTTTGAGTTTGACTTGTACCAGAGTCACCGCTTTGGAAAATACAGCAATGACGAGTCCATCACCTCACTGGCTGAATTCATCGTTCAGAAAATTGCACAAAGGCACCAGGTACGTCACCTTCAAGATGTCATTGAGAGTGCAGAGAAGATGGACACAGAGTGCTGGAGTAACTCAGCGGGTCAGGCAGCATCTGTGGAGAACATGGATAGGTGACGTTTCGATATTCATTCCACTAGGTGGGCCTGGTGGGTGTTGTGTGGTAAATTGAAAGCACCAGTGGGTCAGGCAGCATCTCTGGGGGAAGTGACTTTTCGTGTGGTGACCCTCCTTGAGACCCGAAACGTCACCCTACTGTACTTGAGTTTGACTTAATTGTATTGGTGTGTAGTGTTAACTGATCAGTTTGGATGGCCTGCAACAGAAAGCTGCTCACTGTTTCTCGGTACATGTGGCAATAGTCGTTTAGTTTATTGTCACCTGTACCGAGGTGCAGTGGAAAGCTTTTGTTGCGTGCTAACGCCCTTGTCCCACTTAGGAGACCTAAACAGCAACCTCTGGTGACCTTGCCCGCCACCCAAGGTTTCCATGAGGTCACCAGAGGTTTTGGTCACTCTCCCTAATGGTCGAAAGTGGGTTCTGCGTGGTCGAGGCTTCATCTAGGTTGCTGCTATTTTCCCATCATGATTAAAACCGGCCTGATTAACTAGGTTGCCGTTTTAAAAATCGATCATTTTTTAGTCGCAGGTCTAGTCGAAGCCGGTTTTCATCACAGTTGAGGAAGGTTTTCAACATGTGCGTGGGAGGTGGTAGGAGGTTGCAGGTTACCTCCACCTTGATTTTTTTTGGGTGGCGGGCAAGGTCACCAGAGGTTGCTGTTTAGGTCTCCTAAGTGGGACGGGCTTAACCGACAAAACGTTTCCCTGTATCTCGGTACACCTGTGCACCTAAACCTCTACCTCTCAGTTTCAGCCCATTTGCTTTTACTAATCAAGTATTTGTCAATCTCCACCTTAAAAATAGAGGGCGGGGAAGGCCGGTTCTCTGGATACTTCCGAGACACTTAAAGATAGCGGATTCAGGGGATATGGGGAGAAGGCAGGAATGGGGTACTGATTGTGAATGATCAGCCATGATCACATTGAATGTGATCATGGCTGATCTCGAAGGGCCGAATGGCCTACTCCTGCACCTATTGTCTATTGTGCATTGTCTCTTTCTATTCCCCTCCCCCTTTTATCTGTATTATCTGATTGGAAAGCAATGTAAAATATACCTGGATTGAGTGGATGTGGAGAGGATGTTTCCACTAGTGGGAGAGTCCAGGACTAGAGGGCACAGACTCACAAAAAAGGACGTACCTTCCAAAAGGAGATGAGGAGGAATGTCTTTTGTCAGAGGGTGGTGAATCTGTGGAATTGATTGCCACAGACGGCTGTGGATATTTTTAAGATGGAGATTGACAAATTCTTGATTAGTACGGGTGTCAGAGATTATGGGGAGAAGGCAAGAGAATGGTGTTGAGAGGGAGAGATAGATCAGCCATGACTGAATGAGGGAGTAGACTTGATGGGCTGAATGGCCTAATTCTGCTCCTGTAACTGATGAACATGAACCTCTACCCCATTGTGGAGATTGGGCTTTGCTGTGGAACTGATGCGCTACAATGCTGAGTACTATCTGCTGCACTCTGTATCTTCCCTGTGCTCTACCCATTGTGCTTGATTGTCTAGATGTAGCATTGTCGATCTGATTGACTAGCTCGCAACACAACGCTTTTCATTGAACCTCGATACCTACACGCGCAAATAATACATTTCACACCTCAAGGATCTTGTTACTTCTGCAACTTTTAATTTTCCAGGATGCAGTAAAGAGGGTGTTGGCGCTTACGGAAACGTGTTTAGTGGAGCGTGATCCAGCCACGTACAACATTGTCACGCTGAAGCCTTTAGGAGAGGTTCGTATCGCTTCACCAACGTTTGATTAGTTTTCCATTTAAGGTTAAAAACGAGAGAGCACCGATTCCCGTCACGCTGCAGCGAATCAACCCACACTCTCTGCCTCAGCTATTTTGGCTTTTGGAGACGCATTGCAGTTAAAGAAAAAACTGCGCATTGTGGTTTCTTGTGCCTCAAAAAGGCTGCCAACATCATCAAGGACCCACACCATCCTGGCCACACACCTATCTCTCCGTTGCCATCAGGTAGAAGGTACAGGAGCTTGAACTCTGGAACATCCAGGTTCAGGAACAGCTTCTTCCCCACAGTCATCAGGCTATTAAACTCGCCATCAAACAAACTCTGAACAATAACAGCCTATTGCACTTTATTTGTTTATTTATTGTGTATATGTGGTCTATGCTATATAGACACACTGAACTTTTATCTCCTGTTCCATACTATGTTTCCATATTGTGTTGTGCTGCAGCAAGCAAGAATGTCATTGTCCTATCTGGGACACATGACAATAAAACTCTCTTGACTTGTCATGACTTGACTAAAGGGCGGTCACGGTGGCGCAGCGGTAGAGTTGCTGCCTTATAGCGCTTGCAGCGCCGGAGACCCAGTTTCGATCCTGACCACGGGTGCTGTCTGTACGGAGTTTGTACGTTCTTCCCCGTGATCTACATACGTTTTCTCTGAGATCTTCGGTTTCCTCCCACACTCCAAAGACGTACAAGTTTGTAGGTTAATTTGGCTTGGTAAATGAAAACATTGTCCCCAGTGGGTGTAGGATAGTGTTAGTGTGCAGGGACCGCTGGCAGGCGCGGATCCGGTGGGCCTGTTTCCGCGCTGTATCTCTAAACTAAGTTTGACAACCTATGTAAGGTGTTGTGCATCAAAGTAATTTCATCCATCTAAATCGTCCGTCGAAGAGTTGTTGACTTACTGATTCACTTAGTGTCTCGTGAGTGTCCAGCGTCCATCAATTCTGTCTTGTGTTCCCCAGTCACAGAGCTTCAATTGCCAAGGTAATATTGAAAAGCTTGATGTTTGAAGCTATTATTTTCAAACAAGTCAAGTCAGGTTTATTCGTCACATACACATACGAGATGTGCAGTGAAATGAAAAGTGGCGATGCTTGCAGATTGTGCAAAACAACTACAAAACAGAATGGAGCAGAATCACATGTTCACATGTTACATATTTGTGGGGGGAAAAAAAAGAAACAGCAATTTTAAAAAGACACCACACAACAGTAGAGTGGTTCAGTAAAGTTAGTCCCGGGTGAGAGGAGTTTACAGTCCTAATGGCCACTGGGAAGAAACCCCTTCTCATCCTCTCTGTTCTCACAGCGTGGCAACGGAGGCGTTTGCCTGACCGTAGCAGCTGGAACGTAACAGTCCATTGCTGGGGTGGAAGGGGTCCCCCATGATCTTGCTGGCTGTGGAGTTGCACCTTCTGATGTATAGTATGTATACCTACATACCTGCACGTCTTAGAAGTGTGGGAGGTAACTGGAGATGTCGGAGAAAATCCACTCGGGTCACGGGGAGAACGTGCAAACTCCGTACAGACAGCGCCCGTAGTCGGGATGGAACCCGGGTCTCCAGCGCTGCATTCGCTGTAAGGCAGCAACTCTACCGCTGCGCCACCGTGACCACCCATTAGACACAAGACACCACAATGCGCTCGGTTTAGATATGAAGCGGGGGGGAAAAGACCCTTCGGCCCACCGAGTCCGTGCCAACCAGCGACCACCCCATACACTAGTTCTATCCTACTCGTTAGGGGGGGACAATTTACACAAGCTGAGTAACCTAGACACCTGCACATCTTGTGAATTATGAGTAAACTGAAGCACATGGAGAAAACCCACGCGGTCATGAAGAGCTCTGCACACACAGCATCTGTAGTCAGGATGGAATCGGGTCTCTGGCAACACAAGGCACCAACTCTCCTGCTGCACCACCACACAGCCCTCTGTAAGGGTAACGTTAATGGTAGTGGAGGCTGGTAATAGAACTGTATTTAAAACACACTTGGACAGGTTCATGAATAGACACTGAATGTTGGAGTGGCTTAGCGGGGACCATGGGACCAAATGGGGCAAACGCTTAGATGGAACATCTTGATCAGTGTGGACCAACTGGGCCAAAGCTTTATATCTCTAAGCCCCTTAACAGCATTGATGTCAAGTCAACAGTGTTTTATTGTCATCTGTCTCGGAGAGAACAATGACATTCTTACTTGCTGCAGCACAACACAATATACAAACATAGTACACTGTAAACAGTATAATAAACACGAAATATATATAATATATATACTGTATACACACACATGTGCGCACACACACATGTGCGCGCACACGTACACTCACTCACGTACACATATGTAGACGCACACTCACTCACGTAGACACATACATACACGCACATGTGCACACGTACGCACTCACAGACACTCACACACACACGTATACGGACACACACGTTCACAGACACACTCACACGCACACACATGTTCACAGACACACTCACACGCACACACACATTCACCGACACGCACAAGCACACGTACGTACACAATAGTAGTGCAATAATGGTCGATTGTAGTTCAGAGCTTATTTGAGGTTGTCATGTTTAATAGCCTGATGGCTGTAGGGAAGAAGCCGTTCCTGAACCTGGACGTTACAGTTTTCAGGCTCCTGTACTTTCTTCCCGATGGGCAGGTGTGAGATGAGAGTGTAGCCAGGGTGGTGTGGGTCTCTGATGATGCTGGCTGCCTTTTTGAGGCAGCGACTCCTGTAAATCCTTGTTCCTGGGGAACCTTCCTGGGGTCCAAGTGACTCAAATGTTGTTTCCCCTTTGTTCCAGGAGTTCCCAACAAGAGTTAACCAGCTTGTTTGTGACTGGGAACTAAAAGTACAGTTTCATACGTAGGAAATGAAGGAACCCCTAACTCTAGTTCCTAAATAGCCGTCACTGTTTGTAACAATAACCAGCCTGCGAGCTTAATTTGGTCGATCACTTTTTGGGGGTTTTGTTAAGGAAGGGAACAGCGAATGGGTTTTGCAATTGCTTTTTTTAGTTTAGTTTAGAGACTTAGAGATGCAGCGCAGAAACGGGCCCTTCGGCCCACCGAGTCTATGCCGACTAGCGATCCCCGCACATTAACACACGCAGGCACAGGCACAGACACACACAAATATTTATGCCAAGCCAATTAACCTACAAACCTGTACGTCTTTGGAGTGTGGAAGGTATCTGCCGATCTTGGGAAAAACCCGTGCAGGTTGCGGGGAGAACGTACAAACAGACAGCACCCGTAGTGGGGATTGAATCCGATTCTCTGGCGCTGTGAGGCAGCAACTCTACCGCTGTGCCACCCTTCAATGTCCTTGAGCCTAATTTGCTACATCCCCTTTCAGGGTTTTGGTTAACGAGGGAGCGGCTCGAGAGGAGAGTTGCTTTTTGTTCCGTTTTCACCGTCAGACGTGATTGTAATTGGTTTCTATTGTTGGTGAAATGATTCATTGTTTCTTCATTCCTTCCACCCTCCCCACAGATCTTTGCTCTAGTGCTCGATGCTGAAAATCCTCAGCGCTTTGATATCGAATACATCAAAGGGCAGGTTTCTAAGTACTCGTCGACAGAAAGGTATGAAATTTTAAGAATAAGGAGTAAGCCACAGTTTAAGAATAAGGAGTAAGCCATTTATAACGGAGACAAGGAAAACACTTTTTCTGACAGAGAGTCGTGAGTCTGTGGAATTCTCTGCCTCAGAGGGCGGTGGAGGCAGGTTCTCTGGATGCTTTCAAGAGAGAGCTAGATAGGGCTCTTAAAGATAGCGGAGCCAGAGGATATGGGGAGGCAGGAATGGGGTACTGATTGGGGATGATCAGCCATGATCACATTGAATGGCAGTGCTGGGTCGAATGGCCTACTGCACCTATTATCTATTGTCTATTTTTAGATAGACTCCCCTAATTCTGTCACTATCGGGGCATTGTAGAGAAAAACAGATGATCCTGAAGATAGCAGAGAAGACGTGAGGATGTTGCCAGGATTCGAGGGTCTGAGCTGTCGGGAGAGATTGAGTAGGCTGGGATTCTCCCCTGTAGCGCAGGAGGATGAGAGAGGTGATCATATAGAGGTGGACAAAAGTGCTGGAGAAACTCAGCAGGTGCAGCAGCATCTGAGCATCTGAGGTGCAATTACAGCACGGAAACAGGCCATCTCGGCCCTTCTAGTCCGTGCCGAACACTTACTCTCACCTAGTCCCATCTACCTGCACTCAGACCATAACCCTCCATTCCCTTCCCGTCCATATACCTATCCACTTTACTTTTAAATGTTAAACTCGATCCTGCCTCCACCACTTCTGCAGGAAGATCATTCCACCACTCTCTGAGTAAAGAAGTTCCCCCTCATGTTACCCCTAAACTTCTGTCCCTTAATTCTCTCTTGTTTGAATCTTTCCTACCCTCAATGGGAAAAGCTTATCCACGTCAACTCTGTCTATCCCTCTCATCATTTTAAAGACCTCTATCAAGTCCCCCCTTAACCTTCTGTGCTCCAAAGAATAAAAACCTAACTTATAACCATATAACCATATAACAATTACAGCACGGAAACAGGCCATCTCGGCCCTTCAAGTCCATGCCGAACAACTTTTTTCCCTTAGTCCCACCTGCCTGCACTCATACCATAACCCTCCATACCCTTCTCATCCATATGCCTATCCAATTTATTTTTAAATGATACCAATGAACCTGCCGCCACCACTTCCACTGGAAGCTCATTCCACACCGCTACCACTCTCTGAGTAAAGAAGTTCCCCCTCATGTTACCCCTAAACCTCTGTCCCTTAATTCTAAAGTCATGTCCTCTTGTTTGAATCTTCCCTATTCTCATAGGGAAAAGCTTGTCCACATCAACTCTGTCTATCCCTCTCATCATTTTAAAGACCTCTATCAAGTCCCCCCTTAACCTTCTGTGCTCCAAAGAATAAAAACCTAGCTTGTTCAACCTTTCTCTGTAACTTAGTTGCTGAAACCCAGGCAACATTTTAGTAAATCTCCTCTGTACTCTCTATTTTGTTAACATCTTTCCTATAATTGGGCGACCAAAATTGTACACCATACTCCAGAATTGGCCTCACCAATGCCTTGTACACTTTTAACATTATATCCTAACTTCTATACTCAATGCTCTGATTTATAAAGGCTAGCATACCAAAAGTTTTCTTTACCACCCTATCTATATGAGATTCCACCTTCAGTGAACTATGCACAGTTAATGTACATCCCTATGTTCAACTGCATTCCTCAATTCGCTACCATTACCATGTACGTCCTATTTTGATTTGTCCTGCCAAGATGTAGCACCTCACATTTATCAGCATTAAACTCCATCTGCCATCTTTCAGCCCACTCTTCCAAATGGCCTAAATCTCTCTGTAGACTTTGAAAACCTACTTCATTATCCACAACACCACCTATCTTAATATCATCTGCATACTTACTAATCCAATTTACCACACTATCATCCAGATCATTGATGTACATGACAAACAACAGTGAACCCAACACAGGTCCCTGTGGCACCCCACTGGTCACCGGCTTCCAACCTGACAAACAGCCATCCACCATTACTCTCTGGCATCTCCCATTCAGCCACTGTTGAATCCATCTTGGGCAACGAAATAGGCAACGTTTCGGGCCGAAACCCGTCGTCTGATGTAGGGTGGGGGGGGGGGGAAGAAAGGAAGAGGATGAGCCAGAGGGCTGAAGGGGGAATCACAGAGGGGGGCAGTCAGAGAGGAAGTTATAAAACTGTCTTCGGAGAGAGGAGGAGAACTTCTTCAAAGTAGGCGTACCTTGAGGAGATTTTGCAGTGGAGTAGACAAAGTGTTCAAGAAGGAACTGCAGATGCTGGAAAATGGAAGGTAGACAGAAATGCTGGGGAAACTCAGCGGGTGCAGCTGAGAGTGACCTTATAGAGGTGTACAAAGTGATGAGAGATTGGGTAGACACAAAGAGTCTCTTGCCTGGAGTAGCGCAATCGAGTACCAGCAGACATAGGCTTAAGGTGAGGGGGGGAGGGTTTAATAGGCATCAGGGCTGAGAGTGTAGCGATTCATACTGTCTGCGAGGGAGAGAAAGGTGGAGGAGGGAAGTTTGCAGACGGGTATGAGTCAGGCCAGCTGCAGGAGGCCAATGATTGGGCGATGCGGGTAGATTCAGGAGGAAAGCTACTTGTTCCGCAGGGAATAATTACTACCAGTTTGTGGCCTGATATAGTGTAATGGTCAGTTAGTCAGCGGATAGCGCGTTTTATAGAACTGCTGGTGCCTTGGGAGAACTTGGTGGATGAGGCTTATGAAAGGAAAAGGCTTAGATATTGAGACCAAGCGCAGGCTTGGCGATCGCTTCACCCAACACCTCCGCTCAATTCACAATAACCAACCTGATCTCCCGATGGCTCAGCACTTCAACTCCCCCCTTGCATTCCAAATCCGACCTTTCTTTCCTGGGCCTCCTCCATGGCCAGAGTGAGGCCCACCGCAAATTGGAGGAGCAGCACCTCATATTTCGCTTGGGTTGTTTACACCCCAGCGGTATGAATATTGACCTCTCCAATTTCAGGTAGTCCTTACTTTCTCCCTCCTTCCCCTCCCCAGCTCTCCCACAGCCCACTGTCTCCTCCCCTTCCTTTCTTCTTCCCGCCCACCTTGACATACAGTGACAGTTAGGAATGACACATAAAACATTAAACATTAATAATAAAACATTACTGATTAAACATGTGAATGAAATAAAATACCAAAGTAAAAGGAGGCTACAGAATTTTGGTTATTGAGTAGAGCTACTACTCGTGGGAAAAAAACTGTTTTTATGTCCGGCTGTGGCAGCTTTGACAATCCAGTCGCCTTCCAGAGGGAAGTGATTCAAAGAGTTTGTGGCCAGGGTGAGAGGGGTCAGAGATGATCTTACCCGCTCGCTTCCTGGCCCTTGCAGTGTACAGTTCATCAATGGAGGGAAGGTTGCAACCAATAACCTTCTCTGCTGATCGGACGATTGGCTGCAGCCTATTTGTGATGTTACATGCTTCATGGGCGAGGATTAGTGGAAGATAGGATGCAGGTGTTTAGAATTTGTTACAGTAAGCTAATTGACTGCAGCTACCTTTATTCAGTAGATAGATACCGGTAGCAGAGGTGGTGAGAGCAGGTTTTGAGTGGGTAGACAAAATGCTGGAGGAACTCAGCGGGAGAGGCAAGCATCTATGGAGGTGCAGATCCAGAGCCAGCAACATTATGGGGGACCCCCACCATCCCAGCAATGGACAGTTCCAGCTGCTACGGTCAGGCAAACGCCTCCGTTGTCACGCTGTCAAAACAGAGAGGATGAGACGGAGTTTCTTCCCACAGGCCGTCAGGACTGCAAACTCTGATCTCACCAGGGACTCATTTACTGTTGTGTTGTGTCTTTTTTTATTTTTTTTAAAATATGAATACTGGTTCTGTTATGTTTTGTTTTTGCCCAATCCACAGGCATTGCCGCTTTCATTTCACTGCACATCTTGTATGTGTATATGACAAATAATGTTGACTTGACTTGACTTGACTTGGAGAGAAGAAATAGGCAACGTTTCTTATAGGAAACGTCGCCTATTCCTTCTCTCCATAGATGCTGCCTCTCCCGCTGAGTTCCTCCAGCATTTTTGTCTACCTTTGATTTTTCCAGCATCTGCAGTTCCTTCTTAAACAGGTATTGAGTGGGGGACGTGGGGTGGGGGGGGGGGGTGTTCTGAGGCACCAGAACCAACTGTTGAGCCTTCCCCGAGGTGTCATGGGCCTAGCTCAACGAAACACCAATGAAGGGAGGTGCCCATGTGATAACCTCTATGATATACAGTGGCTTGCAAAAGTTTTCATACCCATATAACAATTACAGCACGGAAACAGGCCATCTCGGCCCTTCAAGTCCGTGCCGAACAACTTTTTTCTCTTAGTCCCACCTGCCTGCACTCATACCATAACCCTCCATACCCTTCTCATCCATATGCCTATCCAATTTATTTTTAAATGATACCAACGAACCTGCCGCCACCACTTCCACTGGAAGCTCATTCCACACCGCTACCACTCTCTGAGTAAAGAAGTTCCCCCTCATGTTACCCCTAAACCTCTGTCCCTTAATTCTAAAGTCATGTCCTCGTGTTTGAATCTTCCCTATTCTCAAAGGGAAAAGCTTGTCCACATTAACTCTGTCTATCCCTCTCATCATTTTAAAGACCTCTATCAAGTCCCCCCTTAACCTTCTGCGCTCCAGAGAATAAAGACCTAACTTATTTAACCTATCTCTGTAACTTAGCTGTTGAAACCCAGGCAACATTCTAGTAAATCTCCTCTGTACCCTCTCTATTTTGTTGACATCCTTCCTATAATTGGGTGACCAAAACTGCACACCATACTCCAGATTTGGTCTCACCAACGCCTTGTACAATTTTAACATTACATCCCAGCTTCTATACTCAATGCTCTGATTTATAAAGGCTAGCATACCAAAAGCTTTCTTTACCACCCTATCTATATGAGATTCCACCTTCAAGGAACTATGCACGGTTATTCCCAGATCCCTCTGTTCAACTGTATTCTTCAATTCCCTACCGTTTACCATGTACGTCCTATTTTGATTTGTCCTGCCAAGGTGTAGCACCTCACATTTATCAGCATTAAACTCCATCTGCCATCTTTCAGCCCATTTTTCCAACTGGCCTAAATCACTCTGTGGACTTTGGAAATC
The DNA here is from genome assembly GCA_963514005.1 of Raja brachyura. Next base: position 156,345,601 of record OY740782.1, on the reverse strand, counting down.
CTCTTCATTATCCACAACACCCCCTATCTTGGTATCATCTGCATACTTACTAATCCAATTTACCACCCCTTCATCCAGATCATTGATGTACATGACAAACAACAAAGGACCCAACACAGATCCCTGAGGCACCCCACTAGTCACCTGCCTCCAACCCGACAAACAGCCATCCACCATTACTCTCTGGCTTCTCCCATTCAGCCACTGTTGAATCCATCTTGCTATTCCTGCATTTATACCCAACAGTTGAACCTTCTTAACCAACCTTCCATGAGGAACCTTGTCAAAGGCCTTACTGAAGTCCATATAGACAACATCCACTGCTTTACCCTCGTCAATTTCCCTAGTAACCTCTTCAAAAAATTCAAGAAGATTAGTCAAACATGACCTTCCAGGCATAAATCCATGTTGACTGTTCCTAATTAGACCCTCTTTATCCAGATACTTATATATATTATCTCTAAGTATCTTTTCCATTAATTTACCCACCACTGAAGTCAAACTAACCGGTCTATAATTGCTAGGTTTACTTTTAGAGCCCTTTTTAAACAATGGAACAACATGCGCAGTACGCCAATCCTCGGGGACTATTCCCGTTTCTAATGAACGGGAAACCGTTTCTAATACCCCTTGAACTTTTCCACATTTTGTCACGTTACAACCACAAACGTAAATGTATTTTATTGGGATTTTATGTGATAGACCAACACAAAGTGGTGCATAGTTGTGAAGTGGAAGGAAAATTATACATGGTTTCCAAATTTTATTACAAATAAAAAACTGAAAAGTGTGGCGGGCAAACGTATTCAGCCCCCCCGAGTCAATACTTTGTAGAACCACCTTTCGCTACAATTGCAGCTGCAAGTCTTTTGGGATATGTCTCTACCAGCTTTGCACATCTAGAGACTGAAATTTTTGCCCATTCTTCTTTGCAAAATAGCTCAAGCTCAGTCAGATTGGATGGAGAGCGTCTGTGAACAGCAATTTTCAAGTCTTGCCAGAGATTCTCAATTGGATTTAGGTCTGGACTTTGACTGGGCCATTCTAACACATGAATATGCTTTGATCTAAACCATTCCATTGTAGCTCTGGCTGTATGTTTAGGGCAGTTGTCCTGCTGGAAGGTGAACCCCCGCCCCAGTCTCAAGTCTTTTGCAGACTCTAACAGGTTTTCATCCAAGATTGCCCTGTATTTGGCTCCATCCATCTTCCCATCAAATCTGACCAGCTTCCCTGTCCCTGCTGAAGAAAAGCATCCCCACAGCATGATGCTGCCACCACCATGTTTCACAGTGGGGATGGTGTGTTCAGGGTGATGTGCAGTGTTAGTTTTCCGCCACACATAGCGTTTTGCATTTAGGCCAAAAACTTCAATTTTGGTCTCATCAGACCAGAGCACCTTCCTCCACATGTTTGCTGTGTCCCCCACATGGCTTGTGGCAAACTGCAAACGGGACTTCTTATGGCTTTGTTTCAACAATGGCTTTCTTCTTGCCACTCTTCTATAAAGGCCCGATTTGTGGAGTGCACGACTAATAGTTGTCCTGTGGACAGATTCTCCCACCTGAGCTGTGGATCTCTGCAGCTCCTCCAGAGTTACCATGGGCCTCTTGGCTGCTTCTCTGATCAATGCTCTCCTTGCCCGGCCTGTCAGTTTAGGTGGACGGCCATGTCTTGGTACGTTTGCAGTTGTGCCATACTCTTTCCATTTTCGGGTGATGGATTGAACAGTGCTCCGTGAGATGTTGGGATTTTTTTTATAAGCTAACCCTGCTTTAAACTTCTCCACAACTTTATCCCTGACCTGTCTGGTGTGTTCCTTGGGCTTCATGATGTTGTTTGTTCACTAATTTTCTCTAACAAACCTCTGAGGCCTTCACAGAACAGCCGTATTTATACTGAGATTAGATTACACACAAGTGGACTCTATTTACTAATTAGGTGACTTCTGAAGGCAATTGGTTGCACTGGATTTTATTTAGGGGTATCAGAGTAAAGGGGGCTGAATACTTTTGCACGGCACACTTTTCAGTTTTTTATTTGTAAAATAATTTGAAAACCATGTATAATTTTCCTTCCACTTCACAATTGTGCGCCACTTTGTGTTGGTCTATCACATAAAATCCCAATAAAATACATTTACATTTGTGGTTGTAACGTGACAAAATGTGGAAAAGTTCAAGGGGTATGAAAACGTTTGCAAGCCACTGTACTTGCATCTACAAGATCAGTCAATGAAAGTAAGCATGCAGGTACAGCAGGCAATGAAGAGAGCGAATGGCATGTTGGCCTTCATGACAAGAGGAGTTGAGTATAGGAGCAAAGAGGTCCTTCTGCAGTTGTACAGAGCCCTAGTGAGACCACACCTGGAGTATTGCGTGCAGTTATTGTCCCCTAATTGAAGGAAGGACATTCTTGCTATTGAGGGAGTGCAGTGTAGGTTTACAAGGTTAATTCCCGGGATGGCGGGACTGTCATATGCTGAGAGAATGGAGCGACTGGGCTTCTACACTCTGGAGTTTAGAAGGCTGAGAGGAGATCTTATTGAAACATACAACACCGGGAACATGTTTCCTGCCTCCATCGCGTCAAAACCCTGAATAATCTTATACGTTTCAATAAGATCCCCTCTCATCCTTCTAAAGTGCAGAGTGTACAAGCCCAGCCGCTCCATTCTCTCAGCATATGACAGTCTCGCCATCCCGGGAATTAACCTGGTGAACCTACGCTGCACTCCCTCAATAGCAAGAATATCCCTCCTCAAATGTGGAGACCAAAACTGCTCGCAATACTCCAGTTGTGATCTCACTAGGGCTCTGTACAACTGCAGAATAATACATTCTAACCTCCTTTACACAGCAAGGTGTCACACCATTGGAGGCCACAACAAGGAAAGGACAATGGGAGGCCAAGGCCCCCCTCTGATTAAAGCAGGGGGCTCCCCAACCTTTTTTGTCCGGTTTACCCCTGGCAACTTTAATAGCACACAACAAAGTTATTTCACTCATTCATGACCAACTAATTCAGATTCAGATTCAATTTTAATTGTCATTGTCAGTGTACAGTACAGAGACAACAAAATGCATTTAGCATCTCCCTGGAAGAGCGACACAACAAATGATTTGAATAAATAATAAAGTGTCCGGGGGGGGGTGATTGGCAGTCACCAAGATACGTTGTTGAGTAGCGTGACAGCCGCCGGAAAGAAGCTGTTCCTGGACCTGCTGGTTCGGCAACGGAGAGACCTGTAGCGCCTCCCGGATGGTAGGAGGGTAAACAGTCCATGGTTGGGGTGAGAGAGGTCCTTGGCGATGCTGAGCGCCCTCCGCAGACAACGCTTGCTTTGGACAGACTCAATGGAGGGGAGCGAGGAACCGGTGATGCGTTGGGCAATTTTCACCACCCTCTGCAATGCCTTCCGGTCGGAGACAGAGCAGTTGCCATACCAAACTGTGATGCAGTTGGTAAGGATGCTCTCGATGGTGCAGCGGTAGTAGTAATGATGAACAGATACCGGTATACCAAAACCAAACGGTCGCAGTCAATGAGAAATAATATGTGCAAATCCAGAATCAACAAATGCACCCCCTGGGGCAGTGACATTTACCCCAGGTTGTTAACCCTTGGACTAAAGGATAAGATTCAGTACACCGTGCATTTCTTAACATCACAGAGCATTTGCTGCTTCATACCCACTGCCTGCTCTGATGGTCTTTGATATCCTCCCTTCGTCTCTTGGCCGTGATAAATATTGATCCTTCCTGTTCCCCTTGGGTGAGATTTCCTTGTTTGCCATTTCCCGAAATGTAAAACAATCCACTGAAATGTCTGAGCGATTGTGGGAGTGAGACGTGGTTGAGTATAGCTGCTACTCTTCCCGATAAGCGGAACGTGACGAGCAGTGTCTGTCTACATCGTGTATCGAGGCCTGTCTTGGATTTTGCTAATACACTATGGTGGTCGACTGGAACATCTTTTATTTTAAATTTGTAAAACTAGTTAAGTATCACGGCACAAAAATAATATCATAGTCATACAGTGTGGAAACAGGCTCTTCCGCCCAACTTATTGATTAGCAGCACTGGATGTTACCTAAGGTTTTTCACTACAATTGACATTTGGTATTTGTGGGGATGACCACTGGGTGATTTTGCTACCAATCAGACACATCTTCAGTTGTGTACCTCAACGCCACTGGGTGTTTCAGCCTTTTATCACAAGACACCCTCAGTCGAGGCAGACCCACCGCAGGGTGATCAGCCCTGGGTGTGTGTCTTATGGTTGGCCTCTAAATGGTCACGTAGCAGCCCAGACAGCATCTTCTCTCTTCAGCCACAGCCAGTGACTGCTCCATTCGGCTTATTTCCTTCCATCCTCCTCTCTACCGCTGACTGGCTGGTTGGGCTCTGGACTTGTGTCTGTTGGTGGGACAGTACTTGGTTGAGCTTGGCCTGGGGTGCTGATACCCTGTGGACAACTTGCCACTGGCTTCACTCGACTGGTTTAGCCTACTTCTTAGAAAGTAATGGTCAATGTGAGGCCCTACACCAAGCTCTCCCAGCCACTTTTCCCTGCCCTGGTGGATCTTGAGTCCCTTCTCTGATGTTATCTTTTCCCAGCCACAGATGCAGCTTTGTAGCTTATCTCCTGCCTGGGCTGCTGCTCTGTCAATTGCTGTGCTAGTTCTCTTATTCATAGTCGATTCCTTCCGTAGCAATATAAGGGTGGATCCAAAACGCTGATTAGCGCTGGATCCTGCTGGCATGCGTGTGGAGCTAGCCCATGCCAGCGCCGGTGGGGTCTATTCCCTGCGGTCAGCAGTCTCTCCAGGCCGTCACTAGGTCTTTCCCTGCTTGTCAGCTGCCCTTTCACAGTGGTCACTGAACAACACGCCCTATCTACACTAGTCCCACCTGCCCGCATTTGGCCCACATCCCTCTTAAACCTGTCCTATCCATGTACCTGTCTAAATGTTTTTTTATCATTGTGATAGTGCCTGCCTCAGCCACCACCTCTGGCAGCCTTGACACTTGCCTCTCTTGGCTGGTCTTGTAAAGTCGAGGCTTCGCGGCCGTGGGAACGCCGTGAGGGAGGGGGAAGATCCATGGAGGACCCGGAGTGGGGAGTCCGCAGGGAAGATCCAAGGAGGACCCGGAGTGGGGAGTCCACAGGGAAGGGAGGGGAAGATCCATGGAGGACCCGGAGTGGGGAGTCCGCAGGGAAGATCCAAGGAGGACCCGGAGTGGGGAGTCCGCAGGGAAGATCCAAGGAGGACCCGGAGTGGGGAGTCCGCAGGGAAGGGAGGGGAAGATCCATGGAGGACCCGGAGTGGGGGAGAGAAGGGGACAACGTATGAGCCGCGTACTTTGTAACTTTGTCAGCGCGGAAGGTGTCCGCTATTTCTATACCTTGGGTTTGCAAACAAAGAATTTGCCAGCCTTGTCACGTGGCAATAAAGTATGCTATTTCATTCCATTCTATTCCAAGTCTTAAACCAATGTACCTGTACTGAGCAATTCTTCTTCAGAGAAGAAGGCAGTGGAGGCCAATTCACCGGATGTATTCAAGAGCGAGATAGATTTAGCTCTTGGGGCTAAGGGAATCAAGGGATATGGGGGAGAAGGCAGGAACGGGGTACTGATTGGGGATGATCTGCCATGATCATATTGAATGGCAGTGCTGGCTCGAAGGGCCGAATGGCCTACTCCTGCAACTACTCTCTGTGTTTCTATGATTTTTCCAGAGACTCCTTGATGGCTAGCCTGTTGGATGGAGTGAGAGCTTCAGGGAACAGGGACGTGTGTGTGAAGATGGTGCCAACTCACAAGGGCCAGAGGTGGGGTTTGCTGAGCATGCCCGTCGATGAGGAAGTGGAAAGTCTACATCTCAGGTTTCTCAATGCCCCACCCAGTAAGTCAGATCTATTTTGATGTAAAATGGCCAGTCTGCTTTAGTTTCAGAGACACACAGCACGGAAACAGGCCCTTCTGTCCGCCCAGTCCTTGCCGACCAGTGATTCCCACACACCAACTCTATCCCGCACACACTAGGGGACAATTCTACAATTATACCAAGCCAAGTAGCCCACAAACCTGTACGTCTTTGGAGTGTGGGTGGAAACCGGAGCACCCGGAGAAAACCCACGTGGTCACGGGGGGGTGGGGGCGTACAAACTCCGTACTGACCACCCGTAGTCAGGATGGAACCCAGGACTCTGGCGCTGTGAGGCAGCAACTCTACCGCCGGTTCATAGAACATGAGCAGTGCAGCACACGAACAGGCCTTTCAGCCACATTGTCTGTGCTGAGAATAATGCCAAGCTAAGGTGATGCATGATCCATTTCTCCCAATGTCCTGCACATCCATATGCCCATCTAAAATCCCCTTATATGCCACTATCGTATCTACCGCCACCACCGCCCCCGGCAACCCACTCCAGGCCCCGACCACTGTGTTTTTAAAATAACTTGCCCCGCACATCTCCAACAATGGAGCTGTGCCCTCTGATATTGGCTAACTTTAACTTAATATCTGCCATCAACGGCACAACTTTGAACGCGGCAGTCGCGCCTGTGCAGTGCGGGGCCCGTCAGCCGCCCATGCGCAGTTCGGTGGAATGTTGCGATGGGTGAACGGGACCCAACGGGTCCACGCTTGGTCTAGCGCCCTCTAGTGTTGGCTATTTCCACCCTGGGGAAAAAAGTTTCTGACTGTTCCACACTTTCTATGCCAAATGATGATTGCAGTATGATTCTAGAATTTGCAGTCCTTTTAAACTTTTTAACCTCAAATTTAATGTTAAGTGAAAATGTTGCTATTTCTATTCATTCCTCCTATGTGCACTCCACACAATTCCACTATAAAATTTGTAACACGTTGAAGCACAAAATATTTTCTTCATAATAAAAAACATTGCTTCAAAATGAAAAATCAATTTAAATGTGATTTTGATTTAATCTAATAGCTCCTGTGGAAAACTACGTTCCAATTTGATCTTTTAGAGGTGTACAAGATCACGAGAGAAATATATGGCACAGAAGCACTGAGAGGTTGCGGAGGCTGGGTCTCCATTCTTTGAGGATGAGGGGTGATCTTATAGAGGTGTACAAAATAATGAGGCGAATAGTTTAGTTCAGAGATACCACAAAGAAACAGGCCCTTCGGCCCACCGGGTCCGCACCGACCAGCGATCCCCGCACACTAACACTATCCTACACCCACTAGGGACAATTTTTAAATTTATACCAAGCCAATTAACCTAGAAGCCTGAGTGTCTTTGGAGGAAACCGAAGATCTCGGAGAAAACCCACGCAGGTCACGGGGTGGACGTGCAAACTCTGTACAGACAGCACCTGTAGTCGGGATTGAACCCGGGTCTCCGGCGCTGCATTGGCTTTAAGGCAGCAACTCTGCCGCTGCGCCACCGTGACCTCGGTGTTCATTCAATAGATCAGGGTAAATGCACACTCTTGCCCAGAATAGTGGAATGGAGAACCAGAGGACATAGGGTTAGGGTGGGGGGGGGGGGGGAGATCTACTAGGAACTAGAGGGGTAACATTTTTCAAACATGGTGCATGGAATGAGATGCCAGAGGAGGTAGTTGAGGCAGGTATTATTGCAATGTTTACGGAACATTTAGGCAAGCGCATGGATAGGACAGGTTTAGATTGATCCCTGGGATGGCGGGAATGTCATATGAGGAAAGATTGAAAAGATTAGGCTTGTATTCACTGGAGTTTAGAAGGATGGGAGGGAATCTTATAGAAACATAAGATTTTTGATGTTAGATGTTTGAAAAATGTTCCCAATTTTGGGCGAGTCCAAAACCAGGGGCCACAGTCTAAATTTTTTTTCTCACCTCAGTCTTAAATGACCTCCCCAGAATAAAAGGGAGGCCATTTAACACTGAGGTGAGAAAAAACGTTTTCACCCAGAGAGTTGTGAATTTGTGGAATTCACTGCCACAGAGGGCAGTGGAGGCCAAATCACTGGATGGATTTAAGAGAGAGTTAGATAGAGCTCTAGGGGCTAGTGAAATCAAGGGATATGGGGAGAAGGCAGGCACAGGTTATTGATTGGGGACGATCAGCCATGATCGCAATGAATGGCAGTGCTGGCTAGAAGGGCTGAATGGCCTCCTCCTGCACCTATTTTCTATGTTTCTATTAGAGGGATAAGGACCAAACACAGGATGGTGGGATTAGTGGAGATGGGACATGTTGGCTGGTTTGCGCCAGGGGGCCTGTTTCCACGGTGTCAGACTCTATTTAAATATTTATTCACAATAAACAACCTTGCGTCAAAATACATTACAATTAAAATATGATTTTGATTGTCATCAAATGGCTCTACTTTAGAGATAGAGCGCAGAAACAGGCCCTTCGGCCCACGGAGTTCTTGCCAACCAGCAACCACCCGGTACACTTATGCTTTCCTACACACTTGGGACAATTAAAGGGCCTGTCCCACTGCAGCGACCTACTCTGCGAGTTCAGAAGAGTTTAGGAGAGTTTGAAAAAGTGTCATGTTGAAGACCTCCTTCGACTAAGTAGAAGACTAGCTTCGACTAGCTTCAGGAAAATTGGACACCTAATAGTGGAGAGTGAATCCCTTCGACTATGATGAAGACTACCTACGACTACCTCGATTACCTATGGCTAACGTGCCGACCTACTACGACCTACTACGACCTACTACGACCTACTTCGACTAAACCTATGAGTACAAAAAGTATTTTTTCCGTGGCAACATTTTTTTACTCGTGGGCATTTTTCAGCATGTTAAAAAATACGCCGCGACCTAGCTGAGACCTGGAGTACACTACTCTCCAGCATGAAGGAGAGTTACAAAGACCTCCTAGGACCTCGCGTCGACAATGCTGCGAGTATGAGTCGAGGGCAAACTCATCTGAACGCGCGGATTAGGTCGCCGCAGTGGGACAGCCCCTTTACTATCCTACCAAAGCCAATTTACTTGCAAACCCGTACGTCTTTTTGGAGTGTGGGAGGAAACTGAAGATCTAGGAGAAAACCCACGCAGGTCACGGGGAGAACGTACAAACTACATCCAGACAGTGCCCATAGTCAGTATAGAACCTGGGTGACTGGCGCTGTGAGGCAGCGACTCTACCGCTGCACCGCCGTACCGCGCGCGCAACAGTTGAAAGTTACTTTTCAATGATGCAGTTGATAGAAAAAATGTCATGGTTCTAAATTTTAATTTTGTATTTCAGATGGTAACTTTGCAGATGCCGTTTTCAGGTTCAATGCAAACGTCTCATACAGTGGAGTTCTGCATGCTGTGACACAAGATGTAAGGATTTATTTTATAAAGTCCATGTTCCTAAGTGATAGGAACAGAAATAGGCCATTCGGCCCATCAAGTCTACTCTGCCATTCAATCACATCGCTCTCTCCCAACCCCATTCTGCTGACTTATCCCCATAACCCCTGACTCCCGTACTCATCAAGAATCTATCTGTGCCGTAAAAAAATATCCACTGGCTTGGCCGCCACAGCCGTCTTTAGCTTAGTATAGAGATTCAGGGCAGAAACAGGCCCTTCGTCCCACCGAGTCCGCACCGACCAGCGATTCCCGCACACTAAATGCTATCCTATCACGGAGCACAATTTATACCAAACCAATAACACCCCACCCCCCCACCCAACCCCCCCCCGCCTTCAATATATCCACTGACTTTTCCACAGTCATCTGTGGCAAAGAATGCCACAGATTCACCACCCTCTGACTAAAGAAATTCCTCCTTGTATTTTTAAAGGCACATCCTTTAATTCTGAGGCTGTGCCCTCTGGTCCTAGACTCTCCCACTAGTGGAAACATCCTATCCACATCCACTCTATCCAGGCCTTTCACTATTCGGTAAGTTTCAATGAGGTTCCCCCTCATCCTTCTAAACTCCAGCGAGTACAGGCCCAGTGCCGTCAAACACTCATCATATGTTAACCCACTCGATCCTGCCGTGTGCATTCTATCCTTGCTTTGTGTGCGGTGGTGAGCATTGGATGGGTTTTTGTTTTTTGACAGGGTCTTTTCTCTGAGAACAAGGAGAAACTGATTAATAATGCCATCACAGCGTTGCTCTCGCAGGAAGGGGAGCAGAGCGCTAATAACGCTGAACTGGAGAGTCAGTTTCAGGCTGTACGACGGCTCGTTGCTTCAAAGGCTGGCTTTCAAGCTTTCACCAAACTTCCCAAGTAAGAAAACGCTTCCGTTTATTTACTTTAGAGATTCAGCGCGGAAACAGGACCTTCAGCCCACTCAGTCCGTGCCGACCCGCTGAGTTACTCCAGCACTCTGTGAAACGTCACCTATCCATGTTCTCCACAGATGCTGCCTGACCCGCTGAGTTACTCCAGCACTGTGTGAAACGTCACCTATCCATGTTCTCCACAGATGCTGCGTGACCCGCTGAGTTACTCCAGCACTCTGTGAAACGTCACCTATCCATGTTCTCCACAGATGCTGCCTGACCCGCTGAGTTACTCCAGCACTGTGTGAAACGTCACCTATCCATGTTCTCCACAGATGCTGCGTGACCCGCTGAGTTACTCCAGCACTGTGTGAAACGTCACCTATCCATGTTCTCCACAGATGCTGCCTGACCCGCTGAGTTACTCCAGCACTCTGTGAAACGTCACCTATCCATGTTCCCCACAGATGCTGCCTGACCCGCTGAGTTACTCCAGCACTCTGTGAAACGTCACCTATCCATGTTCTCCACAGATGCTGCCTGACCCGCTGAGTTACTCCAGCACTCTGTGAAACGTCACCTATCCATGTTCCCCACAGATGCTGCCTGACCCGCTGAGTTACTCCAGCACTCTGTGAAACACCTCCAACGTTGTGCTTGGTGTTTGACCTACAGTGTAATATTCCGCTGGGAATGGTGGTATACCTCGGTAATAATCCCATCTCCCTGTTTTACACATCCAGGTTTCGCGAGAGGTTGGGAGTGAAGACGGTGAAAGCTTTGAAAAGAAACCACGATGGTGTTACACATGCTGCCATTGACATGTTATGTGCACTGATGTGTGTAAGTGTGGGGTATACTATATTGTAATAGTAATAATAATATCTTTATTGTCATTGTAACATGAACCATGTACAACAAAATTAAAAAATGTCAACCAGTCAGTGCACCATTCAAAACACAAAACACTGACCATTGAAAGCCTTAAAAAAGTTATAGGAGTAGAATCAGGCCATTCGACCCATTGACTCCCTCCCCCCCCATTCAATCATGGCTGATCTCTGGTAGACACAAAATACTGGGGTAACTCATTGGGTGAGGCAGCATCTCTGGAGAGAAGGAATGGGTGACGTTTCAGGTTGAAACCCTTCTTCAGTCTGAAGAAACGTCTCGACCCAAAACGTCGCCCATTCCTTCTCTCCAGAAATGCTGCCTGTCCCGCTAGGTTACTCCAGCATTTTGTCTCTACTTTTGATTTAAAGCAGCGTCTGCAGTTCTTTCTTACACATGTCTGATCTCTGCTTCCTAATGCCATTCTCCTGCCTTCTCCCCATAACCCTTGACACCCGTCCTGCTACACGCGCAACAAATATTGTATAGAGTTTTAAATCATCATTCTTTAATATTAGTGTATTTATGTGCGTTTAAAACTCCCGATCAAAATGCCTTGGTAACCCCAGCAGTTACAGAATATTTCATAATGTTCAATTATTCTTTGTGATCACATGTGCTGAGGTACAGTGAAGTTCCCTTTCTGCAGTAAATTACCTCAGTAAATGTCTACAATAAGTTTTAATTTAGAGATACAATGTGGAAACATGCCCTTTGTCCACTGACTCTTTGCCCACTATTGGTCACCCCGTACACTAGCACTATCCTTCATACTAGGGACAATTTACAATTAAACCTACAAACCTGTACACCTTTGGAGTGTGGGAAGAAGACCCGGAGAAAACCCACGCAGGTCACGGGGAGAGCGTACAAACTCAGTACAGACAGCACCCGCGGTCAGGATCAAACCTGGGCCTCTGCTGCTGTGAGGCAGCAACTCTACTGCTGCGCCACCGTGCCACCCAAGCATACATGAGCACAATCCCAGATTAAGTATAAAATGTATCGATACAGCCCACTGAGACCATATAAAAGAGTTGACAGATTATGGATCCATTTTCAAAGTCCCATGTTCCTTCAAGTGGAGCTGGCCATAAAGGCCTGTTGTCCTGGCGGTGTTACCGGATAGGCCTGGCCAAGCAAAGTACTAGGCATCCTCCACCGCTCTGTGCCGCTGCAGGCTGAGTATAGTCCTTGCTCTCTGTCTCCTGGAGTAGCACCTGATCCAAGCAAGCCCCAGGCTGTTGCAGGGCCTCTAGCCGTCGCCTTGATCTGGATCGGCCAGCGAACCCTCTTTCAAACATGAGGTCATAAGGAATAGGAGTAGAATTAGGCCAATTATGTTTGTCGGTTAATTAGCATCGGTAAAGTTGTAAATTGTCCCCAGTGTGTGTAGGATAGTGTTCATGAGCGGGGATCGCTGGTCTGCACGGACTCAGTGGGCCGAAGAGGCTGTTTCTGCACTGTATCTCTAAATCAAACTTTTGCAATAGTAATGACAAAGCGATAGGAGCAGAATTAGGCCATTCGGCCCGTCAAGTCTACTCCGCCATTCAATCATGGCTTATCTATCTCTCCCTCCTAACCCCATTCTCCTGCCTTCTCCCCATAACCTCTGAGACCGGTACTAATCAAGAATCTATCTATATCTGCCTTAAAAAATATCCACTGACGGCCTCCACGGCCTTCTGTGGCAAAGAATCCCACAGATTCTCCACCCTGTGACTAAAGAAATTCCTCCTCATCTCCTTTTTTAATAATTGTATATGTTTCTATAAGATCCCCCCCTCATCCTTCTAAACTCTAGTGAATACAATCCTAGTCTTTTCAATCTTTCCACATATGACAGTCCCGCAAACCCAGGGATCAATCTCGTGAACCTACACTGCACTGCCTCAATCACAAGGATGTCCTTCCTCAAATTGTCCACAGCAGTTGCACCGTGGCAGATAGGAAGGCACTACAGCGGGTGGTGAAAACCGCCCAGTACATCATCGGTGCCCGCTCCCTGCTATGCATACCCTCCACCGAAAACGGTGTCTGAGATGGGCCGGGAAGATCATCAAGGACCCCTCACACCCTAACCATGGACTGTTTTCTCTCCTACCATCAGGGAGGCGGTACAGGGGCCTCAGGTCCCGCACTAGTAGGATGAGGAACAGCTTCTACAATAACACCATCACACTGCTGAACTCGGAGTCCCGCCGATAGATTTCTCCAGTCTCTCCGTCCACATTGTCTGCATTCTGTATTTATTTTCTATATTGCTATCACTACGACATGACACTAAACTGCATTTTGTTGTACCTATACTTGTATTTGTGCAATGACATTAAAGTTGAGTTGAATTGAATTGAAATTAGGAGACCAAAACTGTACACAAAACTGTACACTTCCTTAAAATAACGTCCTTTAATTCTGAGGCTGTGACCTCTAGTCCTAGACTCTCCCAATAGTGGAAACATCCTCTCCACATCCACTCTATCCAAGCCTCTTCACTATTCTGTATGTTTTAATGAGGTCCCCCCCCCCCCATCATTCTTCTAAACTCCAGCGAGTACACGTCCAGTGCCGTCAAACGCTCATCATACGTTAACCCACTCATTCCTGGGATCATTCGTGTAAACCTCCTCTGGACCCTCTCCAGAGCCGGCACATCCTTCCTCAGATATGGGCCCAGAACTGCTCACAACATTAATATGGGCCTATTCAGCCTATCGTACTTGCAGTCGGTCTTGGGACAAAGATTTAAAGTAGAAAAGCATGGAATAGTTTGGTAAAGAATATCGATTATGAATCTGCTTGTGCCCATTGTGGCGTGGGCGTGTGGGGATGCTAGTGAGGCAGTGGGTACAAAGTTCCTGCAGCGTTTTAAAAGGCCCATCATAATGATGTGAATTATAGGAACCGGAATCTTGTGAACCTATGGAGATGTTTGATATGCCTGTGGGGTTTTTGTTTAAAATCAAACGGTACTGAGTTTAGTTTAGAGCAGGGTTTCCCAACCTGGGGTAAATTTACCCCCAAGGGGTAAATCTCACTACCCAGGGGGTGAATTTGTTGATTCTGGATTTGTACATTTTTTCTCTTCGACTGACCGACTGTGTTTGGTTCTGGTATATCTGTTCATCATTAGTTGTTCATGAATAAGTGCGGTAACATTGTTATGTGCTATTAAAGTTGCCTGGGGTAAACGGGACAAAAAATGTTGTGAACCCCTGGTTTAGAAATACAACGTGGAATCAGACCCTTCAGCCCACCTAGTCCATGCTGACCAACAATCACCCCCACACTAGTTCTAGCCCACACTTTACAGAACCCAACTAACCTACAAACCCGCACGTCTTTGGAGTGTGGGAGGAAACCGGAGCACTCCGTACAGACAGCACCCGCAGGCAGCCAGGATCAAACCCGGGTCTCTGGTGGTGTGAGGCAACGACTGTACCGCTGCGCCACCGTGCCGCGCTGACCAGGTTTTGTGGGAAGCACATTCCCATGGCGCCGTCGGACTTGAGGATAAAAGGACAAAGTTGAGGAAAGAGATGGTTTTAAAGTTGCAGCTGGACAAAAATGCTGGAGAAACTCAGCGGGTGAGGCAGCATCTATGGAGCGAAGGAATTAGGCGACGTTTCGGGTCGAGACCCTTCCTCAGTTGCATGTGGATTTTACAGATAACTTCATCACATTTTAAAGCACCTGGATGAATGTGCAGTAACCGCAGGATTTTGGGCGAAGATCTGCGAGATGAAATTATTCCAAGTAACCCTCCTTTAGCTAGTTTAGTTTAGAGATACAGCGCGGAAACAGGCCCTTCGGCCCACCTAGTCCGCACTGGCCGCACACTAATGAGCCTAACCCACTTAGGCGATGTTCGGCACCAGTGACGACAATCTTTGCTTTGGTAGGTTGACGCAGGTGCTGTCATAGGTTGTCGCCAGGTGATGTCGTAGGTTGAGGCAGGTGCTGTCATAGGTTGCCGCCAGGTGCTGTCATAGGTTGCCGCCAGGTGCTGTCATAGGTTGCCGCCAGGTGCTGTCATAGGTTGTCGCCAGGTGATGTCGTAGGTTGAGGCAGGTGCTGTCGTAGGTTGAGGCAGGTGCTGTCATAGGTTGACGCCAGGTGCTGTCGTAGGTTGTTGTAGGTGAATTCCATTAAAACTAGACCCTGGCAGCCGCCTAAAGAGTCGCCTAAGTGGGACAGGTCCTTAACACTAATCTACACACACCAGGGACAATTTACTTTTATACCAGTCCAATTAACCTACAAACCTGCAGGTGTTTGGAGTGTGGGAGGAAACCAGAGCACCCAGAGAAAACCCACGCAGGTCACGGGGAGAACGTACAAACTCTGTACAGACAGCACCATCGGTCAGGATTGAACCCGGGTCTCTGGCGCTGTGAGGCAGCAACTCTACCGCTGTGCCACTGTGCTGCTTGTCGCAAGTACCTGAACAGCTGCCCCCTGTGCTATTAATCTATAAAATTTGATTAAAAATTCAGCACAGTGCTGCCTCACAGCGCCAGCAACGCCGGTTCGAACCTGACCTCTGGTGCTAGCTGTACAAAGTCTGTACGTTCTCCCTGTGACCGCGTGGGTTTTCTCCTGGTGCTCCTGCTTTATCCCAGACTCGAAAGATGTGCAGGTTTGTATTGGTTAATAAGGCCTCTGTAAATTGCCTCTGGTGTGTAGGATGGGATTACACAGAACTAGTGTACGGCTAATCGATGGTCACTATGGCCTCAGTGGGCCGAAGGGCCTATTTCCGGGCTGTTTCTCCAATCTCTGGCTGTCTGTGTGGAGTTGGCACGTTCTCCCTGTGTCCGGCTTTTCTCCGAGTCATCGCGTCTTACAGTGTGGAAACAGGCCCTTCGGCCCAACGCCCCATCGACTACACTAGTCCCACCTGCCTGCGCTTGGTCGATATCTCTCCAAACTTGTCCTATCCATGTGTAACTTTCTTAATCATTGGGTGAGTCCCAGCCTCAACCACCTCCTCTGGCAGCTCATTCCAAACACCCACCACCATTTGCTCCAGTTTCCTCCCTCCATCCAAAGGCGTACAGGTTTGTAGGTCAGTTAGTTTGCCGCTGTTAATTGCCTCATCGTAGATGTGAAAGTGGGATAACATAGAACTGTGAATGGGTGGTCGATTGTGGGCGTGTACGAGGTGGGCTGAAGGGCCTGTTTGCATGCTGCATTTTTCAAACCATTTCAATGAATGCGCCACTATTTAATTGTGAATTGAAGTCCCTCGTCAATGAATCTTGCCACTTTGAATCACGCATGTTTAGATTACCATTAAAGATATTCCACATGTGGAAAGAGTCCTGGAATTTTAATTTATATAATATCTTTGTCTATTTGAAGGATTGGATATAATATGTAGGGGGGGGGGGGGATAAGATTTAATAGGAACTCGAGGAGTGACTTTTGTTTTCACACAAAGGATGTGGTGGGTGTACGGAACGAGCTGCCGGAGTAGGTAGTCGAGGCAGGTACTTTTGCAACGTTTAAGAAACATTGAGACTGGCACATGGATAGGACAGGTTTGGAGGGATATGGGCCAAACGTGGGCAGGTGGGACTAGTGTAGCTGGGACATTGTGGGGCGATGTGGGCAAGTTGGGCCGCAGGGCCTGTTTCCGCGCTGTGTCACCCGATGACGATATTTACGCAGGATATACATTTGTTTTCCTTTCAGCCCATGCACGATGACTATGACTTGAGACAAGAGCAATTGAACAAAGCATCTCTTTTATCCTCAAAAAAGTTCTTGGAAAATTTACTGGATAAATTCAATGCCCACGTGGTAAGTCTTTCAAATGGATGATATTGTTTATTTTTTAGTATATACCTATTAAATATCTTAATGTTTTTTTAATGAAAGCTTTGCTCAACGGTTCAATAGCTTGAATGAATGAAGTATTTATTGTCGTCTTCTTCTTGCGTATGGCGGGCACAGCCTAAAGTTGCAGGACAACTTGTTCTATTTGATCTTATTTGATTGTGCACGCCGGGTTGATTGTATTCGTTGGAACAGGGCGGGCCCTTTATTGTCTCAAGTGAGGGGTCACAGTGATATTCTTTGTTATACATACTCAAGGTATGTAAAGAGGAGCCACATAAAGGGCGCCGACAGGGTTACCCACCACGGGTCCTAAGGTCATAAGGAATTGGAGTAGAATTGGGCCATTCGGGTCTTTTTAAGTATTCACTGCGTTCAGGTATTGTCCATATTGTATTTGATGTATTTTTTGCTGCTTTCGTTCTGAATGTGTGGGGTTGTTGGGATAGCAGCGCATTTGGAAAGTGGTGAAATCATTGGACAAAGTCAGCATGGATTTACAAAAGGTAAACCATGTCTGACGAATCTTATTGAATTTTTTGAGGATGTAACTAGTAGAGTGGATAAGGGAGAACCAGCGGATGTGTTATATCTGGACTTTCAGAAGGCTTTCTACAAGGTCCCGCATAAGAGATTAGTATACAAACTTAAAGCACACGGTATTGGGGGTTCAGTATTGATGTGGATCGAGAACTGGCTGGCAGACAGGAAGCAAAGAGTAGAAGTAAACGGGTCATTTTCAGGATGGCAGCCAGTGACTAGTGGGGTACCGCAAGGCTCAGTGCTGGGACCCCAGCTATTTACAATATATATTAATGATTTGGACGAGGGAATTAAATGTAACATCTCCAAGTTTGCGGATGACACAAAGCTGGGGGGCAGTGTTGGCTGTGACGAGGATGCTAGGAGGCTGCAAGGTGACTTGGATAGGCTGGGTGAGTGGGCAAATGCATGGCAGATGCAGTATAATGTGGATAAATGTGAGGTTACAACTTTGGTGGCAAAAACAGGAAAGTAGACTATTATTTGAATGGTGACCGATTAGGAAAAGGGGAGATGCAATGAGACCTGGGTGTCATGGTACACCGGTCATTGAAAGTAGGCATGCAGGTGCAGCAGGCTGTGAAGAAAGCGAATGGTATGTTGGCATTCATAGCAAAAGGATTTGAGTACAAGAGCAGGGAGGTTCTACTGCAGTTGTACAGGGTCTTGGTGAGACCACACCTGGAGTATTGCGTACAGTTTTGGTCTCCTAATCTGAGGAAAGACAACCTTGCCATAGAGGGAGTACAGAGAAGGTTCACCAGACTGATTTCTGAGATAGCAGAACTTCCATATGAAGAAAGACTGGATAGACTCGGCTTGTACTCGCTGGAATTTAGAAGATTGAGGGGGGATCTCATAGAGACTTACAAAATTCTTAAGGGGTTGGACAGGCTAGATGCAGGAAGATTGTTCCCGATGTTGGGGAAGTCCAGGACAAGGGGTCACAGTTTAAGGATAAGAGGGAAGTCTTTTAGGACCGATATGAGAAAATCATTTTTCACACAGAGAGTGGTGAATCTGTGGAACTCTGCCACAGAAGGTAGTTGAGGCCAGTTTATTGTCTATATTTAAGAGGGAGTTAGATGTGGCCCTTGTGGCTAAAGGGATCAGGGGTTATGGAGAGAAGGCAGGTATGGGATACTGAGTTGGATGATCAGCCATGATCACATTGAATGGCGGTGCAGGCTGGAAGGGCCGAATGGCCTACTCCTGCACCTATTGTCTATGTTTCTATGTTGGCTTCTGGACATCTGCATTTCCCTGTGGGGATGAATAAAGTTTTTATTATTATTATTATCTCTGCCTTGAATATATCCACTGACGTGGTCTTCCTTTGCTGCTCCCCCCACCCTTCTCTTTGCCCCCCCTCACGGGAGTTCCCCTATGCCATGTACTAAGGTACAGCGAGATGCATCTTTCACATATAACTCAGCAAAAACATTCCCGTTCATAAGCACAATCGCCCCGGTCAGTACAGCATGCACCGCGCAGCCCACTGAACAGGCCACTATTTGATGTTGTCTCTTTTAGTGCAGCATTTTAGAAAATGTCATTGAAACAATTCATGAAGGATTTGGGTTTTTAAATTTGATTGGGCAGATGCTTTACTTACGGGACGACTAAAATATAGTTTTTGCAGCTCTATATACAAACTGTGGGTAGACGGCAGCATTTGGAGTATTGCAGAGAGTGCTGGTCGCCCCGTTACAGGAAGGATGTGGAGGCTTGGTAACTGGTGAATAAGAGGTTGACCACAGTGCGTAGGAAGGAACTGCAGACGCTGGTTTAAACCAAAGATAGACACAAAATGCTGGAGTAACTGCGCCGGTCAGGCAGTGTCCCTGGAGAAAAGGAATAGGTGACGTTTCGGGTCGATGATAGACTGGGTGAAGGGCTATTATTAGCCTCAGGGAGAGGTTGGACAGACATGGATTGTTTCTTCTCTATAACGGCAGACATGAGGGAGGTGAATCCAATGGTGAACGGCAAAGATAGGTCGGGCAGTCGGAACCATTTTCACCAGGGTTGAAATCTTAAGGTCCAGCACGCGTAGCTTCAAGTGCAAGTTGACAAACTGTGAAAGACCTGCATAGAGTGGATGTAGAGAGGATGTTTCCACAAGTGGGAGAGTCACGGACCAGAGCACGCAGCCTCGGAATAAAAGGACGTACCTTTAGAAAAGAGATTAAAAAGGAAGGTGGACAAAAATGCTGGAGAAACTCTGTGGGTGCGGAGCGAAGGAAATAGGCAACGTTTCGGCTCGAGACCTTCTTCAGACTGATGTGAGGGTGGGGGGGGGGGGGGCGGGAAGAAGAAATGAAGAGGCGGAAGGATGGTGGTGAATCCTGGAATTCATTGCCACAGACGGCGGCAGAGGCCAGGTCAATGCGTATTTTTAAGGCAGAGGTAGATAGATTCTTGATTAGTGCGGGTGTCGGGGGTTATGGGGAGAAGGCAGGAGAATGGGGTTAGGAGGGAGAGATAGATCAGCCAAGATTGAATGGCGGAGCAGACTTGATGGGCCGAATGGCCTAATTCTGCTCCTCAAGCTATGAACTAAGTTTCTACACAATAGCGGGGGCCTGGAAATCGCTGCCAGGAGTGGTGGTGGAGGCAGGTACAATAGTGGCGTTTGAGGCTTTTAGATAGGCACATGGATGGATATGCAGACATATGGATCACGTGCAGGGACAGGAGAGTAGTTTATCTTAGAATCATGGATGTCTTAGACATTATGGACAGGCCGGCCTGTTCAATGATTTAATATTTGTCACAGGTGCAACTGCACAGTGAAATGCTTGTTGCATATATTACACATGCTGGCCCCGCCATTTTTGACGCCAATGTCCACAAGTCCGGTTGGCCCGCGCGCTCGATATACTGGAGCAGTTCCCATGAACTGACGACCTTCTCTCCTGCCAGTGCAGTATTGTTGAACAATAGACAATAGGTGCAGGAGGAGGCCATTTGGCCCTTCCAGCAGCACCCCCATTCAATGTGATCATGACTGATCGTCCACAATCAGTACCCCGTTCCTGCCTTCTCCCCATATCCCTTGACTCTGCTATCTTTAAGAGCTCCATCTAACTCTCTCTTGAAAGCACCTAGTGAATTGGCGTCCACTGCCTTCTGTGGCAGAGAAGTCCACGGATTCACAACACTCTGGGTGAAATTTCTTTTTCCTCATCTCCATTCTAAATGGCTTACCCCTTATTCTTAAACTGTGACCCCTGGTTCTTGGCCCCCCCACCCAAAAAAAAACATCGGGAACATGTTTCCTGTCTCTAGCGTGTCCAATCCCTTAATAATATGTTTCAATAAGGTCCCCTCTCATCCGCCTTAAGGGCCTGTCTCACTAACATGGCCTTTACAGGCAACTGCCAGCACACGTCATTGGCTGTATGGTCGTGAGAGGTCTCCTATGGTCATGAGCGGACACCCACAATGGGTGTCCTGTATGGTTGTGAGAGGACTCCAAAGAGTCGTAGCATCTTTCTGGTCGCCGCTGAATTTTCAACATGTTGAAAATGTTGGCGGCCTATGACGGGTGCCGGCAGTCGCCTGTAAAGGTGGCGTAAGTGGGACAGGCCCTTTAACTGTCTGGTTTTCCTTCCTTCCCCCCGCAGGACCACGGGACGGGTGCACTGGTGATTAGTTCCCTCCTAGATTTTCTTACCTTTGCACTCTGTGCACCGTACAGCGAGACCACAGAAGGTCAGCAGTTTGACATGTTGTTGGAAATGGTGGCAGAAGTCGGAAGAACCTTGTTCAAACTTTTCCAGGTGGGTCATTCCCTTGTGTTTATCGCCTTGTTGTAAACGTAGCTCTCTCTCTCTCTCTCTCTCTCTCTCTCTCTCTCTCGGGCTTGCTCTGGAATATATTGGAGCCCACAAGACTTGAGTTTTGGGTTTTTTTGTAGTCCCTGGGACATCAGCGTAGTTTACAAACCAGCGGTATAATTAGGTTTTAGTTTTGTATGGTTTAGTTTAGCGATCAAGCATGGAAACCAGCTCTTTGGCCCACCGAGCCCGCACCGGCCGACGATACCTACACGTCTGTGATGCTATTAAAAATAAACATAATAAATAATTAAAAAACGATAGAAACATAGAAAATAGGTGCAGCAGGAGGCCATTTGGCCTTTCGAGCCAGCACCGCCATTCATTGTGATCATTGCTGATCGTCCACAATCAATAACCCGTGCCTGGCTTCTCCACATATCCCTTGATTCCACTAGCCCCTAGAGCTCTATCTAACTCTCTCTTAAATCCATCCAGTGACTTGGCCTCCACTGCCCTCTGTGGCAGGGAATTCCACAAATTCACAACTCTCTGGGTGAATAAGTTTTTTCTCAGCTCAGTTTTAAACGGCCTTCCCTTTATTCTTAGACTGTGGCCTCTGGTTCTGGACTCCCCCAACACTGGGAACATTTTTCCTGCACCTAGCTTGTCCAGTCCTTTTATAATTTTATATGTTTCTATAAGATCCCCTCTCATCCTTCTAAATTCCAGTGAATACAAGCCCAGTCTTTCCAATCTTTCCTCATATAACAGTCCCACCACCCCGGGAATTAACCTGGTGCACCTACGCTGCACTGCCTCAATAGCAAGAATGTCCTTCCTCAAATTAGGAGACCAAAACTGCACACAATACTCCAGGTGTGGTCTCACCAGGGGCCTGTACAACTGCAGAAGGACTTCTTTGCTCCTATACTCAAATCCTCTCGTTATGAAGGCCAACATGCCATTAGCTTTCTTCACTACCTGCTATAGCAATAATAGTGCAAAGCCAAAAGCAATGTCCCCCGAGCCTCTTGTAGTTTGCAGCTGATTTGGAGGTTGTCGTATTTAATAGCCTGGCGGCTGTGGGGAAGGAGCTGTTCCTGAACTTGGATGTTACAGTTTTCAGGCTGCTGTACCTTCGTCCCGATGGCAGGGGTGAAATGAGAGCGTGACCAGGGTGGTGTGGGCCTCTGATGAGGCTGCAAATGAAACGCTGACTGCGACTTGAGTGCAGATAATTCAGATCAAGATTAACCTTTGAAGTAAAATTCTTACTAATCCATTTTAATGTGTGTCTGCAATGAATTTCTGCAGGTTTGGATGCGTTCAAAGATTTTGTAACCAATTTTACTTCAATCTTTCTTCATCCTTAGCATCCTTCCATGGCTATTGTGAAAGGTGCTGGTTTAGTAATGAAAGCCATTATTGAGGTGAGTGGTGTTTGATTCCGAACTCTATAGTGTAGTTTAGAGATACAGGGAGGAAACTGGCCCTTCCACCCATCGAGTCCGTGCTGACCAACCATCCCCATACACTTAAACCCCTCTACCACGGTACGAGTTCATTCCAAGAGTTCTCCCTAGTTTCCCCTGATTCGAACTCGGAGACTTGGTAGTGGCCACTCGTCGATACTCGGGGCTCTCGTGGACATTTTTCAACATATCTTGTTATATATGGTGTGTGCAGGAGAGTGTTATAGCCCTGTCCCATGGTGCGAGTTCATTCCAAGAGCTCTCCCGAGTTCAACATGTTGAAAAATCTTCAGGCGTCATCCCGAGTACCTGCCGTTAGTGCTAAGAGATGTCCCCGAGCCCCGACGTACCCGCTACGTTCATTCTCCGTGCTTGCCATGAATTTGATTTTTTTTTAAACTCGGGAGAGCTCTTGGAATGAACTCGCACCGTGGGACAGGGCTATAACACTCTCCTGCACACACCAGGGACAATTTACAATCTTACCAAGCCAATTGGCCTGCAATCCTGTACGTCTTTGGAGTGCGGGAGGAAACCCAGAGCTCCTGAGGAAAACCCACGCGGGTCACGGGGAGAACGTACAAACTCCGTACAGACAGCACCCGTAGTCAGGATGGAGCCCGGGTCTCTGACGCTGTGAGGCAGCAACTCTACCGCTGCGCCACCGTGCCACACTTCTATAATTTCTACCCCTGATGTTGCTTCCCAGAAACTTTCAACTAATTTACTGTTTAATCTTTAAAATGATTAGAAAGTTCATAGACAATAGACAATAAGTGCAGGAGGAGGCCATTCGGCCCTTTGACCCAACACCGCCATTCAATGTAATCATGGCTGATCATCTACAATCAGTACCCCGTTCCTGCCTTCTCCCCATATCCCCTGGCTCCGCTATTTTTAAGAGCCCTATCTAGCTCTCTCTTAAAAACATCCAGAGAACCTGCGTCCACCGCCCTCTGAGGCAGAGAATTCCACAGACTCACCACTCTCTGTGAGAAAAAGTGTTTCCTCGTCTCTGTTCTAAATGGCTTACTCCTTATTCTTAAACTGTGGCCCCTGGTTCTGGACTCCCCCAACATCGGGAACATGTTTCCTGCCTCTAGTGTGTCCAAACCCTTAACAATCTTATATTTTTCAATGAGATCCCCTCTCATCCTTCTAAACTCCAGAATGTACAAGCTCAGCCGCTCCATTCTCTCAGCATATGACAGTCCCGCCATCCCGGGAATTAACCTTGCAAACCTACGCTGCACTCCCTCAATAACAAGATATATATTAAATATATAGATATCCAGTCTGCAGGCACTAAGACTGAACCTGGACTGTGTCTTCTTGAAACTTATAATCTGATGAAAAGATTGAAAAATGCAGCATGGCCCACGCTGAGCCCACAACAACCATCGATCGCCCGTTCACACCAGTTCTATGTTATCCCACTTTCTCATCCACTCCCGACACACTTGAGGCATTTTACAGAGGCCGATTAACCTACAAACCCGCACGTCTTTGAGATGCGAGAGGATAACCAGAGCACCCGGAGGAAACCCACACATCCCTGTTTCTACTAGTAAATCGCCCCTTTTGTGTGGGAAGTGGATGCAAAAGTTGGATGATGTAGCATAGTGAGAACGGGTGTCAGTGTGGACTCGATGGGCCAAAGGGTCTGTTCCCATGCTGTATCTTTCAATCAATCCATTCAGTCATTGGCTTCAATTACTTCAGCTGTTGATACCTGAGGCGTTGCAGTTTTCAACAAAATATCTATCCCCCCTCACAAGGCACATCTTTGGAATTATTCCCAAACCTATCTTAACGTCTTCCCTGCACATTTGTGTTGTATTGTTTATTGTCACGTGTACCGAGGGACGGTGAAAAGCTTTTGTAGCGTGCGCCCAGGCAGCGGAAGGATTGTACATCATTAGGGCGGTCACGGTGGCGCAGCGGCAGAGTTGCCGCCTTACAGCGAATGCAGCGCCGGAGACCCGGGTTCCATCCTGACTACGGGGTCAAGTCAACATTATTTGTCACATACACATACAAGATGTGCAGTGAAATGAAAGTGGCAATGCCTGCGGATTCTGCAAAACTACAGAACAGAATAGAACAGAACCAGTATTTACATAATAGAAAAAAAACAGCAGTTTTAAATGTGCTGTCTGTACGGAGTTTGTACGTTCTCCCCGTGACCTGCTTGGCTTTTCGTCGAGATCTTCGGTTTCCTTCCACACTCCCAAGACGGACAGGTTTGGAGGTTAATTGGCTTGGTAAATGTAAAAATTGTCCACAGTGGGTGTAGGATAGTGTTAGTGTGCGGGGATCACTGGTCGGCACGGACCCGGTGGTCTGAAGGGCCTGTTTCCGCGCTGTATCTCCAAACTAAACTAAACTAAATTACAGTCGAGCCGTCCACAGTGTACAGATACATGATAAAGGGAATAACGTTTAGTGCAAGGTAAAGGCTAGTCCGAGGGTCACCAATGAGGTAGACGGGAGGGTCAGGACTGCTCCTTAATTGTTGATAGGATGGGGGGTTACACAAGAAGCTGGAGAAACTCAGCGGGTGCAGCAGCATCTAAGGAGCCAAGGAGATAGGCGACGTTTCGGGTCCAGACCCTTCTTCAGACTGATAGGATGGTTGAGTTGCTGATAACAGTTGGGAAGAAACTGTCCCTGAATCTGGAGGTGTGCGTTCGTTTTCACACTTCTGTACTTCTTGCCCGATGGGAGAGGGGAGCAGAGGGAGTGGCCGGGGTGCGACTGGTCCTTGATGATGCTGCTGGCCTTGCCGAGGCAGCATCAGGTGTAGATGGAGTCAGTGGAAGAAATGCTGGGTTGTGTGTCGAAAGGAACTGCAGATGCTGCTTTGTACCGAAGAGG
This sequence comes from Raja brachyura, assembly GCA_963514005.1. The sequence goes on along the minus strand of OY740782.1, from coordinate 156,319,978 downwards.
GAGACAAAATGCTGGAGTAACTCAGTGGGACAGGCAGCATCTCTGGAGTGAAAGGTGTAGGAAAGAACTGCTGATGCTGGTTTGAATCGAAGGCAGACACAAAATGCTGGAATAACTCAGCGGGGCTGGCAGCATCTCTGGAGAGAAGGAATGGGTGACGTTTCGGGTCGAGACCCCTCTTCAGACTATATAACTTTTGCATGAGGGGAGAAGAGGGAGTGGACGGCTAGTGACTTGTTGCTGATTTGATGAACGTCCAAATGCTTTGGGATCTTGTGAAACCTAAACCTAATTTTGTTTTTCAAACAAGGAAGGTGACAAGGAAATAGCTACGAAGATGCAAGAACTGGCCTTAAGCGAAGGTGCTCTCCCTTGCCATTTGCATACATCAATGTTCACCATCAGTGCTGACCAGCGCATGTTAACTAACAGGTAATTTAACCCTGTGGCTGAGCTTCACTTAGCAAACATAGACAACTAGGTGCAGGAGTCTGCCCTTCGAGCCAGCACCACCATTCAATATGATCATGGCTGATCATCCACAATCAGTACCTCATTCCTACTTTCTCCCCATAATCCCTTGATTCCGTTAGCCCTAAGAGCTAAATCCAACTCTCTCTTGAAAACATCCAGTGAATTGGCCTCCACTGCCTTCTGCGGCAGAGAATTCCACAGATTCACAACTCTCTGGGTGAAAACGTTTTTCCTCATCTCAGTCCTAAATGGCCTCCCCATTATTCTTAAACTGTGTGACCCCTGGTTCTGGACTCCCCCCAGCATCGGGAGCATTTGTCCTGCGTCTAGCCTGTCCAATCCCTTAAGAATTTTATATGTTTCTATAAGATTCCCTCTCATCCTTCTAAATTACAATGAATAAAAGCCCAGTCGATCCATTCTTTCATCATATGTCAGTCCCGCCATCCCGGGAATTAACCTGGTGAACCCACGCTGCACTCCCTCAATAGCCAGAATGTCCTTCCTCAAATTAGGAGACCAAAACTGCACACAATACTCCAGGTGTGGTCTCACCAGGGCCCTGTAGACAACAGGTGCAGGTGCAGGCCTTTCGGCCCTTCCTGCTACAGAAGTACAACTGCAGGACCTCCTTGATCCTAAACTCAGATCCTCTCGCATTCTGTTTCTGTAAGATCCCCTCTCATCCATCCACATTTTTTTAATTGATGAGCATTGGTGTATTGATGGGCATTTCTGGGTTCTTGAACTAATGACAGAATTACACTGTTTCAGGCAGTTAAGTAGACATCTGGTGGGACTCTGGACAGCTGAAAATCCAACGGCGTTGAATTTGTTAAAACGGATATTGGTAAGCAATTTTTCTTTTAAACAGTTTGGACTTTAGATTTACTGCATAGAAACAGGCCCTTCGGCCCATCAGATCCCCCGATGACAATCATCCCGTACGCTAGCACAATCCCTCACACAATGCAGAATAACAGTTTACAGTTCAGCTTATCGTCACGTGTACCGAGGTACAGTGAAAAGCTTTTGTTGCGCGCTAACCGTGCATAGTTCCTTGAAGGTGGAATCTCATATAGATAGGGTGGTAAAGAAAGCTTTTGGTATGCTAGCCTTTATAAATCAGAGCATTGAGTATAGAAGCTGGGATGTAATGTTAAAATTGTACAAGGCATTGGTGAGACCAAATCTGGAGTATGGTGTACAATTTTGGTCGCCCAATTATAGGAAGGATGTCAACAAAATAGAGAGGGTACAGAGGGGATTTACTAGAATGTTGCCTGGGTTTCAACAGCTAAGTTACAGAGAAAGGTTGAATAAGTTATGTCTTTATTCTCTGGAGCGCAGAAGGTTAAGGGGGGATTTGATAGAGGTCTTTAAAATGATGAGAGGGATAGACAGAGTTGATGTGGACAAGCTTTTCCCTTTGAGAATACGGAAGATTCAAACAAGAGGACATGACTTTAGAATTAAGGGACAGAAGTTTAGGGGTAACATGAGGGGGAACTTCTTTACTCAGAGAGTGGTAGCGGTGTGGAATGAGCTTCCAGTGGAAGTGGTGGCGGCAGGTTCGTTGGTATAATTTAAAAATAAATTGGATAGGCATATGTATGAGAAGGGTATGGAGGGTTATGGTATGAGTGCAGGCAGGTGGGACTAAGGGAAAAAAGTTGTTCGGCACGGACTTGAAGGGCCGAGATGGCCTGTTTCCGTGCTGTAATTGTTATATGGTTATAACCGGTCAGCGGAAAGACAGTACATGACATGGGACAGTTTACAATTTACAGAAGAAGCCAATTAACCTGCAAACCTGTACGTCTCTGGAGTATGGGAGGAAACTGGAGCACCCGGTTAGAAAGGAGGATAGGAGGAATGTCTCGTCAGAGGGCGGTGAATCTGTGGATTTAATTGGCACCGATGGCTGGGGACGCCGTCAATGGATATTGTATGGATTTTAGTTCAGCATTCAACAAAATTATCCCTCAGCACCTGATAAGCAAACTGGTTCCATTGGGCCTCAGCACCCCCATGTGTAACTGGCTACTGGACTTCCTCACTGACAGACCCCAGTCTGTGAGGGTTGGAAATAACACCTCTAACATCATCTCTCTGAGCACCGGCTCCCCTCAGGGCTGTGTCCTGAGTACACTGCTGTTTACCCTGATGACCCACGACTGTTGTGCCTGGTTTAGTACAAACCACATCATGAAGTACGCAGATGACACTACAGTGGTGGGCCTCATCAGGGACGACAATGAGCTGGCTTACAGGGAGGAGGTGAATCAACTGGCGGACTGGTGCAATACGAACAACCTGATCCTGAATGTCGAAAAAACAAAGGAGGTCATCGTCGACTTCAGGAAACCCGGCACAGTCCCATACCACTTCACATCAATGACAGCGATGTGGAGGTGGTCAGTAGCACTAAGTTCCTGGGGGTGCAGATCACTAACAGTCTGACCTGGTCGAATAACATCTCATCAACAGTTAAGAGAGTGCAGCAGCGGTTGCACTTTCTGCGCCGGATGAGAAGAGCTCACCTCCCCCATCCCATCCTCACCACTTTCTACAGGGGCACTATAGAGAGTATTTTGACCAGCTGTATCTCTGTCTGGTTTGGGGACTGTAGAGCCTCCGACTGGAAGTCCGTGCAGAGAGCGGAGTGTAAACCAGCATCTGCAGTTCCTTCCTGTACTTTAAATCTCATAGGGGCGGTGCAGTGGTCACAGCGCCAGAGACCCGGGTTCCACCCAGACTACGGGTGCTGTCTGTATGGAGTTTGTACGTTCTCCCCGTGGGTTTTCTGCGAGATCTTTGGTTTCTTTCCACACTTCAAAGACGTACCGGTTTGTAGGCTAATTGGCTTAGTAAGAACTGTAAACTGTCCCATAGTGTGTACAGGACAGGATTAACGTATGAGGTGATTGCTGGTCGGCGTGGACTCGGTGGGCTGAAGGGCCTGTTTCCGTGCTATATCTCCAAATCATGTTATTTGGCTGCTAGAATCACTTGTCACTTTGGCAAAGACCTGTGATTTGAGATTTCATAACATTCTGTTTGTTGCTGTTTGTATTTATATTTTTGTACTTTTGTGGAAACTATTTGGTATTTTTGTATAATTTTGTATTTAAAGTTAATCATTGCTAATTTTTAGCCAACAGGCTTATTGGCCTACCTGGATAGTACGGAGCAGGTGCCAGAGAGAGAGACTGACAGGATGCACATCAGGGACAATCTCAAAATTGCCGCAGTAAGTTTAAAAATGTCGCAAAAAATGAAATGCTCCTTTCAGTGAGAAAATATCTTGAAGCAGTGGAGGGTAGGAAGCCTATGTACCATCTATATCTCTCATTTCCTCCTCCCGACTCTCAGTGTGAGGAAGGGTCTCGACCTGAGACGTCACCCATTCTTTTTTTCCACAGATGCTGCCTGACCCGCTGAGTTACTCCAGCACTCTGTGAAACGTCACCTATCCATGTTCTCCACAGATGCTGCCTGACCCGCTGAGTTACTCCAGCACTCTGTGAAACGTCACCTATCCATGTTCTCCACAGATGCTGCCTGACCCGCTGAGTTACTCCAGCACTTTGTGTCTGTCAAGGATCTGTGAATCCCCCCTTTAAAAAATTGGCCCCAACAGAGGTCTGGCAAAAAATTCCACAGATTTCGTCTGACTGACGAAATTCCTCCTCATCACCTTTCTAAATGTGCGTCCATTTATTTTGGGGCTACATCCTCTGGTCCCACCCGTGGAAACATCCTCTCACATCTACTCTGTCCAAGTCTTTCATTATTTGTTAAGTTTCAATGAGGTGACCCCTCATCCTTCTAAGCTCCAGCGAGAACAGGCCCAGTGCCGTCAACTGCTCATCATAGGTTAACCCACTCAGTCCTGGGATCATTTTTGTAACCCTCCTCTGGACCCTCTCCAGAGCCGGCACATCCTTCCTCAGATACGGGGCCCAAAACTGCTCACTATTCCTAATGCCTCAGCATTCCATCCCTGTTTTTGGATTCTGGTCCTCTCGAAATAAATGCTAGCATTGCATTTGCTTTCCTTACTACCGATTCGACCTGCAAATTAGCTTTTTGGGAATCCTGCAGCAGCACTCCCAAGTCCCTTTGCACCTCCGATTTCTGAATTCTCCACAATTCGCTACAATTTCTTACGGTCTTGGAAAGAGCTGTTCCCAAACCAAGCTGTGATGCATCATGATAAAATGCTTCCTCCGGCGCTTCTGTAGAAGCCCCTCTGGTATATACCAGCGTTGGTAGTTCCTTCCTACACTTCAAACCAGCGTATCTCCACATTTTCACCCTCGCGGGACCCTTCCAATAATTTCCATGTCTCGGGGAACCCCGACACAAAAGTTATCATATTTCTTTATTAATCTCTTTTTTTCTCTTTCATAAACTTATTCATAAGGCAAACATAATATATTTTTCTGATAACTGGTTTAAGCAAAAAAAAAATGTTTTTCTGGGTTCGATCCTGACCATGGGTGCTGTCTTGGTATCGAGCGTGTACGTTTTCACCTGTGACCTGTGTGGGTTTTCTCTGGGTGCTCTGGTTTCCTCCCACGCTCCAAAGCCAATCTGCCAGTTCCTTTCTGCAGGTTCAGGTTAGGACGTGGTCTCCTCCAACAAACACGCCCTTAACCATTGAGCCCCACCCGTCATTTGATGCATTCCATTTTGGATAAATTAAATTTGAAAAATGCAGACAATTGGGAAGCATTCTCTCTATCTGGTGTGTTGTGAATTCCTTGGTTTGTATTTTTTTTTAAACCTCGCCAGGATCAGTACGGGAAAGTCGGCAAGGTTCCTGAATGGCAGCGTCGCGCTGGAAGGGCAGCGAAGGAGGTGGAGAAATTTGCCAAAGAGAAAGTGGATCTGCTTTTATTGCACTGGAGGGATAGAATGGGCATTGTTCAAAAAGAGGTGAGCGGCCTTTCCTTGTGATAGCAGCGTGGGGGATATTTACAAGGATGTTGCCAAGGCTAGAGGGTCCCAGATGTAGGCAGAAGTAGAGCAGGTTGGGACTCTACTCCTTGGAGCGCAGGAGGACGAGGGGTGATCATATAGAGGTGTATGAGATCATGAGAGGAATAGATCGGGAAGATGCACGGAGTCTCTCGACCAGAGTAGGGGAATCGAGGACCAGAGGACATGGGTTTAAGGTGAAGGGGAGAAGATTTAATAGGAATCTGATTCTTGATTAGTGCGGGTGTCAAGGGTTGTGGGGAGAAGGTAGGAGAATGGGGTTGAGAGGGAAAGAGAGATCAGCCACGATAGAATGGCAGAATAGACTTGCTCCAGAGTAGTAGTTGTCCTTTTCCTACTTGAAGCCAGCTCGGTTCCTGGACGTTCATATCCCACTGTGTGAAACCATCAGTGTCCTGAGTGTCAGATCCATCCCCTCACTATTATCACCCCTTGAGTTAAATAAAAGCACCTTGCAATACAATGAGCAGAATGGAGGATACAGGAAGTGCAGATGCTGGAATCGTGAGTGTCGGCACGGTAGAGGCGCAGCGGTAGAGTTGCTGCCTCACAGCGCCAGACACCCGGGTTCCATCTTGACTATGGGTGCTGTCTGTACGGAGTTTGTACGCTCTCCCCGTGACCTGCATGAGTTTTCTCCCACACTCCACAGATGTGTATCGGCTGCCTGACCCACTTAGTTCCTCCAGCACTTTGTGTTTTGCTAAAGATTCCAGCATCTGCAGTTCTTTGTTCTGGATCCCCAGGACATATGGGGAGAAGGCAGGAACGGATTACGGATTCTGGATGATCAGCCATGATCATATTGAATGGCGGTGCTGGTTCAAAGGGCCGAATGGCCTACTCCAAATATGTCAGCCTAGACTTCCTAAATGACACCACAGACTATTGGTTAGATAGATGGATAGGCTGGATAGATTGGAGCTTCAATTCAGCTTGACTGGCATTTGTCAGAAAGAATGGGTCGACCGGGCTTGTATGCACTGGAATTTAGAAGGATGAGAGGGGGATCTTACAGAAAGCGAGAGGATCTGAGTATAGGATCAAGGAGGTCCTACTGCAGTTGTACTTCTGCAGCAGGAGGTCCTACTACAGAAGGGCTGAATGGCCTATGCCTGCACCTATTGTCTATGCAGGAAAAATGTTCCCCCGATGTTGGGGGAGTCCAGAACCAGGGGTCACAGTTTAAGAATAAGAGGTTGGCCATTTAGGACTGAGACGAGTCCTAAAAACATTTTCACCCAGAGAGTTGTGAATCTGTGGAGGCCGATTCACTGGATGTTTTCAAGACAGAGTTGGATTTAGCACTTAGGGCTAACAAAATGAAGGGATTTGCAGAGAAAGCAGGAACAGGCTACTGTTCACGAAGGGTCGAGTGGCCTACTCCTGCACCTGTTTTCTATGTTTAACATTTTTAGCTCTATATACAAGGAGAAGAATGCATTGAGTCGTTGTAAATCAGCAAATTTTATTTCAGATTTGTTAGCAAACATTGCCGGCCTCTGTTTACAGTGTTTGGTTACCTCCTGCTTTGAGAGTTTAATTTTGTTTTTCCCTCCCATTGTTCTTGATTCAAAAGCAGGATAGGAATAATCTGGTGAGTACAAGCTGCTTTTTATTGGCTTATGCTTGTGCATGTTAACGTGAAGTGTCTGCACTTGGTGCGGTGGCTTTCTGTACATTGGCCTGGGCCGTTCTGTAGCCTGCACACTTTTTGAACCTGGTGATTTAAAAAAAAAATCTTCCTATCTCTTCAAATATTCTGAACTGTGTTGGAAAGTGGATGCAGCCGTGAAAACACTGATCTTCACCGGGTCCTTCCCTCTCGCTCAGACTGGGGTAGAACAGTGGCGCAGCGGGTAGAGCCACTGCCTCACAGCGCCACAGACCCAGGTTCCATCTTGACCTCATACAGAGGTGTGTGTGTGTGTGTGTGTGTGTGTGTGTGTGTGTGTGTGTGTGTGTGTGTGGTTTGCACGTTCTCCCTGTGGCCACGTGGAATTTCTCCAAGGTGTTCTGGTTTTCTCCCACACACCAGAGATATACAGATTTGTGGGTTTATTGGCCTCTGTAAATTCCACTCCCCCCAGTGTGCAGGGAGTGAATGAGAAAGTGGGATACATAGAACTAGTGTGAAAGGGTGATGGATGGTCAGTGTGGACTCGGTGGGCCGAAGGACCTGTTTTAATGCTGTCGATGGATATTTTTTAAGGCAGAGATAGACAGATTCCTGATTAGTGCGGGTGTCGGGGGTTATGGGGAGAAGGCAGGAGAATGGGGTTGGGAGGGAAAGATAGATCAGCCATGATTGAATGGCGGAGTAGACTTGATGGGCCGAATGGCCTAATTCTGCTCCTCAAACTTATGAATTTACAATCTCTAAAAATCTAAAGCGGAGATGGAGGAACTCGGCGGGTCAGGCAGCATCTGTGGAGGGACAAGCATCCAGAGAACCTGCCTCCACCGCCCTCTGAGGCAGAGAATTCCACAGACTCACAACTATCTGTGTGAAAAAGTGTTTCCTCGTCTCTGTTCTAAAAGGCTTACTCCTTATTCTTAAACTGTGGCCCCTGGTTCTGGACTCCCCCAACATCGGGAACATGTTTCCTGCCTCTAGTGTGTCCAGGCCCTTAACAATCTTATATGTTTCAATGAGATCTCCTCTCATCATTCTAAACTCCAGAGTGTACAAGTCCAGCTGCTCCATTCTCTCAGCATATGACGGTCCCGCCATCCCGGGAATTAACCTTGTAAACCTACGCTGCACTCCTTCAATAGCAAGAATGTCCTTCCTCAAATTAGGGGACCAAAACTGCACACAATACTCCAAGTGTGGTCTCACTAGGGCCCTCCGTAAATTGTCCCCAGTCTGCAGGGAGTGAATGAGGGGATGGGACAACACAGCGAGCGTGAACGGCATGGACTGAGTGGGCCGAAGGGCTCGTTTCCACGCTGTGCCACTAAACTAAACTGCGGCCTATGTTGTAACCTTGTTCTCTGGGATAATTTTGCTTTGCTTTAAATATCCCAATGTGAAGGTTTTTAATCAAACATTGTTTTTGAACTGACCACTGTGAAAACTGTTCTAGAATAACCATTGTGAGAAACCCCAAGCATTCATTCTCTCTTCAACAAACAAAAGTACTGGAATTGGAGGAATGTTAGAATCAGCGAAAGATACGGACATATTCATGACTAGTTTGATTAGATTTCCGCAAATGAAACTCTAATAGAACCCCCACTCCAGTTGTTGAAAGACCGATTCGACCCGTTGAAATTTTTGGAAATGTTTCTTAAATAAAATACTGTCTCCTTTTCGGAAAATAGTTTTTCCCATTAGTCAAGGAATCTTGTTCAGAACAGGGCGGCACGGTAGTGCAGCGGTAGAGTTGCTGCCTCACAGCGCCAGAGACCCGGGTTTGTTCCTGACTACGTGTGCTGTCTGTATGGAGTTTGCACGTTCTCCCCATGACCGTGTGGAGTAACTCAGCGGGTCGGGCAGCATCTCTGGATAGAAGGAATGGGTGGCGTTTCGGGTCGAGACTCTTCAGTCTGAAGAAAAGTCTGGACCCGAAAGGTCACCCGGTCCTTCTATCCAGGGATGCTGCCCGTCCCGCTGAGGTACTCCAGCAATTTGTGTCCATCTTCGGTGTAAACCAGCATCTGCAGCTCCTTCCTACATGTTTTTCTCCGGGTTTCCTCCCACACTCCCAAGATGTACAAGTTATAAAAGGACTGGACAAGCTAGATGCAGGAAAAATGTTTCCAATGTTGGGGGAGTCCAGAACCAGGGGCTACAGTCTAAGAATAAAGGGGAGGCCATTTAAAACTGACTTGAGAAAAAAACCTTTTCACCGAAAGAGTTGTGAATTTGTGGAATTCTCTGCCACAGAGGGCAGTGGAGGCCGATTCACTGAATGAATTTAAAAGAGAGTTTGATAGAGCTCTTCGGGCTAGTGGAGTCAAGGGATATGGGGAGAAGGCAGGCACGGGGTACTGATTGTGGATGATCAGCCATGATCACAATGAATGGCGGTGCAGGCTCGAATGGCCAAATGGCCTATTCCTCCTGCACCTATTTTCTATGTTTCTATGTAGGTTTGTGGGTTAATTGGCTTGGGTATAAATGGTCCCCAGTGTATATAGGAAAGCGTTAATGTGCGGGGATTGCTGGTCGGGGCGGACTCGGTGGGCAGCAAGGTCTGTTTTCTCACTCTATCTCTAAACTAAGCTAAAGATCCTGGTACATTCTGGGCCTCAACCACATTTGTCCCGATTAAAATTGGAAGATGCCAAGGACAATTTGTAAAAGTTGAGTGTGATTGTTTACAATGTGAGCTTTTGCATGAGCGTGGCTGAAGGGCCTGTTTACGTGCTGCTGCGATGACTCTGACTTCAAACCTGTGAATTTAAAAACAACATATTAATGCTGCATCACACTATTCTCAGGCTTGCATGCTTCGTGTTTAATCATTTTGCTCCTCTTCCGTGTTGATCATTTGTCCTTTTCAGAAAATGAAAGCTATCATTTAAAATGCCAAGTGCTGATGCGGCCACACCAGATGATTGGGGTTTTGTGTAACACGCATCCACAAATTGTGAACCGCTCAGTGTACATATCCGTGTTATCTCATTCATTGACCTTTCTCTTGGATTTTGTAGAACCCCAACCAAAAACCTGTTGTTTTACGAAAAAGAAGACAGAGGATTAAAATAGCAGCAAATTGGGATCTCTTCTATTATAAGTAAGGCATTCATGGTTTGTTTTACTGGAGCATTATGTAGAGTATGTAAATCATTGCTGTCTTCACTCATCCCCATGGCGTTTGTGTCGAAGAAGATGGCCGCTATTGTATAATGCTCATGTTGCTATCTTGCTGCATTTGCAACTAAAATACCGTTTCCGTTTTGCCATTGATTGAAGAAGCTGAGAGCGGTAGAGTGATACAGCGTGAAAACCGGCTCAACCTACGCCCACACCGACCAACGGGTCCCATCTACACTGTCATATGCTGAGAGAAGGATGAGAGGGGATCTTATTGAAACATATAAGATTGTTAAGGGCTTGGACACGCTAGAGGCAGGAAACATGTTCCCGATGTTGGGGGAGTCCAGAACCAGGGGCCACAGTTTAAGAATAAGGAGTAAGCCATTTAGAACGGAGACGAGGAAACACTTTTTCTCACAGAGAGTGGTGAGTCTGGAATTCTCTGCCTCAGAGGGCGGTGGAGGCCGGTTCTCTGGATGCTTTCAAGAGAGAGCTAGATAGGGGTCTTAAAGATAGCGGAGTCAGGGGATATGGGGAGAAGGCAGGAACGGGGTACTGATTGGGGATGATCAGCCATGATCACATTGAATGGTGGTGCTGGTTCGAAGGGCCGAATGGCCTACTCCTGCACCTATTGTCTATTGTAGATGTACAAGTCAAGTATTTATCCACATTGTGACAGCACTTGCTTCAGCTCCCTGCTCGGGTGGGATAAAGGAACAAAGTAAGGACGTTTCAACTGGAGGGCCTGTGGTCACACCCGAGGGATGGTGTCGACGGCTTGTTAATTGTGGCTGATCTGTGTGGAAGAGATTGGAAGAGAAAATAACCTGACTGGAAGTGAGCAGATGCTGCAAACATGATGTGAACCACTGCTGGAAATTCGAGAGAGAGAGAGAGAGAGAGGGAGAATGGCGCAGCTTGATAACGTGCACAGGCTGGTTATCTGTAGCCAGACGGGGCACAAGGCTAGTCGCTGGGGAAGATGTGATTGCTTGCTGCTTGGACCTTGCTGAGTCAATTCAAGAGGAAGAGAGCCACAGAGTGATACAGTGCGGAAACAGGCCCTTTAGCCCAACCAGCCCACACCGGCCAACATGTCCCAGCTACACTAGTCCCACCTGCCCGCGTTTGGCCCATATCCCTCCAAGCCTGCCCTATCCATGTACCTGTCTAACTGTTTCTTAAACATTGCGATAGTCCCAGCCTCAACTACCTCCTCTGGCAGCTTGTTCCATACACCCACCACCCTTTGTGTGAAAAAGTTACCCCCTCAGATTCATATTAAATATTTTCCCCTTCACATTAAACCCGTGTCCTCTGGTCCTCGATTCCCCTACTCTGGGAAAGAGATTCTGTGTGTCTACCCGATCTATTCCTCTCATGAGAGGTAAGAGTGCGATTGAGAATGAAAGAGACAGGTGGCTCGTAGGTTCAGGGTCACCTTGAATCTATCATTTGGTTTATTATTAAGTGTACTGAGGTACAGTGAAAAGCCTTTTCAGTTCTGCTTCTTGCGGATGGCGTGCACAGCCTAAAATTGTAGGACAACTTGTTGTATTTGATCTTATATGATTGTGCACACCGGGTTGATTGCATTCGTCGAAACAGGGCGGACCACGTGAAGGATGCAATCTCCCACCCCGCCTTTTCCGTTCAGTTTAGTTTATTGTCACGTGTACCGAGGTACAGTGAAAAGCTAATGTTGCGTTCTAAACCGCCAGCGGGAAGACAGTACATGATCACAATCGATCCATTTACAGTGTACAGATACATGATAAGGCAATGGGTACACAAAGTGCTGGAGAAACTCAGCAGCATCTATGGAGCGAAGGAGATAGGCAACGTTTCGGGCCAAAACCCTTTTTCAGACTGATGGGGGGTGGGCGGAGGCGGGGGGAAGAAAGGAAAAAGGAGGAGGAATCCCAGAGGGGGAGCAGTTAGAGAGGAGGTTGTGAAACTGTCTTCGGAGGGAGGAGGAGAACTTCTTCAAAGTAGGCGTACCTTGAGGAGATATCGCAGTGGAGTAGACAAAGTGTTAAAGAAGGAACTGCAGATGCTGGAGAAACTCAGCGGGTGCAGCAGCACCTATGGAGCGGTGATAAACGAGATGGTCTCGCTGATGACGTCACAATGGCTCAGCTGTGCGTGGCCTGTGCTGTCTTCCAGACACCACTCCGCAGAACTCGCAGTCCTTTGGTTGATGCCCGCTCCCCCTGCTGCTCCCCCACCCCCCCCCCCCCCCCCCCCCCGCTCCCCCCCTCCTCTCCTTCCCCCCTCTCCTCGTCCCCCCCCCCTCTCTCCAATATCAAGGGGGGTAGTTAGTGTGTGTGTGTGTGTGTGTGACGCCGCAGGCTGCCTCCCTCCTCCCCCCCACCGCAACCGGGCTTTGAGGGGACCGGATCCAACGCGTCCCACTTGGGCTAGTTATGCTATGAAAATATGGATAGCATTTTTTTGCAATTTTGTTTGAGGAAATGTTATTTAAATGCTGCTGTGAATCTGATAAAAGAATCTGAGATGTATAATCTGTCATCCCTCCAGATTTCAGATGGACCATGCCAAATCTAACTTAATCTGGAATTATAAAACGAGAGAAGAATTGCGAGATGCTTTTGAAGCGGAGATGAGAGCGTTTAACATCGACAGGGAGCTGGGCAGTGCCAGCGTCATCTCATGGAATCACCAGGAGTTTGAGGTAAGCGGAAATAGCTATTCTGTTCAAACCTCATGCAATATTTCTTGTGTCGAAAGGAACTGCACATGCTGGTTTACACCAAAGATAGGCACAGAGTGCTGGAGTAACTCTACGGGTCGGGCAGCATCTGTGGAGAACATGGATAGGTGACGTTTCACAGAGTGCTGGAGTAACTCAGCGGGTCAGGCAGTATCTGTGGAGAACATGGATAGGTGACGTTTCACAGAGTGCTGGAGTAACTCTACGGGTCGGGCAGCATCTGTGGAGAACATGGATAGGTGACGTTTCACAGAGTGCTGGAGTAACTCAGCGGGTCAGTCAGCATCTGTGGAGAACATGGATAGGTGACGTTTCACAGAACGCTGGAGTAACTCAGCGGGTCAGGGAGCATCTGTGGAGAACATGGATAGGTGACGTTTCACAGAGTGCTGGAGTAACTCAGCGGGTCAGGGAGCATCTGTGGAGAACATGGGTAGGTGACGTTTCACAGAGTGCTGGAGTAACTCAGCGGGTCAGGGAGCATCTGTGGAGAACATGGGTAGGTGACTCCATAGGATAGGGACCCAAAAGTCCACCTATCCTTTTTGTTCAGAGATGTTGCCTGACCCACTGAGTGCCTCCAGCACTCTGTGTCTATCTGCAATATCTCTTATTGTATTTCCTTTTATGAACCGTTTGTGTGATAACAGTACATGTCAAATTCTTTCCTCTTTTCCTCTCACCGCCTCACTCTTTCCCCTCCTTTAGTTTAGTTTCCCATTGTCACGTGTACCGAGGTACAGTGAAAAGCTTTTGTTGCGTGCTAACCAGTCGGCAGAAAGACAATACATGATTACAATCGAGCCGTCCACAGTGTACAGATACAGGGTAAAGGGAATAACGTTTAATGCAAGGTAAAGTCCATGAAAGTCTGATTAAAGATAGTCCGAGGGTCTCCAATGAGGTAGATGGGAGATCAGGACCGCTCTCTAGTTGGTGATAGGATGGTTCAGTTGCCTGATAACAGCCTGGAAGAAACTGTCCCTGAATCTAGAGGTGTGCGTTTTCACACTTCTGTACCTCTTGCCTGATGGGAGAGGGGAGAAGAGGGAGTGGCCGGGGTGCAACTGGTCCTTGATGATGCTGCCGGCCTTGCCGAGGCAGCGTGAGGTGTAGATGGAGTCAGTGGAAGGGAGGTTGGTTTGTGCGATGGTCTGGGCTGCGTCCACAATTCTCTGCAATTTCTTGCGGTCTTGGATGGTCCCAAACCGTGCTGTGATGCATCCCGATAAAACGCTTTCGACGGCGTATCTGTAGAAGTTGAGTATTTGATGGCACTGGGCCTGTACTCGCTGGAGTTTAGAACGATGAGGGGGAGGGACCTCATTGAGACTTACTGAATAGTGAAAGGCCTGGATAGATAGAGTGGATGTGGAGAGGATGTTTCCACTAGTGGGAGAGTCTAGGACCAGAGGGCACAGTCTCAGAATTAAAGGATGTATAGTAGCTTCATAATGGAGACAATAGACAATGGGTGCAGGAGTAGGCCATTCAGCCCTTCGAGCCAGTGCCGCCATTCAATGTAATCATGGCTGATCATCCACAATCAGTACCCCGTTCCTGCCTTCTCCCCACATCCCTTGATTCCGTTAGCCCTAGGAGCTAAATCTAACTCTCTCTTGAAAACATCCAGTGAATTGGCCTCCACTGCCTTCTGTGGCAGAGAATTCCACAGATTCACAAATCTCTGGCAGAAAAAGCTTTTCCTCATCGCAATCCTAAATGGCCTACCCCATATTCTTAAACTGTGACCCCTGGTTCTGGACTCCCCCCAACACGGGGAACATTTTTCCTGCATCTAGACTGTCCAATCTCTTAAGAATTTTATATGTTTCTATAAGGTGACCTCGCATCCTTATAAATTCCAGTGAATACAAGCCGTGTCGACCCACTGTTTCATCATATGTCAGTCACGCCATCTCAGGAATTAACCTTGTGAACCTACGCTGCACTCCCTCAACAGCAAGAATGTCCATCCTCAAATTAGGGGACCAAAACTGCACACAATACTCCAGGTGTGGTTTCACCAGGGCCCTGTATAACTGCAGCAGGACCTCCTTGCGCCTGCACTCAAATCCTCTCGCAATGAAGGCCAACATGCCATTGGCTTCCTCCACTGCCTGCTGTACCTGCCAATCTCCCATCAGGGCCGTTCTAAAACACAAGAGGTGTAAAACCAATGCCCCCACTTTCTTTACATATTTACAGTGTAACTTTTTACGTCACTTCATAAGTTCTAGGAGCAGAATGAGGCCATTCGGCCCACCAAGTCTACTCTGCCATTCAGCCATGGGTGATCTATCTTTCCCTCTCAACCCCATTCTCCTGCCTTCTCCCCATAACCCCTGACACCCGCACTAATCAAGAATCTATCTATCTCTGCCTTAACAATATCCATTGAATTGGCCTCCACAGCCACCTGTGGCAAAGAATTCCACAGATTCACCACCCTCTGACTAAAGAAATATCTCTCCATGACATGCGTGGGTTTTTTCCGGGATCTCCGGTTTCCTCCCACACTCCAAAGACGTACAGGTTTGTAGGCTAATTATCTTGGTATAAATGTAAAATTGTCCCTGGTGTGTGTGGGATAGCGTCCGTGTTTGGGAATCGCTGCTCGGCGCAGAGCCTGGCACCGAAGGGCTTGGTACTGCGCTGTATCTCTAAGCTCTCAGCTCAGCAGGACAGCCAGCATCTCTGGAGAGGTGGCATGGATGACGTTTCGAGTTGAGGCCCTTCTTCAGAACGTCACCCATTCCCTCTCTCCAGAGATGCTGCCTGTCCCACCCAATTGCTCCAGCATTTTGTGTCTATCTTCAGGGTAAACCAGCATCTGCAGCTCCTGCCTACAGATATTGTTCTTTATTTCTGTTTCCGGAGTCGTTTGATGTATGTTTAAATTTAAAATTAAATTTAAAATCATTGGCCAATGATCAGAACCTGAAGGATGGACAGCACGGTGGGGCAGCGGTAGCGTTGCTGCCTCACAGCGCCAGAGACCCGGGTTCCATCCCTGCCACGGGTGCTGGTCTGTACTGAGTTTGTACGTTCTCCCCGTGCGTGTGTTTTCTCCGGAGCTCCGGTTTCCTCCCATGCTCCAAAGACGTACAGGTTTGTGGGCTAATTGGCTTGGTATAAATGTAAAAAAATTGCCCCTAGTGTGTGTAGGATGGTGTTAATGTGCGGGGATAATGGGTCGGCCCGGACCCGGTGGGCCGAAGGGCCTGTTTCTGCTTTGTATCACTGAACTTGATGTTGTTGTTGATTTATCTCTGTCGTGTTGTATTCCTGTGGGCTGTAAGGTTGACATCACGCAGGCCTGTGGCATCTAGTGCTGTCTCTACCTTGCATTGTCTTCCAGCGACTGCCTAGTGTTTTCCTTACTCAGGTTAAGTACGATTGCCTCGTGGATGAAATCAAAATCGGGGATTACTATCTGCGCCTGCTTCTGGAAGAAGGGGAGAATGAGGAGACTGGTGCCATCAAGAGATCGTAAGCCTGACTGCGTTTTTCACACATGTCTTTGTTTAAAGTCATGCAATGTGGAAACGGGCCCTTCAGCCCATCTTGCCCTCACCGACCAACATGTCCCATCTACACTGGTCCCACCTGCCGGCATTTGGCCCACATCCCTCTAAACTTGTCCTTTCCACGTAGTTGTCTAAATGTTTCTTAAACTTTGCAATAGGACCTCCTCTGGCAGCTCGTTCTGTACACCCACCGCACTTTGCGTCAGAAAAAGCTACCTCTCAGATTCCTATTACATTTTTGCGTCCTCACCTTAAACCTATGTTGCCTGGTCCTCCATTCCTCCACTCTGGGCAAGAGACTCTGTGCGTCTACTCGATCTATTCCTCTCATGATTTTGTACACCTCTATGAGATCACTCCTTCCGCAGGAGTGGAAGGCAACCTCATTTCCATTACACAGCTTCATCTCTTCACCAGATAAAAGCTGTGTAATGGATAAAAATGTCTGAGCTCCCCAGAGGAGCATGGGTGAAGCTCAACAGACTTGGTACTGGAGTTGGGTGTTTCAACGCCAGCGTGTGGAGATGGGGGCTCCCTCCCTCCGCCAGAGCCCAGCCTGTGAATGCGGAGCAGAGCAACACACAGCCAACCATGTCATCTCTGGGTGCCCGCTCTACCACCCACCAATAGACAATAGGTGCAGGAGTAGGCCATTCGGCCCTTCGAGCCAGCACCGCCATTCAATGTGATCATGGCTGAACGTCCCCAATCAGTACCCCGTTCCTGCCTTCTCCCCATATCCCCTGACTCCGCTATCTTTAAGAGCCCTATCTAGCTCTCTCTTGAAAGTATCCAGAGAACCTGCCTCCTCTGAGACAGAGAATTCCACAGACTCAGAGGAGACTCCACAGACTCACCACTCTATGTGAGAAAAAGTGTTTCCTCGTCTCCGTTCTAAATGGCTTAATCCTTATTCTTAAACTGTGACCCCTGGTTCTGGACTCCCCCAACATCGGGAACATGTTTCCTGCCTCTAGTGTGTCCAAGCCCTTAACAATCTTATATGTTTCAATGAGATCCCCTCTTCTTCTTCTTTCGTGTGGCGGGCACAGCCTAAAGTTGCAGGCCAACTTGTTCTATTTGATCTTCCGTTTGTGCACGTCGATTTGATTGCAGTAGTCGAAACAGGGCGGATCACGTGAAGGTTGCAATCTTCCACCCCAGATCCCCTCTCATCTTTCTGAACTCCAGAGTGTACAAGCTTTAGTGGGGTTTTTTCCCTCTCGCTAATCCCTTTTCAATGTGTGCATTTGTTGCAGGTATGAATTTTTCAATGAGTTGTATCATCGCTTCCTGCTTACCCCGAAAGTGAATATGAAGTGTTTGTGTTTACAAGCTTTGACCATTGTGTACGGCAAATGCTACGAGGAGATTGGACCCTTCACTGATACCAAATACATTGTCGGCATGCTGGACAGGGTGAGCGCCACAAATCCTTTTGAACTTTCTTCATAGCTTAGCTCGTCTGTAAGAAACTGTACAAGGGGCAAACTTAGCCCTGGAGTTGCCCTGAAACTGTTCTGCTTCAGGGTGAAATTGGACCCAATTTCAGTCTCTCTGCTTTACAAATAATAATAATAATAATAATAATATCTTTTATTGTCATTGCACATAGGCGCAACGAGATTTGGTTTGCAGCTTCCATCCGATAGTCATAACTTAAACAACTAATACAATTTAGATACCCCGAGAAACATGATTTATAAAAAGAACAGTAAAACAATCTAAAAATATGTCTGTGCCGGGTCGATGTGCGTGAGTACAGTTCATGGGGGTGGTGGGGCCACTCAGCAGGGCCGGTTCAGGGCAGCTATAGCTCTGGGGTTGAAGCATGTTCTGGAGTCTGGAGGTGCGGGCGTAGAAGGCCTTGTAACGTCTGCTGGAAGGTAAGAGTTCGAAGACTATTACAAGGGTGTGAGGAGTCTTTATGGATGCTGACGGCTTTCCTGAGGCACCGTGTGTGGTAGATGCCCTCCAAGGCTGGTAGCTGTGTCCCAATAATCCTCTGCGCAAATGGAACTTAACTGTGTCCCAAACTTGTATTGTTGTCCATTGTAAAAATGTCAAATGGGTTTAGGCAACCAAGGCTGGAGGAACTCAGCGGGTGAGGCAGCATCTATGGACAGAAAAAATAGGAGAGAAGAACCGTTGCCTATTTCTTCTCTCCAGACGTGTATAGATGCTGCTTCGCCTGCTGAGTTTCTCCAGCATTTTTGTCTACACGTTGTACCGAGTGCCCTGGTTTGTGACGGGATTTTGGCACAATAGACAATAGGTGCAGGAGTAGGCCATTTGGCCCTTCGAGCCAGTACCGCCATTCAATGTGATCCTGGCTGATCATCCCCAATCTGTACCCCGTTCCTGCCTTCTCCCCATATCCCCTAACTCAGCTTTTTTTAAGAGCCCTATCTAGCTCCCTCTTGAAAGCATCAGGAACATGTTTCCTGCCTCTAGCGTGTCCAAGCCCTTAACAATCTTATATGTTTCAACGAGACTCCTCTCATCCATCTAAACTCCAGAGTGTACAAGCCTAGCTGCTCCAATCTCTCAGCATATGACAGTCCCGCCATCCCAGGAATTAACCTTATAAACCTACGCTGCACTCCCTCAATAGCATGAATGTCCTTCCTCAAATTATGCTCCTAGTCTGTCAGTACAAATCAAAGCATTTGAACAACAAGCATGCAGTGATATAGCAGTAAAGTTGCTACGTCACAGCGTCAGAGACCCAGGTTTGATCCTGACTACGGGTGCTGTCTGTGTGGAGTTTGTACCTTCTCCCGTGACCGGCATGGGCATTCCCCCGGGTGCTCCGGTTTGACTCGTCATCACAATCACGTACAAAGTTTGTACTTTTAACAAGATCAGGACTTTCAGAAGATTCAGGACTTAACAAGATTGGACTTTCAGAAAGCATTTGATAAGGTCATACATAGGAGATTAGTGGGCAAAATGAGGGCACATGGTATTGGGGGTAGAGTGCTGACATGGATAGAGAAGTGGTTGGCAGACAGGAAACAAAGAGTACGGATTAACGGGTCCCTTTCAGAATGGCAGGCAGTGTTTAGTGGGGTACCGCAAGGCTCGGTGCTGGGACCGCAGCTATTTACAATATACATCAATGATTTAGATGAAGGGATTCAAAGTAACATTAGCAAATTTACAGATGACACAAAGCTGGGTGGCAGTGTGAACTGTGAGCAGGATGCTATGAGAATGCAGGGTGACTTGAACAGGTTGGGGGAGTGGGCAGATGCCTGGCAGATGTAGTTTAATGCGGATAAATGTGAGGTTATCCACTTTGGTGGCAAAAATAGGAAGGCAGATTATTATCTAAATGGTGTCAAGTTGGGAAAAGGGGAAGTACAACGGGATCTGGGGTCCTTGTTCATCAGTCTATGAAGAAAGCTAATGGCATGTTTGCCTTCATGTCAAGAGTAATTGAATATTGGAGCAAAGACGTCCTTCTGTAGTTGTACAGGGCCCTAGTGAGACCACACCTGGAGAATTACTATGGAGCAAAGGAAATAGGCAATTTTTCAGGCCGAAACCCATCAGTCTGATGGGTTTTGGCCCGAAACGCTGCCTATTTCCTTCGCTCCAAAGATGCTGCCGCATCCGCTGAGTTTCTCCAGCACTTTTGTCTACATTCACATATTCTGCTTCAAATAAAGTGACAACTAAACATATTCACCAATCAAGACATGATATATACCACAATGACATGCAGCAACATTATAATACAATATCTCAACTCTTTTTACACATTGCAATTAATGCAATTTCTATTAGTTCTCTCCACTTCCAAACAAAAATGTGGTTGGATTATTCAGCAAATGATCAACATGTGTCAATAAATCCTGGACCATGCACACTACAGATTGATGTAAGCATGTTTTCTGTGAAGGACCAAAAATTACATGACAAGGCCATAGCATGGGTCGTTATTGCTATTGGCACAGAAACACTCTGGCTTCCCATATAATTTATCCATAACAAAATATACAGGTTGCAAGGAAATTTCTAAAGGCATTTTATGTTAAAACCGACTATACCCATCTGACAGGTTAAACATTACACTAACTGACAAGAGATGGCCAAAGTACATAACTGCAGCAAATTTTCTTTTGATAATATGTTTAAAGGTGCCAAAACAAATAATAACATTGGGAATTAAAACACATTTGATTGCATTCCGTATTAAACATAGTCAATGTTCGCTCTGAAGACCATGAATCACAATGGGGTCGGGGGTGTGACAAAAATGCTGGAGAAATTCAGCGGGTGAGGTAGCATCTATGGAGCATAGGAGATAGGCAATGTTTCGGGTCGAGACCCTTCTTCAGACTGTTCCCCCCCATTCTTGAATGGGGGGATCAGTACAGGATGGATTGGGGGGATCAGTACAGGATGAAAGGGGGGGGGGGTCAGGACAGTGTGGATCACTACAGGATGAATGGGGGATCAGTACAGGATGCATGAGGGGATCACTACAGGATGGATGGGGGGTTTGGTGCAGGGTAAATGCAAGGTGGGTCAGTACGGGATGAATGGGAGGATCAGTGCAATATGAATGGGGGGGGGGAGAAGTGCAGGATGGATGGGAAGGGGGGGTCACTACAGGATGAATTTGGGGACCAGTGTAGGATGGATGGGAGGTGGCAGGAAAATCAATGCGAGGTGGGTAGGGTGATGAATAGATTGGGGGGGGGGGGGGGGGGGTAGATGGGGAGCACAGGGGATGTCGGTGAGGATTGAATAGAGGAGGGAATGGGGATCTGTGCGGGATAGAGAGGAGGGGTCCCAGGATAAGAGGGGGGCGTAAGAGAGAGAGAGAGAGAGAGAGAGAGAGAGAGGGGGATGGGGGGAGGGGCAGGGGAGGTGGGGAGGGAGGAAGGTCAGAGCTACTCGGACAACATCGCCCCGCTGCCTTGGCCGTCCCTGTCCAACGCCAAAGTGCCGCTGCCAAAGGGGGAGGTGGTTGGGAACTCGTCGCCACCGCCTCCCCTCCTCCGCCAGCCGACAGCAAGGTGCGGGGCTGAACGGTGCAGCGGCCGTTATCAGGGCGATAGCGATCACTGCCTGCAAATCAACATATACTGCTGCAAATCCACCAACTGCGCTTTCAAAACAACCCCTCTCGCACGCCGAGGCCGGGAGGAGGGAGGGAGGGAGGGAGAGGGAGGTCTCCTTCCACCGGGCGGGGTTGCGGGAGGAGGAGTAGGTCGCTGCCGCCGCTGTTCGAGACCCGTCATTCGCTCCGACCCTTCGTCACCACGCACCTGGTATCTTTGCCCCGCAATCAAAGATACTAGAGGAATACAGCCACCGCCGTCGACACGAAACGTCACGTTCCTATTCTCCACAGATGCTGCCTGACCCGCGGAGTTACTCCAGTTTTTTTTGTCTATCGGTATAAACCAGTATTTGCTTGCCAATCCGGGCAAAATGAGTCGGCGTTTAGGTTGCCCGGCAGCACTTTGAGTGGTCATTGGCACCCAGGCAACCACTAATTTCGAGCCCTGCTATCTAAATGCGTTCAGGTTGGGAAAAGGGGATGTACAGCGGGATCCTTGTACATCAGTCTATGAAAGTAAGTATGCAGGTACAGCAGGCAGTGAAGAAAGCAAATGGCATGTTGGCCTTCATAACAAGAGTAGTCGAGTATAGGAGCAAAGAGGTCCTTCTGCAGTTGTATAGAGCCCTAGTGTGACCACACCTGGAGTATTGTGTGCAGTTTTGGTCCCCTAATTTGAGGAAGGCCATTCTTGCTATTGAAGGAGTGCAGCGTAGGTTTACAAGGTTAATTCCTGGGATGGCGGGACTGTCATATGCTGAGAGATTGGAGCAGCTGGGCTTGTACACTCTGGAGTTTAGAAGGATGAGAGGGGATCTCATTGAAACATATAAGATTGTTAAGGGTTTGGACACGCTAGAGGCAGGAAACATGTTCCCGATGTTGGGGGAGTCCAGAACCAGGGGCCACAGTTTAAGAATAAGGGGTAAGCCATTTAGAACGGAGACGAGGAAACACTTTTTCTCACAGAAAGTTGTGAGTCTGTGGAATTCTCTGCCTCAGAGGGCGGTGGAGGCCGGTTCTCTGGATACTTTCAAGAGAGAGCTGGATAGGGCCCAAGATTAAAGATAGCGGAGTCAGGGGATATGGGGAGAAAGGCAGGAACGGGGTACTGATTGGGGATGATCAGCCATGATCACATTGAATGGCGGTGCTGGCTCAAAGGGCCGAATCGCCTACTCCTGCACCTATTGTCTATTGTCCATCATTTTGTGCGGAAGGTGATGCTATGTTTGCAGGCGACCCGATCGCTCCATTTAGATTTCACGTAGATGTGGCAAAGTAAACAGCAGCTGACACTAATGTTGTGTTTTTGCAGTGTACGGACAAACTGGAGAGGGATCGACTCATTCTTTTTCTCAACAAACTGATTCTTAACAAGGTGAGGAAATATCTCAATTTCTAAATTGTTACCTGGCTAACTGTGTGAAAAGCAGGACATAGTTATTACTTCACCAGGAACTGCAGATGCTGGAAAAATCGATGGTAGATAAAAATGCTGGGGAAACTCAGCAGCTGAGGCAGCATCTATGGAGCGAAGGAATGGGTGACCTATTTCCGTCACTCCACAGATGCTGCCTCACCCACTGAGTTTCTCCAGCATTTTTTAAGGGTCTGGACCCGAAGCGTCGCCTATTCCTTCGCTCCTTAGATGCTGCCTCACCTGCTGTGTTCCTCCAGCATTTTTTATCTACCTTACATAGTTATTGTTAATACTTGCGTAAGAAAGAACTGCAGATGCTGTTTAAATCGAAGGCAGACACAAAAAGCTGGAGTTACTCAGCGGGAGAGGCAGCATCTCTGGAGAGAAGGAATGGGTGACGTTTCAGGTCGAGACCGTTCTACAGACTGATGTCAGGGGAGTGGGCAGGACAGAGATAGAATGTAGTCGGAGACAGAAAGACTAGTGGGAGAACTGGAAAGGGGATGGAGGGAGAGGTTGACTCGGAAAGGTCACTGTTCATACCGCTGGGGTGTAAAGATTTTCACTGTACCTTGGCCCACGTGACTGATACATTAATCTAAAGGTTATTATTAATACCTTTAGTTTAATTTATCCTTGTTACTTGTGCCGAGGTACAGAGAAAAGCTTTTTGTAGCGTGCTATCCAGTCAGCGAAAAGAGTTACACATGATTACATCAAGCTGTCTATAGTGAATCAATACGGGATAAAGGAGTATTAATATCTGTAGGAGTAATTAATGTGACTGAATAAATGTACTCCAGTCATTAAAGTGAACACCTAGAATTACAGGTGTAGAGTAGAGAGCATGTTGACTGGTTGCATCGCAGCCTGGTTCGGCAACTTGAACGCCCAGGGAAGACGAAAGGGATAACAAAAAGTTGTAAACACTGCCCAGTCCATCACCGGCTCTGACCTCCCCACCATCGAAGGCGTCTATTGCAGTCGCTGCCTCAAAAAGGCAGCCAGCATCATCAGAAACCCGCACCACCCTGGCCACGCTCTCATCTCACCCCTGCCATCGGGAAGAAGGTACAGGAGCCTGAAAACTGTCACGTCCAGGTTCAGGAACAGCTTCTTCCTACAAACATCTGTGTCCTGAATACTGTGAACATAAACGCAACTACAGACTGTCGTGGTTGCACTAGCCTCGAGGTGCTTCATTCTACACTAATATTAGTGTACACTCTGGAGTATAGATGGACGAGAGGGGATCTCATTGAAACATATAAAATTATCAAAGGTTTGGACACGCTAGAGGCTGGAAACATATTGGGGGAGTCCAGAACCAGGGGCCACAGTTTAAGAATAAGGGGTAAGCCATTTAGAACGGAGATGAGGAAACACTTTTTCTCACAAAGAGTTCTGAGTTTGTGGAATTCTCTGCCTCAGAGGGCGGTGGAAGCCGGTTCTCTGGATACTTTCAAGAGAGAGCTAGATAGGGCTCTTAAAAATAAAAATAGCAGAGTCAGGGGACATGAGGAGAAGGCAGGAACGGGGTACTGATTGGGGATGATCAGCCATGATCACATTGAATGACGGTGCTGGCTCGAAAGGCAGAATGGCCTACTCCTTTACCTATTGTCTATTGACTATTGCCGCGACCTGATACGTCAGTCAATGATGTCGGCAGTTGCCGAAAAAATCGCCAAGTGGGACAGGCCCTTTAGATATAGCTCTTAGGGCTAACGAAAATAAGGGATATGGGAAGAAAGCAGGAACGAGGTACTGATTTTGGATGATCAGCCATGATCATGTTGAATGGCGGTGCTGGCTCGATGGGTCGAATGGTCCATTCTTGCACCTATTTTCTATGTTTCAAAACATCCAGCTTGTATTGAGCAACAGTGAGACTAAACAGGCAATGATACCAAAGTGGATGGATTCAAGGAGAGATAGCTGAATGGATCAAAAATTGGCTTCATGCAAGGAAGCAGAGGGTGATGGTGGAAGGTTGCTGCTCGGACTGGAGGCGTGTGGCTAGTGGTGCGCCTCAGTTCAGTGCTGGGTCCGTTGCTGTTTGTCATCTAAATCAATGATTTGCAATTAGCAAATTTGAAGATTGCACACTGAAGTGGGATGGAGATGATTTACAAGGATGTTGCCAGGGCTATAGGGTCTGAGCTACAGGGAGAAGTTGAGTAGGCTGGGACTCAGGAGGATGAGGGCTGATGTTATTGAGGTGTACAAAATCTGAAGCGGAATATATCGGGCAGATGCACAGCATCCCTTTCCCAGAGTAGATGAATCGAGGACCAGAGGACATGGGTTTAAGGTGTAGGGGAAAAGATTGAATAGGAATCTGAGGTGTAAAGACAGTAAACTCCGATCAAGGATAGTCCGAGGGTTTCCAAGAAGTAGATAGTAGTTCAGCACTGCTCTCTGGTTGTGGTAGGATGGTTCAATAGATAATAGACAATAGGTGCAGGAGTAGGCCATTCGGCCCTTCGAGCCAGCACTGCCATTCAATGTGATCATGGCTGATCATCCACAATCAGTACCCTGTTCCTGCCTTCTCCCCATATCCCCTGACTCCACTATCTTTAAGAGCCCTATCCAGCTCTCTCTTGAAAGCATCCAGAGAACCGCCCTTCACCGCCCTCTGAGGCAGAGAATTCCACAGACTCA
The DNA here is from genome assembly GCA_963514005.1 of Raja brachyura. The sequence goes on along the minus strand of OY740782.1, from coordinate 156,294,295 downwards.
CCACTCTCTGTGAAAAAAAGTGTTTTCTCGTCTCAGTTCTAAATGGCTTACTCCTTATTCTTAAACTGTGGCCCCTGGTTCTGGACTCCCCCAACATCAGGAACATGTTTCCTGCCTCTAGCGTGTCCAAGCCCTTAACAATCTTATATGTTTCAATGTGATATCCTCTCATCCTTCTAAACTCCAGAGTGTACAAGCCCGGCTGCTCCATTCTCTCAGCATATGACAGTCCCGCCATCCCGGGAATTAACCTTGTAAACCTACGCTGCACTCCCTCAATAGCAAGAATGTCCTCCCTCAAATTAGGGGACCAAAACTGCACACAATACTCCAGGTGTGGTCTCACTAGGGCTCTGTACAACTGCAGAAGGACTTCTTTGCTCCTATGCTCAACTCCTCTTGTTATAAAGGCCAACATGCCATTCGCTTTCTTCACTGCCTGCTGTACCTGCATGCTTACTTTCATAGACTGATATACAAGGACCCCCAGTTCCCGTTGTACTTCCCCTTTTCCCAACTTGACGCCATTTAGATAGTAATCTGCCTTCCTGTTTTTGCTACCAAAGTGGATAACCTCATATTTATCCGCATTAAACTTCATCTGCCTGCATCTGCCCACTCCCCCAACCTGTCCAAGTCACCCTTCATTCTCATAGCATCCTCCTCACAGTTCACACTGCCACCCAGCTTTGTGTCATCTGTAAATTTGCTAATATTACTTTGAATCCCTTCATCCAAATCATTGATGTATACTGTAAATAGCTGCGGTCCCAGCACCGAGCCTTGCGGTACCCCACTAGTCACTGCCTGCCATTCTGAAAGGGACCCATTAATCCCTACTCTTTGTTTCCTGTCTGCCAACCACTTCTCTATCCATGTCAGCAGTCTACCCCCAATACCATGTGCTCTAATTTTGCACACTAATCTCCTATGTGGGACCTTATCAAATGCTTTCTGAAAGTCCAGGTACACTACATCCACTGGCTCTCCATTGTCCATTTTCCTAGTTACATCCTCAAAAAATTCCAGAAGATTAGTCAAGCATGATTTCCCCTTCGTAAATCCATGCTGACTCGGACCGATCCTGTTACTGCTATCCAAATGTGTGGCTATCTCATCTTTTATAATTGACTCCAGCATCTTCCCCACCACTGATGTCAGGCTAACTGGTCTTTAATTCCCTGTTTTCTCTCTCCCGCCTTTCTTAAAAAGTGGGATAACATTAGCTACCCTCCAATCCACAGGAACTGATCCTGAATCTATAGAACATTGGAAAATTATCACCAATGCGTCCACGATTTCTAGAGCCACTTCCTTAAGTACCCTGGGATGCAGACCATCAGGCCCTGGGGATTTATCAGCCTTCAGTCCCATCAGTCTATCCAACACCATTTCCTGCCTAATGTGGATTTCCTTCAGTTCCTCCGTCACCCCAGATCCTCTGGCCACTAGTACATCAGGAAGATTGTTTGTGTCCTCCTTAGTGAAGACAGATCCAAAGTACCTGTTCAACTCATCTGCCATTTCCTTGTTCCCCATAATAAATTCACCTTTTTCGGTCTTCAAGGGCCCAACTTTGGTCATAACTAATTGTTTCCTCTTCACATACCTAAAGAGGTATGTTGCCTGGTTACAGCTGGGAAGAAACTGTCCCTGAAACTGGAGGTGTGCGTTCGTTTTCACACTTCTGTACCTCTTGCCCGATGGGAGAGGGGAGAAGAGGGAGTGGCCGGGGTGCGACTGGTCCTTGATGATGCTGCTGGCCTTGCCGAGGCAGCATGTGGTGTAGATGGGGTCAATGGAGGGGAGGTTGGTTTGTGTGATGGTCTGGGCTGCGATTTCTCGCAGTCTCGGGTGGAGCTGTTCCCAAATCGGGCTGTGATGCATCCCGATAAAACGCTGTAATTGACTGTTTTCGGTACAAGTGACAATTGAACACTCTTGAACCGCCGTTTGTTGTAGAAAAATGTGAAGGAGATCATGGATTCGACTGGAGTGCGAACCCTTGTGGACCTGCTAACGCTGGCTCACCTCCATACAAGCAGAGCCACTGTCCCACTGCAGGTGAGAAGCACTCATTTATCCTGCAGATGCTGGTTTACACTGGAGATAGACACTAAATGCTGTTTCACTTCCGTTTAGTTTCTTATCACGTATACTGAGGTACAGTGAAAAGCCTTTGCTTACCAGTCAGCAGAAAGACTGCATGATCACAATCGAGCCATTTAGTGTGCAGATACATGATAAGGGAGTAACGTTTAGTGCAAGGTAACGCCAGCATAGTCCGAGGGTCACCAATGAGGTAGATAGTGGTTCAACGCTGCTCTCTGGCTGTGGTGGGACGGTTCAGTTGCCTGATAACAGCTTGGAAGAAACTGTCCCGGAATCTGGAGGTGTGCGTTTTCACGCCTATACCTTTGGAGTGTGGAGCTGGAGTAACTCAGCGGGCCAGGCAGCACCTCTGGAGAGAAGGAATGGGTGCCGTTTTGTGTCGAGACCCTTCTTCAGTCTGAGATTCGGGGAGAGGGAGACTGGAGGTATGGATCGGTACAAACAGCATGTAAGATGTGAAAAGGATAGTTGAAAGGGCAAGGTGTGAAAAGGACAGATCAAAGCAGATGTTGATGAAAGAAATGTAGAATTGTTGGCTGAGGGGAAGGTGACAACGAGGCTTACAAGCAGTAATATTTAATCAGGAGGTCAGGAAAACTGGACAGAGAACTAGGGTGGGGGGAGGGGTGGAGTGAGAGGGAAAGCAAGGGCTACTTGAAGTTACAGAGATATCAAATTCACACCGCTGGGTTGTAAGCTGGGTAGGGTGTTGACGTGGATAGAAAATTGGTTGGCAGACAGGAAGCAAAGAGTAGGAGTGAACGGGTCCTTTTCAGAATGGCAGGCAGTGGCGAATGGAGTGCCGCAAGGCTCGGTGTTGGGGCCGCAACTGTTTACCATATATATTAATGATTTTGAAGAAGGAATTGGGAGCAACGCTAGCAAGTTTACGGATGACACAAAGCTGGGTGGCAGTGTGAACTTAAAGAGGATATTAGGAGGTTGCAGGGTGACCTGGACAGGTTGAGTGAGTGGGCAGATGCGTGGTAGATGCAGTATAATATAGATAAATGTGAGGTTATCCACTTTGGTGGCAAAAACAAGGGGGCAGATTATTATCTCAATGGGGTTAGGTTAGGTAAGGGGGAGGTACAGCGAGACCTGGGTGTCCTTGTACACCAGTCACTGAAAGTTGGCGTGCAGGTACAGCAGGCAGTGAAGAAAGCTAATGGAATGTTGGCCTTCATAACAAGAGGATTTCAGTACAGAAGTAGAGAGGTTGTTTTGCAGTTGTATAGGGCTCTGGTGAGACCACATCTGGAGTATTGTGTACAGTTTTGGTCTCCTAATTTGAGGAAGAACACCCTTGTGATTGAGGCAGTGCAGCGTAGGTTCACGAGATTGATCCCTGGGATGGCGGGACTGTCATATGAGGAAAGATTGAAAAGACTAGGCTTGTATTCACTGGAGTTTAGAAGCATTAGGGGGGGGGATCTTATAGAAACATATACAATTATAAAAGGACTGGACAGGCTAAATGCAGGAAAAATGTTCCCAATGTTGGGCGAGTCCAGAACCAGGGGCCACAGTCTTAGAATAAAGGGGAGGCCATTTAAGACTGAGGTGAGAAAAAACTTTTTCACCCAGAGAGTTGTGAATTTGTGGAATTCCCTGCCACAGAGGGCAGTGGAGGCCAAATCACTGGATGGATTTAAGAGAGAGTTAGATAGAGCTCTAGGGGCTAGTGGAGTCAAGGGATATGGGGAGAAGGCAGGCACGGGTTATTGATTGGGGACGATCAGCCATGATCACAATGAATGGCGGTGCTGGCTCGAAGGGCCGAATGGCTTCCTCCTGCACGTATTTTGTATGTTTCTAAGCTGCCCAAGCGGGAGCCGCTGTTTACGTTGAGATGCCGTGATCATTGAGAAATCATGGCGGTGGTGTTTAATTTCCAGAGCAACGTTATTGAAGCAGCACCTGACATGAAGAGGGAAAGTGAAAAGGAGTGGTACTTCGGCAATGCGGACAAGGAGCGACTGGGCCCTTACAGCTTTGAAGAGGTACGTTTCATTGGAATCAAATCTGTAACCAAGCGACGGCTGATGGGGGGGAAGGTGAGGGAGGACAAGGGGGGCTCTGTCCTTGTTACGAATGGGGGATGGGGAGTGAGAGCGGAGCTGTGGGGTATAGAGGAGACCCTGGTGAGAGCCTCATCTATAATGGAAGAGGGGAACCCCCGTTCCCTAAAGAATGAGGACATCTCCGATGCCCTGGTGTGGAACACCTCATCCTGGGTGCAGATGCGGCGTAGATGGAGGAATTGGGAGTAGAGGATAGAGTCCTTACAGGAAGCAGGGTGGGAAGGAATGTAGTCCAGATAGCCGTGGGAGACTGGGTTTGTAGTAGATGTCGGTCAGTAGTCTGCAACCTGAGATGGAGATAGTGAGATCTAGAAACGGTAGGGAGATGTCGGAGATGGTCCAGGTGAATGTGAGTGCAGGATTGAAATCAGTGGTGAAGTTGATGAAGTCCATGAGTTCTGCGTGGGTGCAGGAGGTAGCACCAATGCAGTCGTCAATGTAGCGGAGGTAGAGTTCGAGGATCGGGCCAGTGTACGCCTGGAGCAGGGATTGTTCGACGTGCCCTACAAAGAGGCAGGCACAGCTCGGGCCCATGCACGTGCCCATAGCTACCTACTCCTTGGACCTGGAGGAAGTGGGGGAGTTAAAGGAGAAGTTGTTGAGGGTAAGGACCAGCTCTGCCAGGCGGAGGTGGACGGAAATTGGCTGATCCTGCAAGACAAGGAGGGCTTTAAAACCCTCCTGGTGGGGGATGGAGGTGTAGAGTGACTGGACATCCATGGTGAAGATGAGGGAGTGGGGGCCTGGAAAATGGAAGTCATGGAGGAGGCGAAGAGCGTGTGAGGTGCCTTGGACATAGGTAGGGAGGGATTGGACCAGGGGGAAGTTAATTCGGTGGGACACGAACGAGATTCAAGGGACGTATCACTGATGGGGACGAGTCAGAGTATAGAAGAGAGATCGAACAGCTGTCCATATGGTGCCAGCACAATAACCTGGCCCTCAACACCAGCAAAACCAAGGAACTGATTGTGGACTTTGGAAGGAGTAGGATGGGGACCCACAGTCCTGTTTATACCAACGGGTCGATGGTTGAAAGGGTCAAGAGCTTCAAATTCCTGGGCATGCACATCTGTGAAGATCTCTCCTGGTCTGAGAACACTGATGCAATTATGAAGAAAGCTCATCAGCGCCTCTACTTCCTGAGAAGATTACGGAGAGTCGGTCTGCCAAGGAGGACTCTCTCTAACTTCTACAGGTGCACAGTAGAGAGCTTGCTGACCGGTTGCATCATGGCCTGGTTCGGCAACTTGAGCGCCCTGGAGAGGAAAAGACTACAAAAAGTAGTAAGCACTGCCCAGTCCATCATCGGCTCTGACCTTCCATCGAGGGGATCTATCACAGTCGCTGCCTCAAAAAGGATGGCAGCATCATCAAGGACCCACACCACCCTGGCCACACTCATCTCCCCACTACCTTTAGGCAGAAGTTATAGGAGCCTGAGGACTGCAACGACCAGGTTCAGGAATAGCTACTTCCCCACAGCCATCAGGCTATTAAACTTGGCTCCAACAAAACTATGATCATTAATAGCCTACAATCTGTTTATTTGCACTTTATCCGTTTATTTATTCGTGTGTGTATATAATTATATAATGGTATATGGACACACTGATCTGTTCTGTAGTCAATGCCTCTATATTCTGTTGTGCTGAAGCAAAACAAGGATTTCAAGTACGCGGGGAAAAATCGAAGTCACCTACGCATGGACAGTTATTGTTTGGGTCGGAAACCTTCGTCAGACTCAACCTGAAACATCACCCAGCCATGTTCACCAGTGTGAAATAGTTCAGTTTAGAGATACAGCGCTGAAGAAGGCTCTTCAGCCCACCGAGTCCGTGCCGGCCAGCGTTCCCCGTGCACTGCCACAATCTTACACACACCAGGGACAATTTACAATTTTACTAAGCCAGTTAGCCTATAAACCCGTACGTCTTTGGAGTGTGCGAGGAAACTGGAGATCCTGGGGAAAACCCACGCAGGTCACGGGGAGAACGTGCAAACTCTGCACAGACAGCACCCGTAGTCGGGGATGGAACTCGTGTAAGGGGCGATCGCGGGTTGGTGCCTGCTCGACGGGCCAAAGGCCCGTTTCCAAGTTGTATCTCCAGTGTAAATCGCCTGTTCATGTACAGATGATAATGTTTCGGGTCAACATAATAAAATTATAAAAGGACTGGACAAGCTAGATGCAGGAAAAATGTTCCCAATGTTGGGCGAGTCCAGAACCAGGGGCGACAGTCTTAGAATAAAGGGGAGGCCATTTAAGACTGAGGTGAGAAAAAATGTTTTCACCCAGAGAGTTGTGAATTTGTGGAATTCCCTGCCACAGAGGGCAGTGGAGACCAAATCACTGGATGGATTTAAGAGAGAGTTAGATAGAGCTCTAGGGGCTAGTGGAGTCAAGGGATATGGGGAGAAGGCAGGCACAGGATATTGATTGGGGACGATCAGCCATGATCGCAATGAATGGCGGTGCAGGCTCGAAGCGCCGAATGGCCTCCTCCTGCATCTATTTCTATGTTTCTATGAAAGCCTCCCCCAGTCTTGACCTGAAACGTCACGTATCCACGTTCTTCAGAGCGCTCAGATCGAGCCCCTTCGTCACGATTTCCGTCACTGACTTTTGTCCGTTACCGTCTCTGCTCCAGATGAAGGATTTTTGGAAGGAAGGGGTGCTGACACCCAAGACTCGCTGCTGGGCCCAGGGGATGGATGGCTGGCGGGCTCTACAAAGCATCCCACAGCTGAAGTGGTGTCTCCTGGCCTGCGGGCAATCGGTGCTCAACGAGACTGACCTGGCCACGCTGATTCTCAACATGCTCATCACCATGTGTGAATACTACCCCAGCAGGTACGCACCTCTCTGTACTTGGGGAAACGCTGTCAAAACTGTCTCAGTTTATTGTCGCGTGCACCGAGGTACAGTGAAAAGCTTTTGTTGCGTGCTATCCAGTCGGCTGGAAAGGAAAGTCGGTCTGGGTCTACCCCACGACAGAAGGGGGGAGGAATTGATTGCGGATCTGCCTCTGTGGCGCGCACACAAATGGTCGCCTTTTGAGATTAAGAATAAGGAGTAAGCCATTTAGAATGGAGGCGAGGAAACAGAGAGTGGTGAATCTGTGGAATTCTCTGCCTCGGAGGGCGGTGGAGGCCGGTTCTCTGGATGCTTTCAAAAGAGAGCTAGATAGGGCTCTTAAAGATAGCGGAGTCAGGGGATATGGGGAGAAGGCAGGTACGGGATACTGAGTTGGATGATCAGCCGTGATCACATTGAATGGCGGTGCTGGCTTGAAGGGCCGAATGGCCTACTCCTGCACCTGTTGTCTATTGAGATGCCACGCGGAAGCAGGCCCTACAACCCACCGAGTCCACGCCGACCAGCCATCGTACAGGAGCACCACCCTGCACTTTTGACATTTTTTACACAACTCATCAAGGCCAATTAACCAATTTACCAAAGCCAATTAACCTGTACGTCCTTGGCGTGTGGGAGGAAACCAGAGCACCCACAGACAACCCACGCGGTCACAGGGAGAAGGCACAGACGGCATCCCGAGTCAGGATGGAACCGGGGTGTCTGGCGCTGCAAGGCAGCAACTTACAGTCGCCGTGCCGCCGTTTGCGTGCGGGATCAAGACCGTGTGGGCTTTCTCCGGGTGCTCCGCTTCCCACCCACACTCCCAAGACATGCAGGTTTGTGGGATAATTGGCTTTGGTAAAAATTGTATATTGTCCCGAATGCGGGGATCGCTGGTCATAGCAGACTTGGTGGAGGAAACCGGAGCACCCGGAGAAAACCCGCGCAGGTCACGGGGAGAACGTACAAACTCCGTACAGACAGCCCGTAGTCAGGATGGAACCTGGGTCTCTGGCGCTACCGCTGCGCCACCTGTGTAGGTACCGACGCTGGTTAATCTAATGGATAATTTAAAATGATAACTAGACCAAGTGCAGAGCCGTTGGGTCTGCTACCCAAAGCAATATTCCACCACTCACCCGTTCCCCCAAGGCAATATTCCACCACTCACGCATAGCCCCCAACTGCACGGCTCATTTCTCCTCATCCCCCCAGCACTCCCTCCTCCTCCTCGTCACCCTCCCTCTTCAATCCCTAGACAGAGGGGGGTAGAGAGGGAGGGGGGGGGGTAGAGAGGGAGGGGGGCAGAGGAAAGGGGGGTAGAGAGGGAGGTGGGTAAAGAGAGGCGGAGAGGGGGTGAGGGAGGGGGGTAGAGATGGAGGGGGGTTGAAGGGGGTGAGGGAAGGGGGCAGAGAGGGAGGGAGGTGGGTAAAGAGGGTGGGGTAGATAGGGAGGGGGTAGCTCTCTCCCAATCCCCCTCCTCCGCAAAACCCCCACCCCATCTCCCTCCTCATTTCCCTTAATCCTCCTCCCCTCACTCCCATTCCCTGCCCCAGGACCTACCCAGGGTCTGGAACTCGGCCTGGTTCTCTCACTCAGGCCGGCCCAGGCTGCAGACTCCAGCCATCAGCTCGGTCGCCACCTGGGCTCCAATGCAGGCCCCGACTTCATCTCCGGGCTGGCCCTTGGCTCCAGCAGTGGCTTCTTTCTCTGCCCCGGTCCCGACCCCATCCCAAGCCCCGGGCTGGGCCCGCACTCCAGCTCCAGCGCCAGCTCGTGGCACCACCCTCCCCGCCAGGTACGTACCGGGCGCAGGCAGCAGCCGCCACTCCTCGTTCACCGCGAGCACTGGGGTGCCCCTACCTCCCGGAGTGTCCCGTCCTGCCTTGCCAGTGCATTGTGACGTCACTCAGGTTTTTATTCCGAAATGGGTGTTTGGGCTGTTTTTTAAATTTAAAGGATTAATAACTTCGGAAATATAGGTGGGAATGCGACGGGAAGATGTTTATCGCCACAATGGGAAAAATGTGAGTGGGATGTGTGAAAATGGGAAGGCTGTGGCCTAGCGTTTGGAAGAAAATAGGAGAACCAGGTTGACACATGGTGGCACAACGTGGGCACAAACAAGACAAAGACTTTTAGTTATATAGAGATGGCTAATTTTAATTTATACTCCAGTGTGAATGATTGCGGAGTTGGACCAAAGGGCATGTATGTGTGGTGTATGATTCTACAATTTAGACACGAGGCGTTATGAAACTACCAATTGCATAAACAGGCCCTTCAGCCCAACTTGCCCACACCAGCCAACATGTCCCAGCTACACTAGTCCCACCTGCCTGTGTTTGGCCCATATCCCTCTAACCCTGTCCCATCCGTGCACCTGTCTAAATGTTTCTTGAATGCCTCAACTACCTCCTCCAGCAGCTCGTTCCATACACCCACCACCCTTTGTGTGAACAAATCACCCCTCAGATTCCTATTACATGTTTTCCACTTTAAACCCATGTCCTCTGGTCCTCGATTCCCCTACTCTGGGCAAGAGGCTCTGTGCATCCACCCGATCTATTCCTCTCATGAATTTTGTACCCCTCTATAAGATCTCCCCTCATCCTCCTGCGCTCGAAGGAATAGAGTCCCAGCCTGCTCAACCTCTCCCTATAGCTCGACCCTCTAGTCCTGGCAACATCCTCGTAAATTTTCTCCCGACCCTTTCCAGCTTGACGACATATTTTGATGGTTTGGGGAAATGAGGGTTGTGTGGAACTGGTACAGGAGTTGAGGCCAATTTGTATCAGCCTAGAAATTGAACAGTGGGGCAGACTTGAAGGTTTATGACCTACTGCTATTTTCTTTGTGTTTAAAAAATATATCTTTGAACTACCAAGGCACAATGTCTTGGATTTATGTCGGAACAAGGAACTGCAGATGCAGGTTTCCACAAAAGACAAAGTGCTGGAGTAACTCAGTGGGTCAGGCAGCATTCCCGTAGTAAAAATGATGGATGATGTTTCGGGGTTGGGGCCTTTCTTCAGACTAAAGACGGGTCCCGACCCAAAACGTCACCTATCCATGTTCTCCACAGATGCTGCCTGACCCGCTGAGTTACTCCAGCACTCTGTGAAACGTCACCTATCCATGTTCTCCACAGATGCTGCCTGACCCGCTGAGTTACTCCAGCACTCTGTGAAACGTCACCTATCCATGTTCTCCACAGATGCTGCCTGACCCGCTGAGTTACTCCAGCACTCTGTGAAACGTCACCTATCCATGTTCTCCACAGATGCTGCCTGACCCGCTGAGTTACTCCAGCACTCTGTGAAACGTCACCTATCCATGTTCTCCACAGATGCTGCCTGACCCGCTGAGTTACTCCAGCACTCTGTGAAACGTCACCTATCCATGTTCTCCACAGATGCTGCTTGACCCGCTGAGTTACTCCAGCACTCTGTGAAACGTCACCTATCCATGTTCTCCACAGATGCTGCTTGACCCGCTGAGTTACTCCAGCACTCTGTGAAACGTCACCTATCCATGTTCTCCACAGATGCTGCTTGACCCGCTGAGTTACTCCAGCACTCTGTGAAACGTCACCTATCCATGTTCTCCACAGATGCTGCCTGACCCGCTGAGTTACTCCAGCACTCTGTGAAACGTCACCTATCCATGTTCTCCACAGATGCTGCTTGACCCGCTGAGTTACTCCAGCACTCTGTGAAACGTCACCTATCCATGTTCTCCACAGATGCTGCCTGACCCGCTGAGTTACTCAAGCCACTTTCTCTACATTTTATTTCTCTGAAGTTTATCGTGTTTGAAGGTAACAGATGTCGACAAGTGCATGCGCTACATAAAATAAGATTGTCATTGAGGTTTTTGAACTTTTCCCCTTCAAGGGATCAAGATAATGCCATTATCAGACCCCTGCCCAGAATAAAGAGGCTGCTGACGGACAATACATGCCTTTCTCACATTGTTCAGGTACGTTGGACTCTTCTATTCAATCCCATTGCCGGGTCAATGCTTCCTTTATTATCTCGTGTGCCAGAGTACATCTCCGCTAGACTATCCCCGTGACATCTTCTTTGCTGCCGTGTGCGGGGGCAGCAGGGCGATAGCCATGGGGACTGGTCAACCTGAGGAGCACCTTCAGCAACAGACTGGTCCCACCAAGATGTAGCACAGAACGCCACAGGAGACCCTTCATCCCCGTGGCTATCAAGCTGTACAACTCCTCCCCCTTCTGTCGTGGGGTAGACTGACTCCCCTGTACCTCCACCTCCCCGCCCCCCATCCCCAATCTTTACACATACCCAATCCTTTCCACTCGTCACTTTAATTTCATGTCAGCCATGATCACATTGAATGGTGGTGCTGGCTCGAAGGGCCGAATGGCCTACTCCTGCACCTATTGTCTATTGTATCTTGTGTTTTATCACTGTTAGCAGATCAATTTCCCTCCTGGGATAAATAACGTTCTATCATAGAAATATAGACAATAGGTGCAGGAGTAGGCCATTCAGCCCTTCGAGCCAGCTCCGCCATTCAATGTGATCATGGCTGATCATCCCCAATCAGTACCCCGTTCCTGCTTTCTCCCCACATCCCTTGATTCCGTTAGCCCCAAGAGCTAAATCTAACTCTCTCTTGAAAACATCCAGTGAATTGGCCTCCACTGCCTTCTGTGGGACAGAATTCCACAGATTCACAACTCTCTGGGTGAAAAGCTTTTTTCTCATCCTAGTCCTAAATGGCCGACCCCTTAAACTGACCCCTGGTTCTGGACTCCCCCAACATCTGGAATATTGTTCCTGCATCTGGCCTGTCCAATCCCTTAAGAATTTTATATGTTTCTGTAAGATCCTCTCTCATCCTTTTAAATTCCAGTGAATATAAGCCATTCTTTCATCATAGTAGGAGTAGGCCATTCAAGCCAGCACCACCGTTCAATGTGATCATGGCTGATCACTGGTGGGAGAACTGGGAAGGAGAAGGAGAGAGAAAGCAAGGGCTATCTGAAGTGTCTATCTTCGATTTAAACCAGTATCTGCAGTTCTTTCTAACACAGCAGCCATAGTCAGGATGGAACCCGAGTCTCTGGCACTGCAGGGCAGCAACTCTACCGCTACGCCACAGTGCTGGCCGTGACTCCTCGCGTAGAGTGACGTGCGTAATACGGCAGATGTGGTCTATGCACGCAAGGTTCTCAATGTGCCACCCCCTCCCCTTTTGTTTTTTGAGGAAAATTTGAGGAAGGACATTCTTGCTATTGAGGGAGTGCAGCGTAGGTTCACCGGGTTAATTCCCGGGATGGCGGGACTGTCATATGCTGAGAGAATGGAGCAGCTGGGCTTGTATACTCTGGAGTTTAGAAGGATGAGAGGGGAACTCATTGAAACATATAAGATTGTTAAGGGCCTGGACACGCTAGAGGCAGGAAACACGTTCCCGATGTTGGGGGAGTCCAGAACCAGGGGCCACAGTTTAAGAATAAGAGAGTGGTGAGTCTGTGGAATTCTCTGCTTCAGAGGGCGGTGGAGGCCGGTTCTCTGGATGCTTTCAAGAGAGAGCTAGATAGGGCTCTTAAAAATAGCGGAGTCAGGGGATATGGGGAGAAGGTAGGAACGGGGTACTGATTGGGGATGATCACCCATGATCACATTGAATGGCGGTGCTGGCTCGAAGGGCCGAATGGCCTACTCCTGCACCTATTGTCTATTGTCTACTGTTTTTTGTTTTAGCTTTTGGTGACGTTTGACCCCATCCTGGTTGAGAAGGTTGCCATCCTGTTGCACTACGTGATGCAGGACAACCCCCAGCTGCCCCGCTTCTACCTCACTGGAGTATTCTTCTTCATCATGATGTACACGGGCTCCAATGTGCTGCCCATCGCCAGGTAAGAGGCTCGCTCCAGTCTCCGTGCACGGGCGGAGGAAGGCCGGTGGGTCAATGGTACCGAGGTACAGTGGACTCCCCTTGCATTCAGTTCAGTGGGAAACAACACAAGGGTGGCACGGTGGCGCAGCGATAGAGTTGCTGCCGTACAGCGCTCACAGCGCCAGAGACCCGGGTTCAATCCCGACTACGGGCGCTGTCCGTGCGGAGCTTGCAGGTTCTCCCCGTGACCTGAATGGGTTTTCTTTCAATGCTCTGGTTTCCTCCCGCACCACAAAGACGTACAGGTTCCCTCTACATCGGGGATACTCCCCCTCTACATCGTTCTCCCGCTCTGCATGAGTTTTTTCCCCCGAGATCTTCGGTTTCCTCCCACACTCCAAAGACGTACAGGTTTGTAGGTTATCTGGGAGACAGAACTGCAGATGGTGGTATAAATCGAAGGTAGACACTAAATGCTGGAGTAACTCAGCGGCAGGCAGCATCTCTGGAGAAGTGGAATAGGTGATGTTTTGGGGTCGAGACGCTTCTTCAGAAGCTTGGCTAATTGGCTTGTAATAAAACTAAATTGCCCCAAGTGTGTGTAGGATGGCGTTAATGTGCGGGGATCGATGGTCGGTGCGGACTCGGTGGGCCGAAGGGCCTGTTTCCGCGCTGTATCTCTAAACTAAACTGAATATGGGTGGAATCATAATGTAAAAAGACAGGAACTGCAAATACTGGTTTTTGCCAAATTTAGACACAACCAAAGACGTACGGGTTTGTAGGTTACCTGTAAGAAAGAAATGCAGATGGTGGTATAAATCGAAGGTAGACACTAAATGCTGGAGTAACTCAGTGACAGGCAGATATGTGAAGAGAAAAAGATTAGTTAAAACAAATGTTGGTCCCTTGCAGTCAGAAACTGGTGAATTGATCATGGGGAACAAGGACATGGCAGACCAATTGAATAACTACTTTGGTTCTGTCTTGACAAAGGAAGACATAAATAATCTGCCGGAAATTGCAGGGGACCGGGGGTCAAATGAGATGGAGGAACTGAGTGAAATCCGGGTTAGCCGGGAAGTGGTGTTAGGTAAATTGAATGGATTAAAGGCCGATAAATCCCCAGGGCCAGATAGTCTGCATCCCAGAGTACTTAAGGAAGTAGCCCCAGAAATAGTGGATGCACTATTATTTTTCAAAACTCTTTAGATTCTGGAGTAGTTCCTGAGGATTGGAGGGTAGCTAATGTAACCCCACTTTTTAAAAAGGGAGGGAGAGAGAAAACAGGGAATTACAAACCAGTTAGTCTAACATCGGTAGTGGGGAAACTGCTAGAGTCAGTTATTAAAGATGGGATAGCAGCGCATTTGGAAAATGGTGAAATCATTGGACAAAGTCAGCATGGATTTATGAAAGGTAAATCATGTCTGACGAATCTGATAGAATTTTTTGAGGATGTAACTGGTAGAGTGGATAAGAGAGAACCTGTGGATGTGTTATATCTAGACTTTCAGAAGGCTTTCGACAAGGTCCCGCATAAGAGATTAGATTAAATTAGATTCCTTTATTGTCACTCAGACCTTACGGCCTGAACGAAATTGTTACCATACAGTCACACATATAATAAAAACAAAACAATAAACACATATCCATCATCCACCACAATGAGTTCACCAGGCATCTCCTCACTGTGGTGGAAGGCAAAAGTCTTAAGTCCCTGTCTTCCTCCCTCCTAGTTCTCCCTCTGCGCTGAGGCGATCCAGGCCGCCGCCGCCGCCGCTGGAGCACCGCAGCTCCGAACCAGGCCGCCGCCGCTGGAGCACCGCAGCTCTAAGCGACCTGTTGAAAATCCAGCGGTGACCAGAAAGAGGCTCACACTGAAACGTCACCTATTCCTTTGCCCTAACCCGTTAAGTTAAGGGCCTGTCCCACTTGGTGATTTTTTTGGCAACTGTCGGCATCATCGACTGACGTATCGGGTCACCGGAAAAGTCGCGGCGGTGACGCGGAGTGACGACGTATTGACGCGCGGTGTCAGAGAGTGGCGAATCTGTGGAACCCATTGCCACAGATGGCTGTGGAGGCCAAGTCAATGGGTATTTTTCAAGCGGAGATTGCTAAGTTCTTGATCAATAAAAGGTGTCAGGGTTTATGGGGAGAAGGCAGGAGAATGGAGTTGAGTGGGAAAGATAGATCGGCCATGGTTGAATGGCGGAGTAGACTCGATGGGTGGAATGGACGAATTCTTGTGAGCATCTGACACTATCTGAACGTTCTTTTCCTCTAGGTTTTTGAAGTATACCCACTTGAAGCAGGCGTTCAGGTCAGAGGAGGTGAGTGTCAGTTCAATTACCAGCTGGTGCAGCAGACCAAACCTGCTATCAGGAACACTCCACTGCATTCGTTCAGTAACTAGGATTCACCATTGTCATTGGTTTATAGGATCGTCAAGAGTCATAGAGTGATAAGTGTGGAAACAGGCCCTTCCCTGTTGGTCCATTATCCCTCCAAACCTGTCCTATCCGTGTACCTGTCTAACTGTTTCTTAAATGTTGCGATAGTCCCTGCCTCAACTACCTCCTCTGGCAGCTCGTTCCATACACCCACCACCCTCTGTGTGAAAAAGGTTACCCCTCACATTCCTATTAAATCTTTTCCCCTTCACCTTGAACCTATGTCCTCTGGTCCTCCATTCCCCTACTCTGGGCAAGAGACTCTGTGTATCCTGACACCGATCTATTCCTCCCATGATTTTGTACACCTCTATAAGATCTCCCCTCATGGCTATATTTAAGGGGGAGTTAGATGTGGCCCTTGTGGCTAACGGGATCAGAGGGTATGGAGAGAAGGCAGGTACGGGATACTGAGTTGGATGATCAGCCATGATCATATTGAATGGCGGTGCAGGGTGCCGAATGGCCTACTCCTGCACCTAATTTCTATGTTTCTATGTTTCTATCCTCCTGCGCTCCATGGAATAGAGTCCCAGCCTACTCAACCTCTCCCTGTAGCTCACACCCTCTAGTCCTGGCAACATCCTCGTAAATGTTTTCTGAACTCTTTTCAAGCTTGACAATATCTTTCCTACAACATGGTGCCAAGATCTGAACACAATATTCTAAACGCAGTCTCAGGCTATGGGGACGTGTAGCAGAATATGGTGGAAAGCTTTTGTTCAAATCGTACTTTTCATGAGAACAATCAAACCTTACAAAAGTACAACAGAGTGAAAAGAAAAAAAAACAGAGTGCAGAATATAGTTCTGAGTTGGGCCCAAAGTAGAAGGATCGAGGACCAGAGGACGGTGCACGCGGAAACATTTTTTCGGAAACAATAGACAATAGGTGCAGGAGTAGGCCATTCGGCCCTTCGAGCCAGCACCGCCATTCAATGTGATCATGGCTGATCATCCACAATCAGTACCCCGTTCCTGCCTTCTCCCCATATCCTCTGACCCCACTATCTTCAAGAGCCCTATCTAGCTCTCTCTTGAAAGTATCCAGAGAACTGGCCTCCACCGCCCTCTGTGGCAGAGAATTCCACAGACTCACAACTCTGTGTGTGAAAAAGTGTTTCCTCGTCTCTGTTCTAAATGGCTTACCCCTTATTCTTAAACTGTGGCCTCTGGTTCTGGACTCCCCCAACATCGGGAACATTTTTCCTACCTCTAGCGTCTCCAAACCCTTAATAATCTTATATGTTTCAATAAGATCCCCTCTCATCCTTCCAAATTCCAGAGTGTACAAGCCCAGCCGCTCCATTCTCCCTCTCCCTCTCCCCCTCCCCCTCACCCTCCCCGGAGCTGGCGGGGCAACTTGTTCTCATAGAGGGCGGTGGGTGCATGGAACGAGCTGCCAGAGGAGGTAGTTGAGTCGGGTACTATAATATTTAAAAGACATTTGGATGGGTACATGATCTTGAAGTCCAAAGCATAATCCAGATGTTAAGCTTAGTTGCAGGGATGATGGTGGAAAAGGCCAGTGCAACCTTCCAACTTTTTTAATTTATATTTTTCTGCAGGCAAAAGGGCACGATCTAGTACAACGAAGTGTCCTGGGACACATTCTTCCCGAAGCCATGGTCTGTTACTTGGAAAACTATGAACCGGAAAAGTTTTCGGAGATCTTCCTGGGTGAATTTGATACGCCAGAAGCAATTTGGAGCAATGAAATGAGGTACAGGTCTAACGTTCCTCTGACCGCTGTCAGCCCGTCGACTCTATCTACACGATAATGTTATCCCTCTGTGGGACTCTGTGAGCGTGTGGAATTCTCTGCCTCAGAGGGCGGTGGAGGCCGGTTCTCTGGATGCTTTCAAGAGAGAGCTAGATATGGCTCTTAAAGATAGCGGAGTCAGGGGAAATGGGGAGAAGGCAGGAACGGGGTACTGATTGGGGATGATCAGCCATGATCACATTGAATGGCGGTGCTGGCTCGAAGGGCTGAATGGCCTACTCCTGCACCTATTGTCTATTGTCTATCCCACTCCACTTTCTGCTGGATGACATGGTCGTTGATTTGTTCAACCTGCGGTATAGGATCGATTACTACGGGTGTCGGGTATGGGGAGAATGGGATTCGGAGGGAGGGATAGATCAGCCATGAATGAATGGCGGAGTATTAGAGATACAGCACCGCTGGGCCGAATGGCCTAATTGTGCTCCTATCACATGACCCTGTGACCTGTTTAGCACCGTACTGAAACGGGTGCATGCTGTTCAGTTTATTGTCGCGTGTTAACGAGGTAGAGGGGAAAGGGCTGTCGGGGTCCCTGGCTGGAGTCAAGGACGGGTGGTGCATCTCCTGCAGTTGCAGGGCAAACTACCTGGGGAGGGGGTGGTTTGGGTGGGAAGGGACGAGTTGACCAGGGAGTTGCAGAGAGAGCATTCTCAGGAATGGGATGGGGAGGGGAAGAGGTGACTCTCATTCAGGTGCAGAATGAGAGATTGTGTGGTGGCATGGGAGTCCAAAGTTCAGTTTAGTTTATTGCACCTCTTGCCCGATAGGAGAGGGGAGAAGAGGGAGCGGCCAGGGTGCGACTGGTCCTTGATGATGCTGCCGGCCTTGCCGAGCCAGCGTGAGGTGTAGACGTGGTCAACGGAAGGGAGGATGGTTTGTGTGACGGTCTGGGCTGCGTCCACAATTCTCCGCGATTTCTTCACAAGTTCACAAGTTACAGTAGAATAAGGCCATTCGGCCTAGTTCAGTTCAGTTCAGTCCCATCGAGTCTACTCCGCCATTCAATCATGGCTGATCTCTGCCACATCCCATTCTCCTGCCTTCTCCCTATAACCCTTGACACCCGTTCTAATCAAGAACTTGTCTCGAGGGTTCTGGGGAGAAGGCAGGAAAATGGGATGGGGAGGCGAAGATCAGCCAATTTCTTGCGGTGTTGGATGGAGCTGTTCCCAAACCAAGCTGTGATGCATCCCGATAAAATGCTTTCTACGGCCCATCTGTGGAAGTTGTAGAAGAACACTATTGACTCCATTACATTTCCACGTAATTTTAAACCAGCATAGTTTCTATGAGGGTCTTGGTGTGAGCTACCAAATAAAGTTCTATTTAAGCTTTGTCGATGAAAGTAAGCTTGCAGGTACAGCAGGCAGTGAAAAACGCGAATGGCATGTTGGCCTTCATAACAAGAGGAGTTGAGTACAGGAGCAAAGATGTCCTTCTGCAGTTGTACAGAGCCCTGGTGAGACCACACCTGGAATATTGTGTGCAGTTTTGGTCTCCTAATTTGAGGAAGGACATTCTTGCTATTGAGGGAGTGCAGCGTAGGTTTACAAGGTTAATTCTCAGGATGGCGGGACTGTCATATGCTGAGACAATGGAGCGGCTGGGCTTGAACCCTCTGGAGTTTAGAAGGATGAGAGGGGATCTTATTGAAACATATAAGATTATTAAGGGTTTGGACACGCTAGAGGCAGGAAACATGTTCCTGATGTTGGGGGAGTCCAGAACCAGGGGCCACAGTTTAAGAATAAGGAGTAAGCCTGGGTGAAGCCGGGTCAGGCAGCATCTGTGGAGAACATGGATAGGTGACGTTTCACAGAGTGCTGGAGTAACTCAGCAGGTCAGGCAGAATCCATGTTCTCCACAGATGCTGCCTGACCCGCTGAGTTACTCCAGCACTCTGTGAAACGTCACCTATCCATGTTCTCCAGAGATGCTGCCTGACCCGCTGAGTTACTCCAGCACTCTGTGAAACGTCACCTATCCATGTTCTCCAGAGAACATGGATAGGTGACGTTTCACAAAACTGATAGCAATGAAAAGAAAATTGGAAGATTGTAATTTCTGTGGTCTAATCAAATTGATTTTCGTCCTCTATAATAGGCGATTAACCATTGAGAAGATTGCTGCTCATTTAGCAGACTTTACCCCGCGCTTACAAAGCAACACAAGAGCCTTGTATCAGTACTGCCCGATCCCCGCCATCAGCTACCCTCAACTGGAAAATGAGCTGTTCTGTAACATCTACTACCTTAAACATCTCTGTGACACCGTGCGATTCCCAGACTGGCCCATCAAAGATCCAGTAAGTCTTTTTTTCCCCCCCTCAATTTGAGGAAGGACATTCTTGCTATTGATGGAGTGCAGCATAGGTTCACCAGGTTAATTCCCGGGATGGCGGGACTGTCATATGCTGAGAGAATGGAGCAGCTGGGCTTGTATACTCTGGAGTTTAGAAGGATGAGAGGGGATCTTATTGAAACATATAAGATTGTTAAGGGTTTGGACATGGTAGAGGCAGGAAACATGTTCCCGATGTTGGGGGAGTCCAGAACCAGGGGCCACAGTTCAAGAATACGGAGTAAGCCATTTAGAACGGAGACGAGGAAACACTTTTTCTCACAGAGAGTGGTGAGTCTGAGGAATTCTCTGCCTCAGAGGGTGGTGGAGGCCGGTTCTCTGGATGCTTTCAAGCAAGAGCTAGGTAGGGCTCTTAAAAATGGCGGAGTCAGGGGATATGGGGAGAAGGCAGGAACGGGGTACTGATTGGGGATGATCAGCCGTGATCACATTGAATGGCGGTGATGGCTTAAAGGGCCGAATGGCCTACTCCTGCACGGGGAGAAGGTGCAAACTCCACATGGACAGCACCCGTAGTCGGGATGGAGCCTGTGTCGCTGGCGCTGTGAGGCAACAACTTTACCATCCCTAATGTTGACATTTGAGCTTGCTGCACCCTGTTCTAGGTGAGATTGCTGAAAGACACGCTGGATGCTTGGAAGAAAGAAGTGGAAAAGAAACCGCCTTCAATGTCAATCGAAGAGGCGTACGATGTGCTGAACCTCCCGAAGGGTCAAGGAATGTGAGTAGCTTATGCAAGCTTTAGCTGAAGGATAAGGGCTAGGCCATTTAGAACTGAGGTGAGGAAAAAAATTCTTAGGGCTAACATAATCAAGGGATATGCAGAGCTGCCGAGAAGTACGGATTTTCCGTATTTTGTATGGAAATGCGTTAAGAATATGGATGTACGGATTTGCTTTATAAAATACAGATTTTTTAAAATTCAGCCCGACTTCCTGTTTCATCGTACTACTTAAAAAATGCAAGGATATAAAAAGTCATACTGTACCTCTAAAAATTATAGCGGAATAATCCATTAGTATTTTAAATTTCAAGATCTGGATGATTATTTTTGTAAGCTTTGATCTGCCCGTCCCGCTCCAGGTTTAAACAGCGCTGTCAGTTGAACGCGTTGGAATTGAAACGAACAGCGCTATGGGTTCTAATTATAGCGCTACCAGCTGGAGCGCTATTGGCTTTACACATAGCGCTATGGCCACAGGGAGGGAGAGAGGGATGGACGGAGGGAGAGCGAGGGAGAGGGAGGGAAAGAGAGGAAGGAGGGAGAGAGCGAGGGAGGGAGAGGTAGGCTTCCAAAATGGCTTCCACATCATCATCTGGTGCTATACTGGTGGAAGCAGCATACAAAGAGATGGCAATGAATGCACTGTCAAGTAAGGTGCGTAGAAGACATGTCAATTGGCAGCAGTTATGCATTCTTGTACTCTTACATGGGCATGACCGCACATTAAAAAAAAATTTTTTAGCAAACTGGTACCGCGTAAAAATACTGATTTCCTCAGCAAAATACTGATTTTCAGGTACTAGAATACTGAAATACTCTGACAAAACTTGGCAGCTCTGGATATGGGGAGAAGGCAGGAACGGGGTACTGATTGGGGATGATCAGCCATGATCACATTGAATGGTGGTGCTGGCTCGAAGGGCCGAATGGCCTACTCCTGCACCTATTGTCTATTGTCTATGTTGTGTAATCCTGTATTTATATACTAAACAATGGTAAATAGCATCTTTTAGAGGTGTATAACATCATGAGGGGGGTGATATTGAATGCACTGTCTTTTACCTGAAGCAGGGGAATCAATAACCAGAAGACAAAGGTTTAAGGTGAGACGGGAAAGATTTCTTAGGAACCAGAGAGCCAGATTTTTCTCACAGTGGGTGTATGGAACGAGCCGCCAGAGGTGTGTCAGGTGCTTTAACATTTAAAAGACATTTGGATAGGTACATAGATAGGAAAGGTTTAGAGGATCAAGGAGTTCCTCTGCAGGTGAGACCGCACCTGGAGTATTGTGTGCAGTTTTGGTCTCCTAATTTGAGGAAGGACATTCTTGTTATGGAGGGAGTGCAGCGTAGGTTCACCAGGTCAATTCCCGGGATGGCGGGACTGACATATGCTGAGAGAATGGAGCAGCTGGGCTTGTACACTCTGGAATTTAGACGGATGAGAGGGGATCTTATAGAAACATATACAATTCTTAAAAGGATTGGACAGTCTAGATGCAGGAAAAACGTTCCCGATGTTGGGAGAGTCCAGAACCAGGAGACCCAGCTTAAGAATAAGGGGTAGGCCATTTAGGACTGAGAAGAGGAAAAACATCTTCACCCAGGGAGTTGTGAATCTGTGAAATTCCCTGCCACAGAAGGCAGTGGGGGATAATTCACTGGATGTTTTCAATAGAGAGTTGGACTAACAGAATCAATGGGTATTGGGGAGAAAGCAGGAGCGGGCTACTGATTTTAGATGATCAACCATGATCATATTGAATGGCGGTGCTGGCTTGAAGTGCCAAATGGCCTACTCCTGCACCTATGTTTCTATGTTTCTTGAGGGATATGACAATCGACAATAGGTGCAGGAGTAGGCCATTCGGCCCTTCTAGCCAGCACCGCCATTCAATGTGATCATGGCTGATCATTCCCAATCAGTACCCCGTTCCTGCCTTCTCCCCATATCCCCTGATTCCGCTATTTTTAAGAGCCCAACTAACTCTCTCTTGAAAGCATCCAGAGAACCTGCCTCTACCGCCCTCTGAGGCAGAGAATTCCACAGACTCACAACTCTGTGAGACAAAGTGTTTCCTCGTCTCCGTTCTAAATGGCCTACCCCTAAGTCAGGTTTAGTACAGCTTTACAGAGATGAAGAGGCGGTCACGGTTGTGCAGCGGTAGAGTTGCTGAATGCAGCGCTGGAGATCTGGGTTCCATCCCGACTACGCGTGCTGTCTGTACAGAGTTTGCACGTTCTCCCCGTGATCTGCATGGGTTTTCGCTGAGATCTTCGGTTTCCTCCCACACTCCAAAGCCGTAAAGGTTTGTAGGTTCACTGGCTTGGTGGATGTAAAAGTTGTCCATAGTGGTTGTAGGATTGTGTTAGTGTGCGGGGATCGCTGGTCGGCACGGACCCGGTGGTCTGAAGGGCCTGTTTCTGTGCGGTATCTCTACACTAAACTAAACTAGCTGAAGCTGGGTGGTGACAAAGTTCACGTCAAAGAGTCATTACATTGACTCCAAAACAAAGGCGATTATCTTTTTGCTGAAAAATGTTCGTTGCGTGTGATCTGATGTGCCATGAATCTTCTTGACAGGCAGGATGAGAGCAAGATAAGGAAAGCTTACTTCCGCCTTGCACAGAAGTACCATCCCGACAAGAATCCCGAAGGAAGGGTAGGTTCTATGTGGGAGCAAAACGGTGGTGAGTTGTTCGAGTCGCCTCGTGCACGGTGTCGTGGAAGAACATTTAACCTGTTCAAGTGCCACCCTCGAGTGTACTCGGGTCATGGCCAATAGTGTGTTTAAAAAAACTTGGCAGAGAACAGGTTAAGCTTCAAAGACCCAAGACGCTGCAGATGCTGGAATCTCGAGTAAAAACACAGAGTGCTGGAGTAACTTAGCGGGTCAGGCGGCATCTGCGGAGAGAATGGACAAGCGGCGTTCTGGACCCGGAACCTTCCTGAGGCTTCTTGTAACAGTGCGGAGAAAGCTGGGGGGGGGGGGGGGGGTGCAATAAGGCATGGAAAGTGATGAGCGGGAAGGAACTGCAGGTGCTGGGCTCAAAATGCTGGAGTAACTCCGCAGGGCAAGAGAGAATGAATGGGTGACGTTTCGGGTCGAGACCCTTCTCCAGACCAGATCTGAATGCACAAAACGTCACCCATTCCTTCTCACCGGAGATTCTGCTTGTCCTGCAGAGTTACTCCAGCATTTTGTGTCTATCTTGGAGAGTGATGGGTGGATACGTGAGGGGGGGGGTGGGGGTGCTGCAGGTGAAGGAGAAAAAAGGTTGTACGATAAGGAGAGAGGAGGAATGAAATAGAAAGCCAGAGGCAGGGATATGGGTGCAAGGTGGCGGCAGAGAAGAGGCAGGGATATGGGTGCAAAGTGGCGGCAGAGAAGAGGCAGGGATATGGGTGCAAGGTGGCGGCAGAGAAGAGGCAGGGAATCAAACCACAGTCAGGCTTTGTGTTTTTATTATGCAAAGTAAAAGCAAAGTAAAAATCTGAAGTTGAGCGTTGAACAGATGAATGTTTGATGAGCGTTTGACGGCACTGGGCCTGTACTCGCTGGAGTTTAGAAGGATGAGGGGGGGACCTCACTGAAACTGATCAAATAGTGAAAGGCCTGGATAGAGTGGATGTGGGGTGGATGTTTCCACTCGTGGGAGAGTCTAGGACCAGGGGTCACAGCTCAGAATTAAAGGACGCCCCTTTAGGAAGGAATTTCTTTAGTCAGAGGGTGGTGAATCTGTGGAATTCATTGCCACAGAAGGCTGTGGAGGCCAAGTCAGTGGATATATTTAAGGCATGGATAGATAGATTCCTGATTAGTGCGGGTGTCAGGGGTTATGGGGCGAAGGCAGGAGAATGGGGTTCGGAGGGAGAGATAGATCAGGCATGGTTGAATGGCAGAGTTGACTTGATGGGCCGAATGGCCTAATTCTGCTCCTATCACTTATGAACCTACTTGTTTCGGACAAAGTCTAGATTTGTTCATCTTCGTGTGTACGTGCGTAATTGGCAGTCTTGTAATATTGTTTCCTCTGCGCTGATCATTTGAAGGACATCTTTGAAAAGGTGAATAAAGCTTATGAATACTTGTGCACAAAGTCGGCCAAGGCGGTGGACGGGCCTGATCCTGAGAACATCATCCTTATCTTGAAAACACAGAGCATCCTCTTCAACAGATACAAAACGGGTGAGGTGACATCGATCAGAAATGTTGACGGACTTTTCCGAAATACGAAATATGAGGATACCTCTCTACTTCTTGGTTAGAAGTTTATATTTAATAGACAATAGGTGCAGGAGTAGACCATTCGGCCCTTCAAGCCAGCACCGCCATTCAATGTGATCATGGCTGATCATCCACAATCAGTACCCCGTTCCTGCCTTCTCCCCATATCCCCTGACTCCGCTATCTTTAAGAGCCCTATCTAGCACTCTCTTGAAAGCATCCAGAGAACCGGCCTCCACCGCCCTCCGAGGCAGAGAATTCCACAGACTCACCACTCTCTGTGAGAAAAAGTGTTTCCTCATCTCCGTTCTAAATGGCTTACTCCTTATTCTTAAACTGTGGCCGCTGGTCTGGACTCCCCCAACATGGGGAACATGTTTCCTGCCTCTAGCGTAAATGGTATTGTGCTCTCATTCATCACACAAACCAAACTCCTTTCTATTAAGTAGGAAGGGACTGCAGATGCTAGTTGAAACCAAAGATAGACACAAAATTCTGGAGTAACACAGAAACATACAAAATAGGTGCAGGAGTAGGCCATTCGTCCCTTCGAGCCAGCACCGCCATTCAATGTGATCATGGCTGATCATCCACAATCAGTACCCCGTTCCTGCCTTCTCCCCATATCCCTTGATTCCACCAGCCCCTAGAGCTCTATCTAACTCTCTTTTAAATCCATCCAGTGATTTGGCCTCCACTGTCCTCTGTGGCAGAGAATTCCACAAATTCACAACTCCAATCTCAGTTTTAAATAGGCTCCCCTTTATTCTAAGACTGTGGCCCCTGATTCTGGACTCCTTCAACATTGGGAACATTTCTTCCTGCATCTAGCACCTATGCTGCACTGCCTCAATAGCAAGGATGTCCTTCCTCAAATTAGGAGACCAAAACTGCACACAATAGTCCAGACGTGGTCTCACCAGGACCCTGTACAACTGCTGAAGGACCTCTTTACTTCCATATACAAATCCTCTTGTTATGAAGGCCAACATTCCATTAGCTTTTTTCACTGCCCGCTGTACCTGCACGCCAACTTTCAGTGACCGGTGTACAAGGACACTCCAGTTTCGTTGCACTTCCCTTTTTCCTAATCTGACACCATTGAGATAATATTCTGCCTCCTTGTTTTTGCCGCCAAAGTGGATAACCTCACATTTATCTACATTATACTGCATCTGCCATGCATCTGCCCACTCACTCAACCTGTCCAGGTCCCCCTGCAACTTCTTCGCAGTTCACACTGACACCCAGCTTTGTGTCCTCTGTAGATTTGCTAATGTTACTTTTAATTCCATCATCTAAATCATTAATATATATTGTAAATAGTTGCAGCTCCAGCAACGAGCCTTGCGGCACTCCACTCGCCACTGCCTGCTATTCTGACAGGGACCCGTTTATTCCTACTCTTTATTTCCTGTCTGCCCACCATTCTCTATCCATCTCACCAACACCCTACCCCCAATACCATGTGCTCTAATTTTGCCCACTAATCTCCTGTGCGGGACCTTAACAAAGGCTTTCTGAAAGTCCAGATACACTACATCATCTGGCTCCCCTTCATCCATTTTACTTGTCACATCCTCAAAAAATTCCAGAAGATTAGTCAAGCATGATTTCCCTTTCATTAATCCATGCTGACTTGGACTAATCCTTTTACTGCTATCTAAATGCGCCATTATTACTTCTTTAACATAACAAGAGGATTTCAGTACAGGAGTAGAGAGGTTCTTCTGCAGCTGTATAGGGCTCTGGTGACACCACATCTGGAGTATTGTGTACAGTTTTTGTCTCCGAATTTGAGGAAGGACATCCTTGTGATTGAGGCAGTGCAGCGTAAGTTCGCGAGATTGATCCCTGGGATGGCGGGACTGTCATATGCGGAAAGATTGAAAAGACTAGGCTTGTATTCACTGGAGTTTAGAAGGATGAGGGGGGATCTTATAGAAACATATAAAATTATAAAAGGACTGGACAAGCTAGATGCAGGAAAAATGTTCCCAATGTTGGGCGAGTCCAGAACCAGGGGCCACAGTCTTAGAACAAAGGGGAGGCCATTTAAGACTGAGCTGAGAAAAAACTTTTTTACCCAGAGAGTTGTAAATTTGTTGAATTCCCTGGCACAGAGGGCAGTGGAGGCCAAATCACTGGATGGATTTAAGAGAGAGTTAGATCGAGCTCTAGGGGCTAGTGGTCAAGGGATATGGGGAGAAGGATAGGGGACGATCAGCCATGATCACAATGAATGGCGGTGCTGGCTCAAAGGGCCGAATGGCCTCCTCCTGCACCTATTTTCTATGTTTAATAATTGACTCCAGCATCTTCCCCACCACCGATGTCAGGCTAACTGGTCTATAATTCCCAATTTTCTCTCGCTTCTTTCATGAAAAGTGAGATAACATTAGCTACCCTCCAATCCACAGGAACTGATCCTGGATCTATAGAACATAGAACATAGAACTCAGCGGGACAGACAGCATCTCTGGAGAGAAGGAATGGGTGACGTTTCGGGTCGAGACATCTGAAGAAGGGGAGACTTTCATATGAAGAAAGACTGGATAGACTCGGCTTGTACTCGCTGGAATTTAGGAGATTGAGGGGTGATCTTATAGAGGTTTACAAAATTCTTAAGGGGTTGGACAGGCTAGATGCAGGAAGATTGTTCCCGATGTTGGGGAAGTCCAGAACAAGGGGTCACAGTTTAAGGATAAGGGGGAAGTCTTTTAGGACCGAGATGAGAAGATCTTGTTTCACACAGAGCGTGGTGAGTCTGTGGAATTCTCTGCCACAGAAGGTAGTTGAGGCCAGTTCATTGGCTATATGTAAGAGGGAGCTAGATGTGGCCCTTGTGGCTAAAGGGATCAGGGGGTATGGAGAGAAGGCAGGTACAGGATACTGGGTTGGATGATCAGCCATGATCATATTGAATGGCGGTGCAGGCCCGAAGGGCCGAATGGCCTACTCCTGCACCTATTTTCTATGATTCTATGAAGGGTTTCGACCTGAAACGTCACCTATCCATGTTCTCCACAGATGCCGCCTGACCCGCTTAGTTGCTCCTTACATTTTATCACCTGTACACTAGTTCTTCAAACATACCTAGGATAACTTACAAAAATAATCTACAAACCTGTACGTCTTTGGGATGTGGGAGAAAACTGGAGCACCCGGTGAAACTCCACGCGGGTCACGGTGGCGCAGCGGTAGAGTTGCTGCCTTCCAGCGAATGCAGCGCCGGAGATCCTGGTTCAATCCCGACTACAGGTGCTGTCTGTACGGAGTTTGTACGTTCTCCCTGTGAGCTGCGTGGGTTTTCCTCCCACGTTTCAAAGACGTGCAGGTCTGTAGGTTAATTGGCTTGGTAAATGTAAACATTGTCCCTAGTGGGTGTTAATGTGCGTGGATCGCTGGTCGGCACGGACCTGGTGGGCTGAAGGGCCTGTTTCCGTGCTGTATCTCTAAACTACACGTACAAACTCCATACAGACAAGCACCCGCAGTAAGGATGGAGCCCGGGTCTCTGGCGCTGTGAGGCAGCGACTGGGCATCTGTGCCGCCCCAAGCTGTGGGTTGGATGTGGTTGCAACGTTGCGCCGGGCAATCGATTCCAGTTTTTAATTGTTCTAATTATTATGGTGCGATTTTCCTCACAGATCTGGAGCCCTATAAATATGCAGGATACCCAATGTTGATCAAGACCATCACGATGGAGACGTCAGACGATAAGATGTTCTCCAAAGTGTCGTTGCTGCCCGCTTCCACAGAGTTGGCCTTCCACACTGTCAACTGCTCAGCACTCAACGCCGAGGAACTGCGCAGAGAGAACGGGATAGAGGTAACTTATGCATGGTAGTGCCAGTGGTATGAAGCCAGTCCGTCAGTAAGTTCCACAGATCGCAACCATCTACCATACAGGTACATGGATAGGACAGGTTTGGAGGGATTTGGACCAAGCGCCGGCAGGTAGGACTAGTGTAGATGGGACATGTTGGTCGGTGTGGGCAAGTTGGGCCGAAGGGCCTGTTTCCACACTGTATCACTCTTTGAATCACACAGTCTCTAGTCAACAATGTCACCTATTAATGTTCTCCAGAGATGCTGCCTGACCCGCTGAGTTACTCCAGCACTCTGTGAAACGTCACCTATCCATGTTCTCCACAGATGCTGCCTGACCCGCTGAGTTACTCCAGCACTCTGTGAAACGTCACCTATCCATGTTCTCCACAGATGCTGCCTGACATTTTGGTATAAAGACGAGAATTAAAAAGATTATAAGACAAGATTTTATAGGAATCGGAGGAGTAACCCTTTCACACAGAGGGTGGTGGGTTTATGGAACGAGCTGCCGGAGGAGGTAGTTGAGGCATGAACAATCTTTAAGAAACAATTGGACAGGCACATGGACAGGACAGGTTTAGAGGGATTTGGGCCGCAGGCAGGCAGGCAGGTGGGACTAGTGTGGATGGGACATGTGGGCGAGTTCGGCCGAAGCTACTGTTTCCACGCTGCATCACTCTGAAAGGTTGCGAGGAATATGGGCCCAATGTTTGCAAATGGGACTGTGGAAGATGGGGCATGTTGGTTAACATGGACGAGTTGGGCTGGAGGGGATGTCACGTGGATTAGTAGAATACGGAAACAAGGATAAGGTGCTGAGCCTCTAGAAGGCGCTGGTCAGGCCGCACTTGGAGTTTGTGAGCAATTTAAGTCAAGTCAAGTAAGTAAGTTTATTGGCCAAGTATTCACATACAAGGAATTTACCTTGGTGCTCCACCCACAAGTAACAACATGACGTACAGTGACAGTTACGAATGACTCAGAAAACACTAAACATTAATAATAATAAAACATTAATGATAAAACACCATAGATCAAGCACCATTGAACCAACAAAATACCACATCAAAAGGAGGCTACAGATTTTTGGTTGTTGAGTAGAGCTACTACTCGTGGATAAAAACTGTTTTTCTGTCTGGCTGTGGCAGCTTTGACAGTCCGGAGTCGCCTTCCAGAGGGAAGTGATTCAAAGAGTTTGTGGCCAGGGTGAGAGGGGTCAGAGATGATCTTGCCCGCTCGCTTCCTGGCCCTTGCAGTGTACAGTTCATCAATGGAGGGAAGGTTGCAGCCAATAACCTTCTCAGCTGATCGAACGATTCGCTGCAGCCTCCGGGTGTCGTGCTTGGTGGCTGAGCCAAACCAGACAATGATGGAGAAGGTGAGGACAGACTCTACGATGGCCGTGTAGAATTGGACCATCATTGCCTGTGGTAGATTGTGCTTCCTCAGCTGCCGCAGGAAGTACATCCTCTGTTGTGCCTTTTTGACTGCGGAGTCGATGGTACTTAAGGTCCCCCCACTTAAGGTCCTTGGAGATGATGGTTCCCAGGAATGTAAAAGACTCCACAGATGTAACTGTGGTGTTGTTGATGGTGAGTGGGGTGAGAGGAGGGAGAGCTCTCCTAAAGTCTACAATCAATTCCACTGTCTTAAGAGCATTGAGCTCCAGGTTGTTGCGATGGCACCAGGACGCCAGCTGTGACACTTCCTGTCTGTAGGCAGATTCTTCCCCATCCTGGATCAGTCCAATCAGGGTTGTGTCGTCCGCAAACTTGAGAAGCTTGTCAAGAGAGTTTATTGTCATGTGTCCCAGATAAGACAGTGAAATTCTTGCCCCAATTTGGGCCGTGTATCTGAGCAAGGATGTGCTGGCTCTGGAGAGGGAAACCTACAGTGGGTTAACATATGTTTAAGAAGGAACTGCAGATGCCACTGGTAATGCCAATCATTAAAGGTAATGCCACTATGGTGATGGGGGATTTCAATACGCAGGGAAACTGGGAAAATCAGGTTGGTTCAGGACATCAAGAAAGAGAGTTTGTAGAATGCCTCCGAGATGGATTCTTAGAGCAGCTTGTAATGGAGCCGACCAGAGAAAAGGCAATTCTGGATTTAGTGTTGTCCAATGAACCAGATATGATAAGAGAACTCGAGGTAACGGAACCGCTTAGAGGTAGTTATCATAATATGATTAGTTTTAATCTGCAATTTGAGAAGGAGAACGTTAAATCGGAAATGTCAGTGATGCAGTTGAACAAAGGGGACTATGAAGGCATGAGAGGAGAGCTGGCCAAAGTAGACTGGAAAGGGATCCTAGCAGGAATGACGGTGGAACAGCAATGGCAGGAATTTCTGGGCATAATCCGGAAAGGAAGAAAGATTCTTAGGGCAGTAGGAGGCAACCGTGGCTGACAAGAGAAGTTAGGGATAGAATAAAATTAAAAGAAAAGATGTATAACACAGCAAAGAGTAGCCGGAAGGTGGAGGATTGGTAAACATTCACAGGACAACAGAGGGAAACAAAACGGGCAATACGGGCTGAAAAGATGAAGTACGAGGGGAAGCTGGCCAGGAATATAAAGAAGGACAGTAAAAGCTTCTTTAAATATGTTAAGGGAAAAAGAGTAGCAAAGTCAAATGTGGGTCCCTTGAAGGCAGACACGGGTGAAATAATTATGGGCAACAAGGAAATGGCAGAAGAGATGAACTGGTACTTTGAATCTAAGACAGAGAATCTAAGGGGGTAGAGGAACTGAAAGAAATTATCATTAGGCGAGAAATAGTATTGGGTAGACTGATGGGACTGAAGGAAAAATGTTCCCAATGTTGGGCGAGTCCAGAACCAGCGGCCACAGACTTAGAATAAAGGGGAGGCCAGTTAAGACTGAGGTGAGAAAAAACCCAAAACGTCGCCTATTTCCTTTGCTTCATAGATGCTGCCTCACCCGCTGAGTTTCTCCAGCATTCTTGTCCACCGTGGGTTAACATATTGATGAGCATGTGATGGCGCTGGGCCTGTAATCGCTGGAGTTTTGTAGGATGAGGGGGAACCTCCTTGGAACCCACCATACAGTGAAAGGCCTGGACAGAGTGGATGTGGAGAGGATGTTTCCACTAGTGGGAGAGTCTCGGACCAGAGGGCACAGCCTGATGTTCCTTTAAGAAGGAAATAAGGAGACATTTCTTTAATCAGAGGGTGGTGAATCTGTGGAATTCAATGGATATTTTTGAAGGCAGAGATAGATAGATTCTTGTATAGTTCGGATGTCAAGTCAAGTTGAATTTTATTTCTATAGCACATTTAAAAACAACTCTCGTTGACCAAAGTGCTTTACATCAGTGCAGGTACTAACGTGCTACATACAGTGGTCCATAGATCAACAATACACACATACAGAGGACGTCAAGAAAGGCTTGAGAGTAGCAATCAGTTTTAAGTCCAGACTTAAAGGAGTCGATAGAGGGGGGAAGTTCTGATGGGAAGAGGGATGCTGTTCCACAGTCTAGGAGCTGCAACCGCAAAGGCGCGGTTGGTCGCCCCTGAGCTTATGCCTAGACCGCGGGATGTTCAGTAACCCCAAGCCGGCCGATCTGAGGGTCCTGGAAGTGGTCTGGTGGGTGAGCAGATTTTTGATGTAGGTGGGCGGCAAGCCTAATAAGGGCTTTGTAAACAAAAGTCAGGGGCTATGCAGGAGAATGGGGTTGAGAGGGAAAACTAGATCAGCCATGATTGAATGGCGGAGTAGACTTGATGGGGCAAATGGCCAGATTCTGCTCCTGACACTAATGAAGAGGCTGATTCCATGTTGTACGACTGTGTGTGAATTCTCTAAATGGCGGACTATTTTGCAGGTGCTGCAGGATGGCTTTGCACGCTGTGTGGCGGTGTTAACAAACTCCAGCAAGAAGGACGACATGGCAGTGCAGGTACAGTCAGCCTCTCCATGGCGGGGTTTACCGCTCCGTCCCGGGTCAGTGCCGTGTAGGGTCGCCATCTTTCTCACTCCTAAATAAGGGGCAAACGGTCAAAATACGGGACAAATTCCCCACGGCAACTCGTTGAGCGACTGGGCCATGGGTGTGTGGGTGAATGATGAGTTGGCCCCGGGTGCTGGACTGCACACAAAGCCCAGCCGGCGGGCCAGCTGAGGAGTTTTGGCCCGGGGGCCGCACGACATCGCGCGCAAAGCCCGGCGCCCCGTCTAACTCATGAACCGATGATCGGCCGTGAGAAGGAGGGGTGGTGGTGGTAGTGTCGGGAGTAAGCGAAGGTCCGAAGGGCGGACAGCTGGCCGGGCTGCCGACCGACCGATGGGGCCACGGGCGAGGCGCTGCTGCTGCTGCTGCACTCCATGGGCTGCACTACGTCGGGACGGGTGAGGCGGGGACGGACGCGGCGCTCTGACCCGACAGTCCCCTCGACCCGAGTAGTAGCGGTCAAATACGGGACAAGGGCGGTCCCGTACGGGACAAACCAATTTAGTCCAATATACGGGATGTCCCAGCTAATGCCGTTACAGTTGGCAACACTAACGTGGCACCTCTCCGTTCTAGGTCTGCGGCCACATCTGCCAGTGTTACAGTGTCGCTGCACAGTTTGAGGAGTGCCGAGAAAAGATCACGGAGATGCCCACCATCATCAGAGACCTCTGCAGATTACTCTACTACGGCAAGGTAGGGCATCTCATTTGTTCTACTGATTCTATTGGCAAGGGTGATTATAGGGTGATGGGTTGTATATACCGCCTCGATTGCTGCAACTCCCTCTACACTGGCATCAGTCAATCTTCCCCGTCACGCCTGCAACTGGTCCAAAATGCCGCAGCGAGACTCCTGACGGGCACCCGAAAAAGGGTCCATATCACCCCGATCCTGGCCTCCCTCCACTGGCTCCCTGTGCGGTTCCAAATACATTTCAAGACCCTCCTTTATGTCTACAAAGCCCTTAACGGGCTCACCCCCACCTACATCAAAAGTCTGCTCACCCACCACACCACCTCCAGGTCCCTCAGATCGGCCGACTTGGGGTGACTGAACATCCCGCGGTCTAGGCATAAGCTCAGGGGCGACCGACCGCGCCTTTGCGGTTGCAGCTCCTAGACTGTGGAACAGCATCCCTCTTCCCATCAGAACTGCCCCGTCCATCCACTCCTTTAAGTCGAGACTTAAAACCCATCTCTACTCCCAAGCCTTTCTTGACGTCCTCTGAGCGAGGGCTACATGTGTGTAGTGATGTTTGTATTTAATCTATGAACCACTGTTGTGTAACGTTAGTGCCTCCACCAATGTAAAACACTTTGGTCAACGAGAGTTGTTTTTTAAATGTGCTATAGAAATAAAAGTGACTTGACTTGACTAAGAGCTACTGAGGGTTTTTTCTTTTTTCTTTTTATTTTGTTTCTCTCTTTTCTTGTATGGCTTTGTATTTGATTAGTGTACATTAGATGTAAATAATTTGGTGTACATAGGTGTTTATAGCTGCTAAATGTGTGTAGGATAATTGGAAGCAGTTGAATAAGGGGTGGGAATTAATAAGCTTTGGCTTCTTCCTGCTCCTTTTCAGACACATACGATTTCATTTAGTTCAGCTACGCTATTCTAACTACATACTGGGCCATTTATCCCATCACGCTCCCCCAGTATGTGAGCTCCAGGGTTAACCATGTTATAACATGTAAGCGGTGCTGGCTCGAAGGGCCAAATGGCCTACACCTTCACCTATTGTCTATAACCTCCTCAGGGTGTGAGCTATAGGGAGAACTTGAACAGGCTGGGTCTCTATTCCATGGGGCGCAGGAGGATGAGGGGAGATCTTATAGAAGTGTACAAAATCATGAGAGGAATAGATCGGGTAGACGCACAGAGCCTCTTGCCCAGAGTAGGGGAATCGAGGACCAGAGGACATGGGTTCAAGGTGAATGGGAAACGATTTAATAGGAATCCGAGGGGTAGCATTTTCACACAAAGGGTGGTGGGTGTATGGAACAAGCTGCCGGAGGAGGCAGTTGAGGCTGGGACTATCCCAACATTTAAGAAACAGTTAGACAGCTATGGTGGGTAGGTTTGGATGGATATGGACCAATCACAGGCAGGTGGGACTAGTGTAGCTGGGACAATGTTGGCAGGTGTGGGCAAGTTGGGCCGAAGGGCCTGTTTCCACACCGTATCACTCTATGATCTTCCTGATCATTCTGAAAATTCCCGACATCAGTAGAGTTCAATGATGCTGCGTTATTGTCACATGTAGCGAGCGAGGTACAGTGAAATGCTTGTCTTTGCCTACAACCCAGTAAAATCATACAGCAGGCCTCAGGTTTCTGGTGCCGCGACAATGTTCCGCTTAGGGATACGCAGCACGGAAACAGGTCCTCCAGCCGCCCTTACAAATGGTTAATCGGACAGTCGTATCTTGTGGCGGCGGAGAACCGGGCCTGCCGCCACAGGTGTCCCCACGATCCCCCCCGCTGGGTGCCCCCTGCATTCTCGCCAGCCCCCCCCCCCACCGCCGGGTTGCCCTCGACTGACCGCTTCGCTCTCAACGGGGTCCTGCCCCTCCTCGCTCTCGCCATCTCCGCCGGCCGTGCTGATACTATCGAGACATTACCACGCACAGCGATGCTGGTGGTCGAGTGTGTGGGCATCTTGTCTGGCAACATCACAATCTGGTTTGGGAACAGCTCTGCCCAGGACAGGAAGGCTCTGCAGAGAGTAGTGCATTCGGCCGAACATACAATGGGAACTACACTCACCCCCCTGCAGGACCTATACACCAGGAGGTGCAGATCCAGAGCCAGCAACATTATGGGGGACCCCTACCCTCCCAGATGAGACGGAGTTTCTTCCCACAGGCCATCAGGACTGTAAACTCTGATCTCACCAGGGACTCAGTTACTGTTGAGCCTACTCTCAGCCCCAAGTTGGTGGGGTTGCGCAAGGCATCTGCGACGCCGCCACCGAGACAGCTGTTCGGTGAGGACCTGCCCAAACAGGTCAAGGACCTGGACGAGGAGGCGAAGGCAGTCGGTTTGATGAAACCACCTTCCTCCAGCAGGCCGGCATCTCGCAGACAAACACTATATGTAAGGCCTCCAGGGCCACCTGAAAGACCAGCAAGGACCGACACGCCGGCCGCACCCCAACAACAAAAGCCATTTTTAGAGCAGGGCCACCAGCGGCCGGCGTGGAAGATGCGCCAACCCCACACCCCAGCAACACAACGGAGCGCCAAAGCCCAGAACATCAGGCCCCGCCGGTAACCATGGAGGTAAGGAGGCCTGGTTCTCATGCGAGTGCTGCATGTTTAACCTCACAAATTGGTGGGAGATTACGTTTATTCTGGGATGCATGGAGCTCTATAACTTTAGACTCATTTATATTCAGGTGCATAGCAAGAAATATTTGGATCTCAGCTACCTACCTTCCAGGTAAGCTCAATACACCAGGTCACGCATATTCAATGATAACATTGAGTGGATGTTAAATCCCCAAATATTTGCTAAAATTATCGCCAAATTTGGAACACCAGATATTTACCTTTTTGCGTCCGGATTGAACCATCAGATACCAACATATGTATCTTGGGAACCAGATCCTGGGGCAGTAGCGATGGACGCTTTCTCGCTGCTCTGGGGGAAATGGTTTTTCTATGCATTTGCTCCATTTTGCCTCATCAGTCGGGTATTGCAGAAAATAAAATCAGATTCTGCAACAGGCATCATAATAATACCCGACTGGCCTACACAACCACAGTATCCAGTGGTCCTTGAGATGATTAAAGAACCATGGGCACATATTAACAAGTGCCCGGATTTGGTAACTAACCCCACAACAGGGGAATACCATCTGTGCCATGGTCATCTGAACCTGTTGGCTTGCAGAGAATCGTGCAGAGAATCAACTAGACAACAGTACCTCACCCAAATCAGGAAATGGGAGGCCTACTGCAGCCGGATTAACATCACGTATGACTCTGCCACGATTCCCCCATTTGCTGGAATTCCTCGCGGGGCTACATCATGATGAGGGCCTCAGCTACAGCGCCATCAACAGTGCCAGGAGCGCACTGTCATCCTACCTTTGTATAGGAGTAGGATTTCACCAGCTTGTGTCCAAATTGATGAGGGGTATCTTCAATTCGAACCCTCCCCGACCACGATACAACATCACCTGGGATATAGGGGTAGTATTGACCCTACTCAGGAGTTGGTCGCCTATGATTGGACTACCGCTGGATAAACTCACCCTGAAGATGGTGATGTTAATGGTGCTAACCTCGGCTCAACGGGTCCAGACCTTACAAAAGATCAAATTGGATAACATGGTCTCAACCCCTGAGAGAGTAACTTTCATAGAAACATAGAAACATAGAAAATAGGTGCAGGAGTAGGCCATTCGGCCCTTCGAGCCTGCACCGCCATTCAATGTGATCATGGCTGATCATCCAACTCAGTATCCCGTACCTGCCTTCTCTCCATACCCCCTGATCCCTTTAGCCACAAGTGCCACATCTAACGCCCTCTTAAATATAGCCAATGAACTGGCCTCAACTACCTTCTGTGGCAGAGAATTCCAGAGACTCACCACTCTCTGTGTAAAGAATGTTTTCCTCATTTCGGTCCTAAAGGAATTCCCCCTTATCCTTAGACTGTGACCCCTTGTTCTGGACTCCCCCAACATCGGGAACAATCTTCCAGCATCTAGCTTGTCCAACCCCTTAAGAATTTTGTAGGTAAACCTTCTTTTTGTAGGTAAAGCTTCTTCATAGATGTGTTACTCAAGCAGCACAGACCTGGGATTACAGGGTGCAATTAATATTTCCAGCATACCCCGTTGATGTGAGGCTCTGCATAGCCACCTACATACATCACTATATTAAAGTGACGCATACCATCAGGAAAACGGAGAAAGGACTGCTGATCAGCCATAAGAAACCCCATCACAGGGTGACGGTGCAGACTATCTCCAGGTGGCTCAGGGTGGTATTGGATGCAGCAGGTATTAATACTAATATCTTTAAATCTGATTCTACCAGGGCTGTATCCACATCAGCGGAGAGGACCATGGAGGTTCCCATGGACCATATCCTCGCTACAGCGGGCTGGGCCAGCGAAGCTACATTCCAGCGGTTTTATAATAAACCTGTGGCCGCTCCCGCTACGTTTGCAGAGACAGTGTTAAGTACTGGTCCCCAAGAAACGTTTATCCCCGAGTGAGGGTTTTTTTGATTTGTATTAATAAATACTATATTATTTTTTCAGCTTGTCAAGTCTGAAATACGTTAACATACTCCTTCCATCAGAATTGCAGCAGTGTGTGAGCATGGACGTGATCCAGGGCATGTGATCACAGAGCTTTGAAATCTTCACGAAGTCACTCACGTGACTCCAAAATGAAATAGTAAGATTAAACGAGAACTTACCTGTTTGAAGTTTGATCTTTATTTTATGAGGAGTTGTGATGAGGGATTTCGTGCCCTCCGCTCCCAACCTTCTACTATAAGGTCAACTGGTAAATAGAGTCTCTTCAATCTTACTATATTTGTCATTGTTGTTTAATTCTGTGATTCCACACCGCTGCTTTGAAGAATGTCGCGCATGCGTGCTGGCGGGGTCTTCACAAAATCCCTCATCGCAACTCCTCATAAAATAAAGATCAAACTTCAAACTGGTAAGTTCTCATTTAATCTTACTATTCTGTTTCTATTCTGTTCAAGAAGGAACTGCAGATGCAGGAAAATCGAAGGTAGACAAAAGTGCTGGAGAAACTCAATGGGTGCAGCAGCATCTTTGGGTTTCGGCCCGAAACGTTGCCTATTTCCTTCGCTCCATAGATGCTGCCGCACCCGCTGAGTTTCTCCAGCATTTTTATCTACCTTCTCTATTCTGATCTGTAGTTTTTGCACAATCCACAGGCGTTGCCACTTTCATTTCACGGCACATCGTGTGTGTGTCTGTGTGTGTGACAAATAAAGTTGACTTGACTTGATTCTCCGTGCTCATCTCTTACAGACGTTACCGCGGACAGCGATGCTGGCGGTCGAGTGCGTGGGCTCCTTCGCCGTGGATTACTGGTTACAGACCCACTTGTTCCAAGCTGGTATTTTGTGGCATCTCCTCGTCTACCTCTTCAACTACGACTACACGCTGGAAGAAAGTGGCATTCAAAAGTCTGAAGAAACCAATCAGCAGGTAATTAGGAGTCTGCACCCGAAACGTCACCCATTCCCTCTCTCCACAGATGCTGCCTGTCCCGCTCAGTTACTCCAGCATTTTGTGACTATCTTGTCAACTAGCTAGCTTAGTTCATTGTCAGATGTACGATGGTACAGTGAACGTCACCTATCCATCTTCTCCACAGATGCTGCCTGACCCGCTGAGTTACTCCAGCACTCTGTGAAACGTCACCTATCCATGTTCTCCACAGATGCTGCCTGACCCGCTGAGTTACTCCAGCACTCTGTGAAACGTCACCTATCCATGTTCTCCACAGATGCTGCCTGACCCGCTGAGTTACTCCAGCACTCTGTGAAACGTCACCTATCCATGTTCTCCACAGATGCTGCCTGACCCGCTGAGTTACTCCAGCACTCTGTGAAACGTCACCTATCCATGTTCTCCACAGATGCTGCCTGACCCGCTGAGTTACTCCAGCACTCTGTGAAACGTCACCTATCCATGTTCTCCACAGATGCTGCCTGACCCGCTGAGTTACTCCAGCACTCTGTGAAACGTCACCTATCCATCTTCTCCACAGATGCTGCCTGACCCGCTGAGTTACTCCAGCACTCTGTGAAACGTCACCTATCCATGTTCCTCTCCCATATCCACTAGTAGAGTGGATAAGGGAGAGCCAGTGGATGTGTTATATCTGGACTTTCAGAAGGCTTTCGACAAGGTCCCACATAAGAGATTAGCATACAAACTTAAAGCACACGGTATTGGCAGTTCAGTATTGATGTGGTTAGAGAACTGGCTGGCAGACAGGAAGCAAAGAGTAGGAGTAAACGGGTCCTTTTCACAAGGGCAGCCAGTGACTAGTGGGGTGCCGCAAGGCTCAGTGCTGGGACCCCAGCTATTTACAATATATATTAATGATTTGGACGAGGGAATTGAATGCACATATCCAAGTTTGCGGATGACACAAAGCTGGTGGGCAGTGTTAGCTGTGAGGAGGATGCTAGGAGGCTGCAAGATGACTTGGGTAGGCTGGGTGAGTGGGCAAATGCATGGCAGATGCAGTATAATGTGGATAAATGTGAGCTTATTCACTTTGATGGCAAAAACAGGAGGGTAGACTATTATCTGAATAGTGGCCGATTAGGAAAAGGGGAGATGCAACGAGACCTGGGTGTCATGGTACACCAGTCATTGAAAGTAGGCATGCAGGTGCAGCAGGCAGTGAAGAAAGCGAATGGTATGTTAGCATTCATAGCAAAATGATTTGAGTATAGGCGCAGGGAGGTTCTACTTCAGTTGTACAGGGTCTTGGTGAGACCACACCTGGAGTATTGCGTACAGTGTTGGTCTCCAAATCTGAAGAAAGACATTCTTGCCATTGAGGGGGTACAGAGAAGGTTCACCAGATTCCTGGGATGTCAGGACTTTCATATGAAGAAAGACTGGATAGACTCGGCTTGTACTCGCTATTTAGAAGATTGAGGGGGGATCTTATAGAAACTTACAAAATTCTTAAGGGGTTGGACAGGCTAGATGCAGGAAGATTGTTCCCGATGTTGGGGAAGTCCAGAACAAGGGGTCACAGTTTAAGGATAAGGGGGAAATCTTTTAGGAACGAGATGAGAAAAACATTTTTCACACAGAGTGGTGAGTCTCTGGAATTCTCTGCCACCGAAGGTAGTTGAGGCCAGTTCATTGGCTATATTTAAGAGGGAGTTAGATGTGGCCCTTGTGGCTAATGGGATCAGGGGGTATGGAGAGAAGGCAGGTACAGGATACTGAGTTGGATGATCAGCCATGATCATATTGAATGGCGGTGCAGGCTCGAAGGGCCAAATGGCCTACTCCTGCACCTATTTTCTATGTTCTCCAGAGATGCTGCTTGACCCTCTGAGTTACTCCAGCACTGTTTTATTTATACTTCAACTTATACTTATAGCTTATACTGTTCCCGATGTTGGGGGAGTCCAGAACCAGGGGCCACCGTTTAAGAATAAGGGGTGAACCATTTAGAACGGAGACGAGGAAACACTTTTTCACACAGAGGGTTGTGAGTCTGTGGAATTCTCTGCCTCGGTGGGGGGCGGTGGAGGCCGGTTCTCTGGAAGCTTTCAAGAGAGAGTTAGATAGAGTCAAAGATAGCGGAGATGGGAAGAACGGGGTACTGATTGTGGATGGTCAGCCATGATCACATTGAATGGTGGTGCTGGCTGGGAGGACACTGCTCCGATTGTCTATTGTCGAAATATATTGCAAACGATCTTGTGGTGAAATCAATGGTTCCGTTTCTTTAACCAGGAAGTGTCGAACAGCCTGGCCAAATTCTGTGTGTCTGCGCTGAGTCGACTGGGCGGTTACTTGTCAGAGGAAAAGGCGACACCGGAAAATCCCACCATCAGGAAGTGTCTGGCAGCGTTGCTCTCGCCTTACGTCTCCAGAAGGCTTTCCAAAGACGGCCCAGCGGAGGTAACGTCCATTGGTTTCTCTTTGCCGCCAGTGTACTCAACAGTCAGATTTATTTGTCACATACACAATAATGTGCAGTGAAATGAATTTGCCAGCAGTGGTACAATTAAAAAGTACACACAATACACAATACAAAAATTAACACAAACATCCACCACCACATTCATCACTGTGGTGGAAAGCACAAAGTTCAGTCAGTGGCCGTGGTCGGGGCCATCAACCCTCCATAGTCGCCGCAGTGGACGGCCAGATGTTCACGCAAGGTAAGTCCAGAATTGGTGCTTGCCTACCGGAGACCATGGCTTGAAGATGCCGTAGGCCGCAGGCCGGCATTTGGAGCTCGTCTCCAGGAATCCCCAGCGAGGGATCCCGCTCCGGATGGTAAGTAAGTAAGTCCCCGCCGCACTTGCGGCAAGAAGCACCGCAGACCGCGGCTTCAAGCTGTTGTTCAGCGTAATTTTATAAATCTGCCTGAAGTTATCGAGTGCCCTTTGCCCCAGCGACCGTTGCCGTCGCCAACTCGCTCCGCTTCCCCGCTCATCGGCTGCCGATCAGTGGGCTGCACTCTCTGGGCCAGTCCCAGCTCCATGGGGTGTCCACAGCCCACCAGTGCTGTTCTACAATTTCAGCCGCAGTTTAGTTTATTGTCACGTGGATTACCGAGGTACAGTGGAAAGCTGTTGTTGCGTGCTAGCCGGCCAGCGGGGAAGTTGCGTGCTAGCCGGCCAGCAGGAACGTTGCGTGCTAACCGGCCAGAGGGAACGTTGCGTGCTAACCAGCCAGCGGGAACGTTGCGTGCTAACCGGCCAGAGGGAACGTTGCGTGCTAACCGGCCAGCGGGAACGTTGCGTGCTAACCGGCCAGAGGGAACGTTGCGTGCTAGCCGGCCAGAGGGAATGTTGCGTGCTAACCGGCCAGAGGGAAAGTTGCGTGCTAACCATCCAGAGGGGAAGTTGCGTGCTAACCGGCCAGAGGGAACGTTGCGTGCTAACCGGCCAGCGGGAACGTTGCGTGCTAACCGGCCAGAGGGAACGTTGCGTGCTAGCCGGCCAGAGGGAACGTTGCGTGCTAACCGGCCAGTGGGGAAGTTGCGTGCTAAACGGCCAGCGGGAACGTTGCGTGCTAACCGGCCAGTGGGGAAGTTGCGTGCTAAACGGCCAGCGGGAACGTTGCGTGCTAGCCGGCCAGCGGGAACGTTGCGTGCTAGCCGGCCAGCGGGAACGTTGCGTGCTAGCCGGCCAGAGGGAACGTTGCGTACTAACCGGCCAGCGGGAACGTTGCGTGCTAGCCGGCCAGCAGGAAAGACAATGCGTGATTTACAATCGAGCCGTTCACAGTGTACAGATACATGATAAGGGAATAACTTTTAGTGCAAGATAAAGCCAGCGAAGTCCGATCAAGGATAGTCCAAGGTAGACAAAAATGCCGGAGAAACTCAGCGGGTGAGGCAGCATCGATGGAGCGAAGGAATAGGTGACGTTTCGGGTCCAGACGGCCTGCCACGACCTACCTACGACCTTGTGACGACCATGCTGCGAGTATGTCAAGGGCAAACGCGGCAGAGGATGTGAATTAGGTCGTGAAAGTGGGACAGCCCCTTAACTCTCTCTTAAAAACATCCAGAGAAATGGATTTAAAGGATTTATTCCTTCTGTGTACAGAGGGATTGCTTATTTGCAAGTCACGAGCGTATCTGCATTTACGATGATTTCTGATTTGGCTACAAACGGTTGGTCAAGTTTCTCAGTAACCTGTTTGCTAAAGCTGATTACAAGTCTGAAGAAGGATCTCGACCCGAAACATCACCTATTCCTTCGCTCCATAGATGCTGCCTCACCCACTGAGTTTCTCCAGCATTTTTGTCTACCTTCAATTTTTCCAGTATCTGCATTTCCTTCTTAAACAAGGGTAGTCCGAGGGTCACCAATGAGGTAGATAGTAGTTCAGCACTGCTCTCTGGTTGTGGTGGGATGGTTCAGTTGCCTGATAACAGCTGGGAAGAAACTATCCCTGAATCTGGAGGTGTGCGTTTTCACACTTCAATATACTAATATAAACACTATTCCAAGAATGTGTCTTGTTCTTAACCAGATCCTCAAAATGCTGAACAGCAACACGGAAAACCCGTACTTAATCTGGAGCAACGGCACTCGGGCTGAGCTGCTGGAGTTCCTGCAGGAGCAGCAGGAGAGCATGATCAAGCGGGTAAGCTGCACGTTCAAAACTGTCCTGGTCTCTGTGGTGCAGGGAACGGTTCGTACACAGGCGCAGCAGGTAGAGCTGCTGCCTCGCAGCGCCAGAAACCCCGGTTCCATCCCCACTACGGGTGCTGTCTGTGCGGAGTTTGCACGTTCTCCCCGTGACCCAGTGTGTGTAGGATAGTGTTAATGTGCGGGGATCGCTGGTCGGTACGAATTCGGTGGGCCGAAGGGCCTGTTTCCGTGCTGTACAGTGCATTCAGAAAGTATTCAGACCCCTTCACTTTTTCCACATTTTGTTACATAGAAAATAGGTGCAGGAGGAGGCCATTCGGCCCTTCGGCCCTTCGAGCCTGCACCGTTACGTTACAGCCTTATTTGAAAATGAATTACATTTCTTTTTAATCATCACATAATACTCCAGAATGAA
This sequence comes from Raja brachyura, assembly GCA_963514005.1. The sequence goes on along the minus strand of OY740782.1, from coordinate 156,250,705 downwards.
GAAGCTAAAACAGGTGTTTAGACATTTTTACAAAGTAATTAAAAATAAATAACTGAAATATCACATTTATATAACCATTCTGACCCTTTGCTATGAAACTCAAAGTTGAGCTGAGGTTCATCCTGTTTCCATTGATTATCATTCAGATGTTTCTACTACTTGATTGGAGTCCACCAGTGGTAAGTTAAATTGATAGGACATGATTTCAAAAGGCACACACCTGTCTATATAAGACCCCACAGTTGACAGTGCATGTCAGAGCAAAACCCAAGCCAAGGAGACGAAGGAATTGTCCGTAGACCTCTGAGACCTCCATACAGCCATGATCACATTGAATGGTGGTGCAGGCTCGAAGGGCCGAATGGCCTACTCCTGCACCTATTTTCTATGTTTCTATGGGACAGGATTGTGTCAAGACAAAGATCTGGGGAAGGTTATAAAACAATTTCTGCAGAATTGCAGGTCCCGAAGAGCACAGTGGCCTTCATCATTCTTAATGGAAGAACTTTGGAACCACCATCATAGAGCTGGCCGTCCGGCCAAACTGAGCAATTGGGGGAGAAGGGCCTTGGTCAGCGAGGTGACCAAGTACCCGATGGTCACTCTGACAGAGCTCCAGAGTTCCTCTGTGGAGACGGGAGAACCTTCCAGAAGGACAACTACATCTGCAGCACTCCACCAATCAGGCCTTTATGGTAGAGTGGCCAGACGGAAGCCATTCCTCAGTAAAAGACACATGACAGCCCGCTTGGAGTTTGCCAAAAGGCTTGAGCAACAAGATTCTCTGGTCTGATGAAACCATGATTGAACTCTTTGGCCTGAATGCCAAGCGTCACATCTGGAAGAAACCAGGCGCCGCTCATCACCTGGCCAATACCATACCTATGGTGAACCATGGTGGTGGCAGCATCATGCTGTGGGGATGTTTTTCAGCAGCAGGAACTGGGAGATTAGTCAGGATCGAGGGAAAGATGAATGGAGCAAAGTACAGAGAGACCCTTGATGAAAAACCTGCTCCAGAGCGTTCTGGACCTCAGACTGGGGAAATTTAGAGAGGGCCAATTAACCTACAAATCTGCGCATCTTTGGAGTGTTGGGGGAAACTGGAGCACCAGGTGAAAACCCACGTGATCGCAGGGAAAACGTACAGACAGCAGCCGTGATCATCTACACTCGTCCCACCTGCATGCATTGGTCCAGATAAACCTTTCATGTTGTGTGCCTTTAGACATTGGAGCGGCAGTGTGGCAATGGGCCCTTCGACCCACCAAGTGCATGCCAACCACCAATCACCCCGGACAATCACTGCCATTATCCTGCTCAATAGGGACAATTTACAACTTTTACCAAAGGCAGTTGACCTGCAAACCACAAAGTTGACCTGCAAACCTTTGTGGTGTGGGAGGAAACCAGAGCATCGAAAGAAAATTCAGACGGTCACAGGGAGAAGGTGGTGACAGCACCCGTGGTCAGGATAGAAGCCGGGACTCTGCGCTGTGAGGCCGCCACTCTACTCAGTACAGGAGTAAAGAGGTTCTTCTGCAGTTGTATCGGGCTCCGGTGAGATCACATCTGGAGTATTGTGTACAGTTTTGATCTCCTAATTTGAGAAGGACATCCTTGTGATTGAGGCACTGCAGCGTAGGTTCACGAGATTGATCCCTGGGATGGCGGGACTGTCATTTGAGGAAAGATTGAAAAGACTAGGCTTGTCTTCACTGGAGTTTAGAAGGATGAGGGGGATTTTATAGAAACGTATAAAATTATAAAAGGACTGGACAAGCTAGATGCAGGAAAAATGTTCCCAATGTTGGGCAAGTCCAGAACCTGGGGCCACAGTCTTAGAATAAAGGGGAGGCCATTTAAGACTGAGGTGAGAAAAAACGTTTTCACCCAGAGAGTTGTGAATTTGTGGAATTCCCTGCCACAGAGGGCAGTGGAGGCCAAGTCACTGGATGGATTTAAGAGAGAATTAGATAGAGCTCTAGGGGCTAGTGAAATCAAGGGATATGGGGAGAAGGCAGGCACGGGTTATTAATTGGAGATGATCACATTGAATGACGGTGCTGGCTCGAAGGGCCGAATGGCCTCTTCCTGCACCTATGTTCTACGTTTCTACCGCTGCGCCACCGTGCCGCCCTAACGCCTGTGTACTTTGCTTTCTCCAGGGTGACTGCGATAAGAATTATGGTGCGGAGTTTGTTTTCAGCGAACACGCCAAGGAGCTGATTGTCGGTGAGATCTTTGTCCGGGTCTACAATGAACAGCCAGCATTCCCCTTGGAGGTAAGATCCCACCCACCACCACAACCACCACACCTCTGCCCGAGAAATGTGTTGGCCTTCTTGGTTGAATTTCAAAATCATTGCATGAAATAATGAAGTTTCAAGCAAGGGAATGGGGTTAGGACAGAGAGATCGATCGACCATTATTGAATGGCAGAGTAGACTTGATGGGCCGAATGGCCTAATTCTTCTCCTATCACTTATAAACTTATGACCTGATGATGGAAAAATGTAGGTGAACATTATTCAATTTTCTTTCAAATTTTATGATAAATATGTGGCAATTGCTTTCTTCAAAGGTTCAATGTTGCTTCCCTCCATTGTTGAACTGTACATAGAAATATAGAAACATAGACATTAGGTGCAGGAGTAGGCCATTCAGCCCTTCGAGTCAGCACCGCCATTCACTGTGATCATGGCTGTTCATCCACAATCAGTACCCCGTTCCTGCCTTCTCCCCATATCCCCTGACTCCACTATCTTTAAGAGCTCTATCTAACTCTCTCTTGAAAACATCCAGAGAACCGGCCTTCACCGCCCTCTAAAGCAGAGAATTCCACAGACTCACAACTCTCTGTGAGAAAAAGTGTTTCCTCGTCTCCGTTCTAAACCGCTTACCCCTTATTCTTAAACTGTGGCCCCTGGTTCTGGACTCCCCCAACATCGGGAACATGTTTCCTGCCTCTAGCGTGTCTAAGGCTTGAATAATCTTATATGTTTCAATAAGATCCCCTCTCATCCTTCTAAATTCCAAAGTATACAAGCCCAGCTGCTCCATTCTATAAACATATGACAGTCCCGCCATCCCGGGAATTAACCTGTTGAATCTACGCTGCACTCCCTCAATAGCAAGAATGTCCTTCCTCAAATTTGTAGACCAAAACTGCACACAATACTCCAGGTGTGGTCTCACCAGGGCTTTGTACAACTGCAGAAGGACCTCTTTGCTCCTATACTCAACTCGTCTTGTTATGAAGGGCAAAATGCCATTCACTTTCTTCACTGCCTGCTGTACCTGCATGCTTACTTTCATAGACTGATGAACAAGGACCCCAGATCCCGTTGTACTTCCCATTTTCCCAACTTGACACCATTAGATAGTAATCTGCCTTCCTGTTTTTGCCACCAAAGTGGATAACCTCACATGTATCCACATTAAACTTAATCTGCCATGCATCTGCCACTCACCCAACCTGTCTAGGTCACCCTGCATTCTCATAGCATCCTCCTCACTGCCACCCAGCTTTGTGTCACCTGCAAATTTGTTAATGTTACTTTTAATCCCTTCATCTAAATCATTGATGTATATTGTAAATAGCTGGGGTCCCAGCACCGAGCCTTGCGGTACCCCACTAGTCACTGCCTGCCATTCTGAAAGGGACCCGTTAATCCCTACTCTTTGTTTCCTGTCTGCCAACCACTTCTCTATCCATGTCAGCACCCTACCCCCAATACCATGTGCCCTAATTCTGCCCACTAATCTCCTACGTGGGACCTTGTCAAATATTGCCACACCTGCGAAGTACAAACGACCAGTGAATTTATTTCCTTTCAAATAGTCGAGTAGAGTGTTTCCATATCCAGTACATCTCCGAATAGTTAATTGTGCAGAAATAGACCACGGTTTATATTCCAATACTACACGATAGAGTGGATGTGGAGAGGATGTTTCCACTTGTGGGAGAGTCTAGGACCAGAGGGCACAGACTCAGGATTAAAGGACGTTCCTTTACTCAGAGGGTGATGAATCTGTGGAATTATTTGCCACATAAGGCTGTGGAGGCCAAGTGAATGGGTATTTCTAAGGCAGAATTAGATACATTCTTGATTAGTACGGGTGTCAGAGGTTATGGGGAGAAGGCAGGAGAATGGGGTTAAGAGGGGGAGGTAGATCAGCCGCGATTGAATGGCGGAGTAGACTTGATGGGCAGAAAGGCCTTGTTTTGCTTCTATCACTTATGAACATGAATGATCCTGTGTGCAAGAGGCACCATGTATTGGCTCCATTTCCAAGGTCCAGTCCACACACTAGTGGTTGTGAGCGGTGCCTGATCCAGGCGAGCCCCAGGCTGCTGCAGGGCCTCCAGCCGTCGCCTTCCTTGGCCGTGTGGATTCACCAGAGAACCCGCGTCCCTCTCCTTTCCTCTCCTCGCTTATCCACCTTTGTGCCCCGGGGGTGGGGTTGGAGCCTCCTGCAGCCGACCTCGAGGCCACGAGCCTCGCTCCTCGTCCATCATCGTCGCCGGCTCCATCCTCTGGTCTCTGGTCTCTGGTCTTCGGGGAAGAGCGGGACCTGCTCGGCGGCTCCCCCTACTGGTCTCATTGCGTCCGCCGCGGTGGGGGGGGGGTGGGGGGTGGTGGTTTAGGCAGGCAGGGAGGGCCCCTTCCCTCCGGCTTCCTCCCAGACTCCAAAGACGCACGGGTTTATACACACACACACGCGCACATACGCACACTCACACACCTGGTTCCACCAAGATGCAGCGCAGATTGCCACATGAGATCCTTCTTCCCCGTGGCTATCAAACTTTGCAACTCCTCCCCTTTGTGGGGTAGACTGTCTCCCCTTACCCCTCCCCCCCCCTCATTCTTTGCACACCCCCATCCTAGGCTTTCCACTAGTCACTATATATTTTATTAACTCAATATTTACTGACATAACAAAATACACATACAGACAAAACAAAGAGACACACAGAAGACAATCGCAGAATGACAAATACAAATCACCTAACCTCTATTAGCAACGCATCAAATCCTCTTAACATTCTATCATAGAAGCATCTTATTCACAGGCACCAGAGCAAGCTCGTCCATTCATATCCTTAATCAATCTTGGCATTTGTAATAGTATCGGTTTCCATATAATATTAAAGGCATCGGTCCTCAACTGGAGTTTAGCAGTTATACTTTCCATCAAGTATCCATTTTTCAATGGATTAATCTTTCTCTCCACTGTTGAACATTTGGTGGCATTTCCTTTCTCCAGAGCACTATTATCATCTTTTTAGCAATCAACAGCATCACCCCAAGTAAATATTTCTGATTTTGAATATCTGTCCCTGCTGAAGTATCTCCTAATACAAAACAAGCCGGTTCCAAAGGTAGATCGACTCCCAGAATTAATTTAATCTCTACCTGGATGTCTCTCCAGTATTGGTACAATTTGGGACAATCCCAAAAAATATTTGTGTGATCACCGATCTTCCCACATTGTCTCCAGCATAAGAGGGGTCAACACTAGAGGGGTCCTAAATCCTCTCATTTTAATTTTCCAATCGAACTCCCTCCAAGAGGGGCTGCGTGTCAGCTTGTGGCCCATGAGAACTCGGGGATTGCATGACTATTTAGCATGTGGGAGTCACGTTCGTTATCAGAATTAACCAGATAAGCGTCACTTTAATTTAATGTTTCTCGTGTCTTGTGGTGTTTTTATGACTGTTGGCAGACCAAGTTCCCTCCTGGGATAAATCAAGTGTTATGGTGTGGCATAGGTTAATCTGCATCTGTAAATTGCCCGAGTGTGTCGGTACCTGGCTAATCATGTAGTGATTATGCAGGGCCATGCTGTACTGGGCTGTTTGTCATGAATTCACTGTGCGTTTGCACTTCACACATGTAACAATAAAATAAACACTCATCAGGTCATAAGTGATAAGAGCCGAATTAGATCTTTCGGCCCATCAAGTCTACTCTGCCATTCAATCATGGCTGATCTATCTCTCCCTCCCAACCCCATTCTCCTGCCTTCTCCCCGTAACCCCTGACACCCGTATCATTGAACCATTAAAAGTTCTAAAGTAAGGTTTGGCATTTCCTTAACTAAGGTTCGTCGTAAACTAGTAACTTTGCCATCTCAGATTAGTTTATTGTCACGACTCGGTGAGAAGCTTTTTGCTGCGTGCTATCCAGTCAGCGGAAAGGCAACACATGATTTACATTCGAGCCATTTACAGTGTGTAGATACATGTTAAGAGAATAACGTTTAGCGCAAAGTCCGATCAAAGAGAGTCCGAGGGTCACCAATGAGGTAAATATTAGTTCAGCACTGCTCTCTGGTTGTGGTAGGATGGTTCAGTTGCTGGATAACAGCTGGGAGGAAACTGTGGCTGGATCTGGAGGGGGGAGACCGCTTTTCGGAGCTCCCGCAACGGCAACTTCTCCCGCCGAGTTGCGGGGTTGAGGGTGAAACGGAGCGGGGCCTTGCATCGCCTGGCGCGGGGCTTTCCATCGCCTGCTGGTGGCTCCAACATTGAGACCCAGAGCGGGGCCTTGCATCGCCCCGCGCGGCCTTAACGGCCGTGGGACTTGCCATCGCCCACCGGGGACTTTAACATCGGGAGAAGAATGGAAAACAGGGGAGAGACAAGACTTTGCCTTCCATCACAGTGAGGAGGAGATTCACTGTGATGGATGTCTGTGTAAATTGTGTTGGCGTGTGTCTTGGTTCTTCTCTTGTTGTATGACTGCACAAACCAAATTTTGTTAGAACTTCTTTTGAGGTTCAAATGACAATACATTTGTATTTTATTGTGTTGTAGGTGTGTGTTTTCACACTTCTGTACCTCTTGCCTGGTTGGAGAGGGACTGTGATGACAATGAGTAGAATTTTTACACTGAAGATAGACAGCTGGAGAGAAGGAATGGGTGATGCTTCAGGTCGCGACTATTGAATGAATGAATGAATTTATGGGGCAAGTATGGACACATACAAGGAATTTGCCGTGGTGCTCCACTCGCAAGTAACAACGTGACGTACAGTAAACCATTAAGAATAAAACATTAGTCAAGTCAAGTCAACGTTATTTGTCACACACATGCAAAATGTGCAGTGAAGTGAAAGTGGCAACGCCTGCGGATTGTGACAAACTACAGGACAGAACAGAAGGTAGACAAAAGTGCCGGAGAAACTCAGCGGGTGAGGTAGCATCTGTGGAGCGAAGGAAATAGGTAACGTTTCGGGCCGAAACGTTGCCTATTTCCTTTGCTCCATAGATCCTATTTCCTTCACTCCTTCGCTCCATAGATGCTGCTGCACCCGCTGAGTTTCTCCAGCACTTTTGTCTACCTTCGATTTTCCAGCATCTGCAGTTCCTTCTTAAACAGAACAAAATCACTATTTACATATTAGAGAAAAAAAAACAACAATTTTAAAAAGACACAACACAACAGTAAATGAGTCCCTGGTGAGATCAGAGTTTACAGTCCTGACGGCCTGTGGGAAGAAACTCCGTCTCATCCTCTCTGTTTTCACAGCGTGACAGCGGAGGCGTTTGCCTGACTGTAGCAGCTGGAACAGTCAATCTGTTGCTGGGGTGGTAGGGGTCCCCCATAATGTTGCTGGCTCTGGATCTGCACCTCCTGGTGTATAGGTCCTGCAGGGGGGTGAGTGTAGTTCCCATAGTACGTTCGGCCGAACGCACTACTCTCTGCAGAGCCTTCCTGTCCTTGGCAGAGCGGTTCCCAAACCAGATTGTGATGTTGCCGGACAAGATGCTTTCTACAGCTCTGGATGTGAACCAAGACACACGCCAACACAATTTACACAGACATCCAGAGTAGAAGCACTTCAGAATAAAACATTCTAGTTTAAACATGTGAATGAAATAAAATGCCAGGGAAAGGATTTTTGGTTATTGATTAGAGCTACTACTCGTGCAAAAAATACAGTTTTTTATGTCTGGCTGTGGCAGCTTTGACAGCCTGGAGTCGCCCGGAGAGGGAAGTGATTCAAAGAGTTTGTGGCCAGGGTGAGAGGGGTCAGAGGTGATCTTACCCGCTCGCTTCCTGGCCCTTGCAGTGTACAGTTCATCAATGGAGGGAAGGTTGCAGCCAACAACCTTCTCAGCTGATTCTGCCCAACATCACCGATTCCTTCTCTCCAGGGATGCTGCGTGGTCCGCAGAGTTACTCCACCATTTGGTGACTATCTTCAATGCGAACCAGCATCTGCAGTTCACTGCTGGGCAGTGTTTGATGGCTTTTTGGTAAAAAATGTTCATTGGTTTGATTAATATTGGTGGGCGTTTTCTCTCTCCCAGTTGCCCAAGGAATTTGCAGGCAGCCTGCTGGACTATGTGGGGTCACAAGCCCAGTATCTGCACACACTGATGGCCATCACACAGACAGGGAAGGTGGAATCTGATCAACATGAGCACAGGTTGGGACGAGCTGAAATGGCCTTGGAGGCGCTGCGTAACGTGATCAAAAACAACCCAGGTTAGTGTGGCCCGAGACTTTCACGTGGAGCGGCAGCAGCTCATCGTGAAGCTGCGTCGTGAATGAGAGGGCCAACAGAGTCCAACCCTACTTGCCCACACCGGCCAGTGCAGTTTATTGTCACCTGTACCGAGGTACAGTGAAAAGCTTTTGTTGAGTGCTAGCCAGTCAGCGGAATGACAACACATGATTACAATCGATCCAGTTAGTGTGCAGATGCACGGCAGACAAAAGTGCTGGAGAAACTCAGCGGGTGAGGGAGGCAGCATCTACGGAGAGAAGGAAATAGGCGACGTTTCGGGTCGAGACCCTTCTTCAGACTGATGTGAGGGTGGGGGTGACGGGAAGAAGAAAGGAAGAGGCGGAGACAGTGGGCTGAGGGAGAGCTGAAGAAGGGGAGGAGAAAGCAGGGACTACCTGAAATTGGAGAAGTCAATGTTCATACCGCTGGGGTGTAAACTGCCCAAGCGAAATGTGAGGCGCTGCTCATGATAAGGGAATAACGTTTAGTGCAACGTAAAGCCAGCAGAGTCCGATCAACAGTAGTCCGCGGGTCACCAACGAACAGATAGTAGTTCAGCCCTGCTCTCTGGTTGTTTTGCTCACTGGCCAACACAGAAGGCCCCATCTACACTAGTCCCACCTGCCTGTGTTTGGCTCGTATTCCTCTAAACCTGTCCTATCCACGTACCTGTCTAAATGTTTCTTAAACATTACGATAGTCCCAGCCTCAACTACCACTTATGGCAGTCTGTTCCATCCACCATTCGTTGTGTTAAAAAGTTACCCCTCGAGTGACCCCCCCCCCCCAGCTTGGAAACAGGCCCTTCGGCCCAACTTGCCCACACCGCCCAACATGTCCCACCTACGCTCGTCCCACCTGCCTGCGTTTGGCCCGTAACCCTCCTGTCCTATCCATGTAGACAAAAATGACTGTTTCTTAATCGTTGCGATAGTCCCAGCCTCAACTGCATCCTCTTGCAGCTCGTTCCATACACAAAGTCAAAAGAGTTTATTGTCATGTGTCCCTGACAGGACAATGAAATTCTTTCTTTCCTTAGCACAACAGAACATAGTAAGCATTGACTACAAAACAGATCAGTGTGTCCATATACCATTATATACGTAAATACACACGTGAATGAATAAATGGATAAAGTGCAAATAACAGATAAAGGGGTATTAATGTACACCCACCAGCCTTTGTGTGAAAAAGTTACCCCTCAAATTCCTATGAAATCTTTTCCCCTTCACCTTGAACCTGTGCCCTCTGGTCCTCGATTCTCCTGCTCAGGGCAAGAGACTCTGCACATCTACCCGATTTATTCCTATTAAAGGGCGGTCAAAATTAATTCCTATCAGAGGGCGGTGGAGGCAGGTTCTCTGGATGCTTTCAAGAGAGAGCTAGATAGGGCTCTTAAAGATAGCGGAGTCAGGGGATATAGGGAGAAGGCAGGATCGGGGTACAGATTGGTGATGATTAGCCATGATCACATTGAATGGCGGTGCTGGCTCGAAGGGCCAAATGGCCTACTCCTGCCTCTATTGTCTAATGTCTAAATCTCCTATTCCAGGTTTTTTGGGGGGTTTTTAAATTAATTTTTTAATAAACAGGGACAGTGCACATTGATAAGCATTTACATGTAAATATAGAAGATTATAGCCAGTAGCTAATTTCCATCTTTAGTCTCTTTGGCAGGTTGATGTTAAATAAACAAGTTAAACACATCACAACGCAATCAATTAATAAGAGGAAGAAAAGCGATTATAGCAAGGATCCATTTGCCTTTGCTTACTGTAGCCACCATTCCTCTTATCACAGTGGCACAGCGGGTAGAGCCCCTACCACACAGCGCCAGAAACCCAGAGAAACAAAGACAATAGGTGCGGGAGTAGGCCATTCGGCCCTTCGAGCCAGCACCGCCATTCAATGTGATCATGGCTGATCATCACCAATCAGTACCCCGTTCCTGTCTTTTCCCCCATATCCCTTGATTCCGTTAGCTCCTAGAGCTCTATCTAACCCTCTTTTAAATCCATCCAGTGAATTGGCCTCCACTGCCCTCTGTGGCAGGAAATTCCATAAATTCACAACTCTCTGGGTGAAAAAGTTTTTTCTCATCTCAGTTTTAAATGGCCTCCCCTTTATTCTAAGACTGTGACCCCTGGTTCTGGACTCACCCAACATTGGGAACATTTTTCCTGCATCTAGCTTGTTCAGTCCTTTTATAATTTTATATGTTTCTATAAGATCCCCTCTCATCCTTCTAAATTCCAGTGAATACAAGCCTAGTCTTTCCAATCTTTCCTCATGTGACGGCCCCCCCCAACCCGGGGATTAACCTGGTGAACCTACGCTGCACTGCCTCAATAGCAAGAATATCCTTCCTCAACTTAGGAGAGACCAGGAGGGACTTAGGAGGGGGGGGAGGGGAGGGGGAGGGCGAATGGCTGTGAATGGGTGATCGACGTTCAGCATGGGCAATAATGGCAGAAACTAGTTTCTTCACTCTGCAGGGTCTTTCAAATAGGAACTTGGAAGCGCAGGAAATAGAGGGAACGGCATGGACATTGTAGAATAGTAGAATAGAATAGAATAGTTTCTTTATTGTCATTGTAACATGAACCATGTACAACAAAATTTAAAAATGTCAGCCAGTCAGTGCAACATTCAAACCATAAAAGCTAACGATACATACAAGGTAAAATATTAAAAAAGATGATAAACAACTAAAATAAATATGAAATATGAAAACAGCACGCATAAACACCCAACCCTCCATCCTTCTGTCAATTTCACAGTGTACCAAGCACAGTCCCTTAGTCCCCGCGTGCCTTGGCGGCTACATTTAGTGCCTTTATAGCAGTGGGGTCAAAACTGTTTTTAAGTCTGTTTGTCCTTGTCCTTGTAGATCTGTACCGTCTGCCTGACGGCAACAGTTCAAACAGGGAGTGTCCGGGGTGGGAAATGTCCTTTATAATATTCTGGGATTTTTTGATGCTGCGGGAACTGTGTAAGTCCTCCAAGGTAAGGAGAGGGCAGCCGACAATCCTCTGGGCGTTGTCAATGGCCCTCTGGAGCACTTTCCTCTGAGCTGCTGTGCAGCTGGTGTACCACACGCATACACAGTATGTTAGGATGCTCTCAATGGAGCACCGATAAAAGGACAGCAGCAGTCTCTGTGTGATGTTATTCTTCCTGAGCACCCTCAGGAAGTGCAGTCTCTGCTGGACCTTTTTCAGCAGCGTAGAGGTGTTCACGCTCCACGTCAGATCCTCCTCAATATGGATTCCCAGGAAGCGGAAATCCGCCACCCTCTCCACACAGTCCCCTCTGATGATTAGTGGTACCAGTTCTGTTTTGTTCTTCCTGAAGTCTATTATTATCTCCTTGGTCTTTAAGGTGTTCAGGAGCAGGTTATTTTCTCCACACCACACTGTCAGCTGCTCCACCTCATCCCGACAGGCGTACTCGTCCCCCCCGGAGATGAGCCCCACCACCGTAGTGTCATCTGCAAATTTGACAATGGTGTTGCTGTGATGGGTGGAGGTGCAGTCATTGTGAGTCAAAGGGCCTGCCCCTGTGCTGTGAGGGTGGTGGGTATAGGGGACGAGCTGCCGGAGGAGGTATCTGAGGCAGGAACTATCACAACATTTCAAAAGCATTTAGAATTGTACATGGCTAGGTCAGGTTTAGAAGGATATGGGCCAAACGCAGGCTGCTGGGACCAGTGTCGGCGTGGGCAAGTATCTATCAAATAAAGTCTTATCTTTGATTTTTTTGTAGAACAGATTGTACAAACATGGTTGGCAAACATTCATTTCCAGTTGTTTAAGAAGGAGCTGCAGATGCTGGAGAAATCGAAGCAAAGTAGAAATGAATGGTCGACACAAAATGCTGGAGCAACTCAGCGGGTGAGGCAGCATCTACGGAGAGGAATGGGCAACGTCACCAATTCCTTCTCTCCATAGATGCTGCCTTGCCCACTGAGTTTCTCCAGAATGTTGTGTCGACCATTCATTTCTAGTTTGTTGATCCCTCGGCTGGGAGAGAATTGTCCCGATGATCTCGACACTTTCAAGAGTCACGCAGCGCAGGAACAGGCCCTTCTGCCCGACTCATCCATGCCGACCAAGCTCATCCCTCTAGCCTGCATTTGGCCCGTATTCCTCTAAACCTTTCCTATCCCAATACCTGTCCATGCGTCGCAATGAATGGCGGTGCTGGCTCAAAGGGCCGAATGGCCTCCTGCACCTATTTTCTATGTTTCAATGCCGTTATAGTACCTGCTTCAACTACCACCTCTGGCAGCTCCTTCCATACACCCACCACCCTTTGTGTGAAAAAATCACCCTCAGATTCCTATTAAATCTTTTTTTCCCTTCACCTTAAACCTGTGTCCTCTGGTCCTCGATTCCCCTACTCTGGGCAAGAGACTCTGTGGACTCTAAACTCCAGTGAATACAAGCCTGGTCTTTTCAATCTTTCCTCATATGGTAGACCCGCCATCCCAGGGATCAATCTCGTGAACCGACGCTGCACTGCCTCAATCACAAGGATGTCCTTCCTCAAATTAGGAGACCAAAACTGTACACAATACTCCAGTTGTGGTCTCACCAGAGCCTGTACTGAAATCCTCTTGTTATGAAGGCCAACATTCCATGAGCTTTCTTCACTGCCTGCTGTACCTGCACGCCAACTTTCAGTGACCGGTGTACAAGGACACCCAGGTCTCGCTGTACCTCCCCCTTACCTAACCTAACCCCATTGAGATAATAATCTGCCCCCTTGTTTTTGCCGCCCGCCATAGTGGATACCCTCACATTTATCTATATTGTGGCCCGGGGCGGAAGGATGCTTGAGCAATGAGTTGACTGTTTCTTGTGATGCTGCTTGGTGTTCAGTGTCCGCACGTCCTCATTGCCAGTTTTGTTTCAGGTGCTGAAATGGAATGCATCGGTCACTTTAAATTGATCTTCTCCCTCCTGCGGGTGCACGGAGCTGGGCAGGTCCAACAGCTCGCCTTGGAGGTAAGTTGTGCTCTTCAACCTCTCTCCCAGAATCATTTTCCTCTTATATTTAATTAAAAGTGCCGGAGTAACCAGGTGGGTTTCCCCCGGGTGTTCGGTTTCCTCCCACATCCTCAACACGTGCGGGTTTGTAACTTGATTAATTTAGTTTAGAGATACTAGCGATCCCCACACGTTAACACTACCCTCCACTGTTAGAGGGTGGTCAATCTGTGGACTTCTCTGCCACAGAAGGCTGCAGAGGCCAAGGCAGTGGATATTTTTAAGTCCGATAGGATATTTTCAAGATAGATTCTTGATTGGTACAGGGGTCGGGATTATGGTTATGGGGAGAAGGCAGGAGAATGGGGTTAGGAGGGAGAGATAGATCAGCCACGATTGAATGGTGGAGTGGACTAGATGGGCCGAATGGCCTAATTCTACTCCTATTCCTTATGACCTTATGACACACATTAGGGATAATTTACACTTACACCAAGCCAATCGACCTACAAACCTGTACATCTTTGGAGTGCGGGAGGAAACTGAAGATCCCGGAGAAAACCCACGCAGGTCACGGGAGAACGTGCAAACTCCGTACAGACAGCGGCTGTAGTCAGGATGGAACCCGGGTCTCTGGCGCTTCAGGCACTGTGAGGCAGCAACTCTACCGCTGCGCCACCGTGGCCTCTACAAATTTCCCCCAGTGTGTTGAGAGTGGGATAGCATAGGGCTAGTGTGAAGGGGCGATCAGTGGTCAGCGTGGGCCGAAGGGCCCGTTTCTATGCTGTATCTGTAAACTAAACTATAAGGTCCCCGCTAAAGAATGGCCGAGATTGGAGGTCATTAGCTTCAGGGAGAGGTTGGACAGACTAGAATTGTATTATTTGGAATACCGAAGATTGAGGGGAGATCTGATTTTAAATAAGTATATGAAATGATGAGAGGCATAGATAGGGTAGACAGTCAGAAACTTTTTCCCCAGACTGGAAAAATCAAATACTAGAGGGCACAGCTTTAAGTAAGTAAGTTTATTGGCCAAGTATTCACATACAAGGAATTAGCCCTGGTGCTCCGCCCACAAGTAACCACATGACGTACAGTGACAGTTATGAATGACTGAAAAAACATTAAACAATAATAATAAAACATTAATGATAAAACACCATTTATCAAGCATGTGAACCAACAAAATACCAGATCAGACTAGAACCAACACATACCAGATCAGACTAGAACCAACACATACCAGATCAGATGAGAGAGGCAAATGTTTAAAGCCGATGTAAAGGGCAACTTTGGTGGTGGGTGCGTGGAACGCGCTGCCACGGGTGGTGGTGGAGGCAGATACCATAGTGGTGTATAAGAGTGCTGTTGGATATGCAGGGATTGGATTGTGTGCTGGGTGGATAAGAGTTGGTCTTGGCATCATGTTCAGCACGGACTCTGTGGGCTGAAGGGCCTGTTCATGAGCTGTACTGTTCTACTGTACATAACATTATGTCCAAAGTTGTTTATCATTTATTGGTCAGATCGGGGGGAGTTCCCCCCCCCCCCCCCCCCCCCCCCCCCCCCCGCCGTGGGTACCGTGTAATCCCGTGCGACCCGCTCCATGGTCGGATAGTCGGTGACTAAACCGTCTCCCCCACCTGGTTTGCCAGGTGAGGAGGGGTCTGTGGACCCCCAGCAGGACCAAAAACAAGACCTGGCAAAGGGCGGATAAGCTTCTCGCGAGCCAACGGCCGTCCACACTTCAGTAGCCTGCTGTACCTGCACGCCAACTTTCAGTTGCGATCACTGTCGTATATAGCTTTGTAAGGAGTGAAGACAAAGATGAAATGGAATTGTTCCCTCTCTTTGCTTCTCAAAAGAGAAGTTATTAATTAATTCATTGTTTATAATTGGATTTTTTTAACTGATTTGTATTATATAATCAAACGGGACATTATATCACAGGAACAGGCCATTTGGCCCACAATGTCTTTGCCGAACGTGATGCAAAGACCCACCCTTTAGCTTAGGGATACAGCACTGAAAGTCAATAGACAATAGGTGCAGGAGTAGGCCATTCGGCCCTTCGAGCCAGCACTGCCATTCAATGTGATCATGGCCGATCATCCCCAATCAGTACCCGTTCCTGCCTTCACCCCATATCCCCTGACTCCACTATCTTTAAGAGCCCTATCTACTCTCTCTTGAAAGCATCCAGAGAATCTGCCTCCACCGCCCTCTGAGGCAGAGAATTCCACAGACTCACCACTCTCTGTGAGAAAAAGTGTTTCCTCGTCTCCGTTCTAAATGGCTTACTCCTTATTCTTAAACTGTGGCCCCTGGTTCTGGACTCCCCAAACATCGGAAAAATGTTTCCTGCCTCTAGCGTGTCCAAACTGTAGTGTATTTGGGTGCTTGGAACTGACTTAAAAGAACACTCAGATACGAGCTTCTTTATTCCAGGACGCCACCTTGAGTCTCCCCCAGCGCATGCGTCCCCCCGCACACGACATAACATATGCTAATTATATCACATACAGCACACTGATCCCCCTTTAACTTGGGGGCAGGTAACACCATTTATATAATATACACCACACAAACCCTTAATCATTTTATATGTTTCAATAAGATATCCTCTCATCCTTCTAAACTCCAGAGTGTACAAGCACAGCCGCTCCATTCTCTCAGCATATGACAGTCCCACCATCTGGGGAATTAACCTTGTAAACCTATGCTGCACTCCCAAAACTGCACACAATACTCCAGGTGTGGTCTTACCGGGGCTGTGTACAACTGCAGAAGGACCTCTTTGCTCCTATACTCAACTTCTCTTGTTATGAAGGCCAACATGCCATTCACTTTCTTCGCTTGCATGCTGTACCTGCATGCTTACTTTCATTGATTGATGAACAAGGACCCCCCCCCCCCCCCCCCTCCCCAGATCCCGTTGTACTTCCTCTTTTCCCAATTTGGCACCATTTAGATAATAATCTGCCTTCCTGTTTTTGCTACCAAACAGGCCCTTCGGCCCACTGGGTCCGTGCCCACCATGCAATCCCCGCACACGAACACTATCCTACACGCACTTGGGACAATTTATATATTTTTTACTGAACCCAAACCAGCCTGTCGTGCAGTACTTAGAGTCATAGAGTGATACAGTGTGGAAACAGGCCCTTCGTCCCAACTCGCCCACACAGGCCAACAATGTCCCAGCTACACTTGTCCCACCTGCCAGCGTTTGGTCCATATCCCTCCAAACTGTGCTATCCATGTACCTGTCCAACTGTTTCTTAAATGATGGGATAGTCCCAGCCTCAACTACCTCCTACGGCAGCTTGTTCCATACACCCACCACCCTCTGTGTGAACATGTTACCCCTCCTATTAAATCTTTTTCACTTCACTTTGAACCTATGTCCTCTGCTCCTCGATTCCCCTACTCTGGGCAAGAGACTCTGTGCATCTACCTAATCTATTCCTCTCATGATTTTGTACACCTCTATAAGATCTCCCCTCATCCTCCTGCGCTCCATGGCATAGAGACGCAGCCTGCTCAACCTCTCCCTGTAGCTCACACCCTCTAGTCCTGGCAACATCCTCGTAAATCTTTTCTGAACCCTTTGAATCTTTTCTGAAGCTCAAAGGCCATGCTGAACATCATGTAAACATTGTCCATTGCGTTGCTCTCATGACTCTTCTCGTTCACCTTCAATTTTAGCTTAGTTTAGCCATACAGCATGGAAATAAGCCCTTCGGCCAACCGAGTCCGTGCCTGACACTATCCCACACGCTAGGGACAATTGACATTTTTTACTGAGGCCTATTAACCTAAAAACCTGTACGTCTTTGGAGTGTGGGAAACCGGAGAAAACCCACACAGGTCACGGGGAGAACGTACAAACTCCGTACAGACAGCACCTGTAGTCAGGGTAGAACCGGGGTCTCTGGCGCTGTGAGGCAGCAACTCTACCGCTGTGCCACCATCCCAGCCTCACACGGTGCCCGCCATAATGTTTGGGACAAAGACCCATCATTTATTTATTTGCCTCTGCACTCCACAATTAAAGATTTGTAATAGAAAAATCACATGTGGTAAAAGTGGACATGATCAGATTTTAATAAAGGCCATTTTTATACGTTTTGGTTTCACCATGTTGAAATTACAACAGTGTTTATACATAGTCTCCCCCCCCCGCATAAAAATGGCCCTTATTAAACTCTGACAATGTGCACTTTAACCACATGTGATTTTTCCCATTACAAATCTGCAGCAACTTTAGGAACAGTTAAGGGCCTGTTCCACTGTAGGAACTAATAAAAAAAAACTCGGGACGTCTCTTAGCGGCTCGTAACGCTAACGGCAGGTACTCGGTAAATGCGGTAAGCTCGGGAAGACTTGTGAAGATTTTTCAACATGTTGAAAAATGCCCATGAGAGCCCCGAGTACCTACGAGTGGCCATTACTTTAAATCTCCGAGTTTGAATCAGGGGAAACTCGGGAGAACTCTTGAATTAGCTCGTACAATGGGACAGGCCCTTTATACATGCCTCCATTAATTACAAATGGTCTGCGTTTCCTGCGACTAATTATCTACAAAGTGTTGAATGGAAGTATATTTGGATGTTTTGTCACACCACAGGTGGTGAATATAGTGACGGCCAACCAAGAATGTGTCAATAACATTGCTGAATCACTGGTCCTCTCCAACATCCTGGTTCTGCTGCATTCGTTGCCCTCAAGTAAGTAAACCTCCCGACATGGGTACAATGGGCTCAAAATGCTGGAGGAACTCGGCGGGTGAGGCAGAATCTCAGGAGAGAAGGAATGGGCCACATTTTGGGTCGAGACCCTTCTTCGGGGAAGGGGGAATCACAGAGAGAGGGGGAGCAGTGCGAGAGGGTGTTGCTGAACTCCCAGCGGAGAGAGGAGGAGAAGTTCTTCAACGTAGACATACCTTGGGAAGATTTCACAGTGGAGTGGGTGAGGCAGAATCTCTGGAGAGAAGAAATAGTCGACGTTTCGGGTCGAGAGCTGAAGAAGCGTCTCGACCCGAAACGTCGCCCGTTCCTTCTCTCCAGAGATGCTGCCTCACCCACTGAGTTACTCCAGCATTTTGCGTCTACCTTCAACCAGCATCTGCAGTTCTTTCTTGCACGTGTATAATGCACTCCTTCAGTTTGCACTGAGCTTTACTCTGCAACTAAAGTGTCTGAATGTTTTAGCTTAGTTCAGTTTAGTTTATTGTCACGTATATCGAGGTACTGTGAAAATCTTTTTGTTGCGCGCGAGCCAGCCAGCGGAAAGACAATATGTGATTGAAAGACAATCAGGCCATTTACAGTGTATAGATACATGATAAGGGAATAGCATTTAGTGCAAGGTAAAGTCTGACCAAAGATAGATACTGCAGCAGTTCAGGACCTCTCTCTATTTGGTGAGAGGACGGTTCAGTTGCCTGATAACAGCTGGGAAGAAACTGTCCCTGAATCTGGAGGTGTGCGTTTTCACACTTCTGTACCTCTTGCCCGATGGGAGAGGGGAGAAGAGGGAGTGGCCGGGGTGAGAATGGTCCTTGATGATGCTGCTGGCCTTGCGGAGGCAGCGTGAGGTGTAGATGGAGTCAGTGGAAGGGAGGCTGGTTTGTGCGATGGTCTGGGCTGCGTCCACAATTGCTTGGGTTGTGGGTGGAGACTCTTTTTGTGCTGGTCCCAGTAGAGGATCTGCTATCAACAGACAATAGGTGCAGGAGTAGGCCATTCGGCCCTTCGAGCCAGCACCGCCATTCAATGTGATCATGGCTGATCATCCCCAATCAGTACCCCGTTCCTGCCTTCTCTCCATATCCCCTGACTCCACTATTTTTAAGAGCCCTATCTAGCTCTCTCTTGAAAGCATCCAGAGAACCAACCTCCACTGTCCTGGAGGCAGAGAATTCCACAGACTCACCACTCTCTGTGAGAAAATGTGTTTCCTCGTCTCCGTTCTAAATGGCTTACCCCTTATTCTTAAACTGGTTCTGGACTCCCCCAACATCGGGAACATGTTTCCTGCCTCTAGCGTGTCCAAGACCTTAACAATCTTATAATCAAACCCTGTCAACCATCACAATTGTTCTACTCTTTTAAATCTTTATTTCAATAGCACCATTTCCTACACTAACAATGCTATATCTTTGCACTAAATGTTGTACCTTTATCCCAGCGGTATGAACATTGTCTTCTCCAATTTCAGGTAGTCCCTGCTTTCTCCTTCTTTCCCCTCCCCTTCCCAGCTCTCCCATGGCCCACTGTCTCCGCCTCTTCCTTTCTTCTTCCCACCCCCACCCCCACATCAGTCTGAAGAAGGGTCTCGACCCGAAATGTCACCTATTTCCCTCGCTCCATAGATGCTGCCTCACCCGCTGAGTTTCTCCAGCATTTTTGTCTACCTTAGCCATTATCCTTTATCTGTGAACTGGATAGCAGACAAACAAAATCTTTTCACTGTACACACTTAGACTCTTAGCGTCATACAGCATGGAAACAGGCACTTTGGCCCAACTTGCCCAACATGCCCCATCTACACTATTCCCACATGCCTGCATTTGACCCATATCCCTCCAAACCTGTCCTATCCATATACCTGTCTATATGTATCTTAAACATTGCGATGATCGCTGCCGCAACTGCTGTACCTCCTTTGGCTGCTCGTTCCATACACCCACCACCCTTTATGTGAAACACATGTTACCATTCAGGTTCCTATTGCATTTATTAAGTTTCTTAAACTAACAAAGCTGAACTCTTCCACTAAATGTTATACCCTTTATCCTTTACTTTTGCACTGCTGACAGCATTAACTTAAGTCCGTAACTGAACAAGTCAGAGGGTGTTGAATCTGTGGAATTCATTGCCACAGAAGGTTGTGGAGGCCAAGTCAGTGGATATTGCGGGACTGACATATGATGGAAGAACGGGTCGACTGGGCTTGTATTCACTGGAATTTAGAAGGATTAGAGGAGATCTTATAGAAACATATAAAATTCTTAAAGGATTGGACAGACTCGATGCAGGAAAAACGTTCCCGATGTTGGGGGGAGTCCAGAACCAGGTATAAGAATAAGGGGTAGGCCTTTTAGGACTGAGATGAGGAAAAACGTTTTCACCCAGAGAGTTATGAATCTGTGGAATTCTCTGCCACAGAAAGCAGTGGAGCCCAATTCATTGAATGTTTTCAAGAGAGAGTTGGATTTAGCTCTTAGGACTAACGGAATCAAGGGATATGGGGAGAAAGCAGGAACGGGGTACTGATTGTGGATGATCACATTGAATGCCGGTGCTGGCCCGAAGGGCCGAATGGCCTACTCCTGCACCTATTCTATGTGTCTGCGCCTCTACATGTCTACGTTTCTATGTATTGATAGGTTCTCACTTAGTTCCTTGAAAGTGGTGTGTCGGAGGCACAGTAGATACAGTGGTCACAAAGGCTTTCTGCACATTGGCCTTCATCAGTCAGAGTATTGAGTACAGAACGTGGGAGGCCATGTTACATTTGTACTCGATGTTGCTGAGGCCACATTTAGCGTATTCAATGTTCTTTTATCGGAAAGATGTTGTCAAGCTGGGAAGGGTACAGAGAAGATTTACTAGGACTCGAGAGCCTGAGCTACAGGGAGAGGTTGAGCAGGCCAGGACTTTATTCCTTGAAGTGCAGGAGGATGAGGAGGGATTTTATAGAGGTGTGCACAAGATCATGAGAAGAATTGATTGATACTTTTGCCCAGCGTAGGGGAATCGAGAACAAGGGGACATGGGTATGGAGGGTTATGGTATGAGTGCAGGCAGGTGGGACTAAGGGAAAAAGGTTGTTCGGCACGGACTTGAAGGGCCGAGATGGCCTGTTTCCGTGCTGTAATTGTTATATGGTTATATGGTTACATGGATAGGATAGGATTAGAAGGATATGGGCAAGTGGGACTCGGGCAAATGGGGTATGTTGGCCAGTGTGAGTAAGTTGGGCTGAAGGGCCTCTTTCCACACTGTATCACTCCATGACACCACTTAATAATGTGTTCAAATTCTGACTGTGACATTTCATTCTTCCTTCCTTAGGCCGCCTGCTCGTTCTTGAAACCCTCTACGCTCTGACATCAAATACAAAGATCATAAAAGAAGCCATGGGGAAAGGTAAGTCTCTTCTTGACCTGTTGTTCGGTACCTACGCAGACACAAGGAACTGCAGGTACTGGAACCTGCAGCAAAACCATGTTGTAGCAACTCATGTATGTCAGGCAGCATCTGGTGAAGGAATGGACGGATGACATTTTGGGTTGGGACCCTTCATCAGATATACAGTGCATTCAGAAAGTATTCAGACCCCTTCACTTTTTCCACATTTTGTTACGTTCCAGCCTTATTCGAAAATTGATTACATTCTTTTTTTTTTCATCAATGTACACACAATACCCCATAATAAAAAAGCAAAAGCAGGAATCTGAGGGGTAACTTTTAACACAAAGGGTGGTGGGTGTATGGAACGAGCTGCCAGAGGAGGCAGTTGAGGCTGGGACTATCCCAACATTTAAGTAACAGTTAGACAGGGACATGGATAGGACAGATTTGGAGGGTTATGGGCCAAACGCAGGCAGGGGGGGACCAGTGTAGCTGGGGAATGTTGGCCGGTGTGGGCAAGTTGGGCGGAAGGGCCTGTTTTCCACACTGTATCACTCCATGACTTATTTGGACAGTTGCATGGAAAGGATATGTTTAGAGTGTTTATAACTGGTGTCGAAACACCGGTCTAGAGTGTTATGGGCTAAACGCGGGCAGGTGGGACTAGTGTAGATGGGGCACGTTGGTCGGCACGGGTTAAGTAAGTAAGTTTATTGGCCAAGTATTCACATACAAGGAATTTGGGCTGAAGGTCCTGTTTCGGTGTTGTATGGCTCTGTCAAATATCCATTGGATGCAACGGAAGTGAATAAGGTTTACTGTGCTCACTTTGCCACTTCAGTTTTGTCTTGTATTTTGTTTGGGTATGTTTTAGAAGCGTAAACTAAAGTTGCCGACTGCTTTGTCCTCCAGGTGCCCTGGTGTATCTTCTAGACATGTTTTGTAATTCAACGCATCCTCAGGTTCGAGCCCAAACCGCAGAGCTCTTTGCCAAAATGATCACAGATAAGCTTGTTGGACCAAAGGTACGTCATTGCTTCTACTTCTCCCCCTCTCCCATCGGGCAAGAGGTACAGAAGTGTGAAAACGCACACCTCCAGATTCAGGGACAGTTTCTTCCCAGCTGTTGTCAAGCACTTGAATCGTCCTACCAAGAGTCAAGAGTTTTGTTGTCATATGTCCCAGATCTTACTTTCTGCAGCACAATCGAAAATATGAATATGTAAACATAGTACATAATGGAGGAAATAAGTGTGTGGCCAGGATGGTGTGGGTCCTTGATGATGTTGGCTGTCTCTGTGAAACGTCACTTATCCATGTTCTCCACAGATGCTGCCTGACCCGCTGAGTTACTCCAGCGCTCTGTGAAACGTCACCTATCCATGTTCTCCACAGATGCTGCCTGACCCGCTGAGTTACTCCAGCACTCTGTGAAACGTCACCTATCCATGTTCTCCACAGATGCCGATACTCCACTGAACATTGTGTGTGTGTGTGTGTGTGTGTGTGTTTTGTGTAAACCAGCATCTGCGGTTCCTCATTTCTACTCTAACTCTGCCGTTGTCTCAACCTAGGTGAGGATAACTTTGACCAAGTTTCTCCCCGGTGTGTTCATGGACGCTATGCGGGACAATCCTGAGGCATCGGTCCATATATTTGAGGGGGCGCATGAGAACCCGGAGCTGATCTGGAATGACAACTCCAGGGAGAGAGTGGCTACGACCGTTCGGGAAATGATGCTCGAGTGCGTAAGCTAACGGTGACATTGCATTTCTACAACTATCAAATTATCCTTTTTCCTGTTGCTCTTCAGTTCTAGGTTTTACAGTGCAAACTGTGCAAGTAGAGGAATCAAGGGATATGGCGAGAAGGCAGGAACGGGGTACTGATTGTGGATGATCAGCTATGATCACGTTGAATGGCGGTGCTGGCTCGAAGGGCCGAATGGCCTACTCCTCCACTATGTATCTATGAAGTGGGATGGAGATGGTTTACAAGGATGTTGCCAGGGCTATAGGGTCTGAGCTACAGGGAGAAGTTGAGTAGGCTGGGACTCAGGAGGATGAGGGCTGATGTTATTGAGGTGTACAAAATCTGGAGCGGAATATATCGGGCAGATGCACAGCATCCCTTTCCCAGAGTAGGGGAATCCAGGACCAGAGGGCATGGGTTTAAGGTGAAGGGGAAAAGATTTAATAGGAATCTGAGGGGTAACTTTTTCACACAAAGAGCGGTGGGTATATGGAAAGAGCTGCCAGAGGAGGTAGTTGAGGCAGGGTCTATTCCCAAAGTTTAAGAAACACTTAGACAGGTACATGGATAGGACAGGATTAAAGGGATATGGACCAAATGCAGGCAGGTGGGACTAGTGTAGATGGGACATGTTGGACAGTGTGGGCAAGTTGGGCCAAAGGCTGATCTATCTCTCCTTCCTAACCCCATTCTCCTGCCTTCTCCCCATAACCCCTGACACCGTACTAATCATGATCTAATCAATCTCCTCTTTAAAAACACTCAATGACTTGGCCTCCACAGCCTTCTGTGGCAATAAATTCCACAGATTCACCACCATCTGATTAAATAAATTCCTCTTTGTCTCCTTTCTAAAGGATTTTTATTTTATCCTTTAATTGTGAGGCTGTGCCCTCTGGTCCTAGACTCTCTCACTAGTGGAAACATCCTCGCCACATCCACTCTATCCAGATCTGTCACTATTTGGTAAAGTTTCAATGAGGTCCCCCCTCATTCTTCTAAACTCCAGCGAGTACAGTCCCAGCGCCGACAAACGCTCATCATATGTTAACCCACTCATTCCTGGGATCATTCTTGTAAACCTCCTATGGACCCTCTCTGGAGCCAGCACATCCTTCCTCAGAAATGACGCCCAAAACTGCTTGCAATACTCCAAATGTGGCCTGACCAGTGCCTTATAGAGCCTCAGCTTTACCTCTGCTTTTATATTCTAGAACCCTCGAGGGAATTATTGTCTGTTGAAATAAATGCTAACATTGCATTGGCCTTCCTTGCAATCGATTCAACTTGCAAATTTGCGTTTAGGGAATCCTGCACCAGCGCTCCCAAGTCCCTTTGCACATCTGATTTCTGGATTCTCTTCCCATTTAGAACATAGTCTACGCCTTTATTCCTACGACCAAAATGCCTGACCGCACACTTTGCTACACTGTAACTTGCTACACTATGGATGTACAAGAACCGATGAACAAGCCTTATCCAACACTTGAAAGCTAACTGGTCCTTGTGCCTGCTGTCGGATGTTGCATTCTCCATCTGGGAATATCTATCTGTTCTCAAACTCATCCTATCCAAGATCACATGATACTGACCATGCCAATAGCTTCATTTGCCACGTTCTTTTTGACTGGGAGATAAAGCAGGGGAGCTGGCCCTTCGGCCCACCGAGTCCGCGCCGACCATCGATCACCCGTTCATGCTAACTCCATGTTATCCCACTTTCTCATCAACTCCTTGCACTCGAGGAACAATTTTGAGGCCAGTAAACTTACAACCCCGCACCTCTTTGGGATGTGAGAGGAAACCGGAGCACCCGGAGGAAACCCACGCGGTTACGGGGAGAATGTGCAAACAGAACTGTGGAGGCCAAGTCCATGGATATTTTTAAGGCAGAGATTGACAGATCGTGATTAGTACGAGTGTCAGGGGTTGATGTTGAATTGTTGAAATTCTTTGCAGCTCAGATTCTGTTTTTCTTTTTTCTTTTCTTTAGTTTAGTTTTTTTCCTTTTTTTTCTTTTTTTTCATTTTTTTTCTTTTTATCTTGGTGTTTTTTTCTACATATATAAGTTTTCTTTTAAACATTAACTATATTTACATAGAGACCGGGAGGTCTATACTCAAAGTGTATAGTGACACTGGTTATACCTGTTATTAATGTAATCCTGATCCCTGTGTAATATCAGTGTGCTGTTTATCGTTATTCTTTTTTGTCGTCTTGTTTTTGTTTTTGGAAAAAAAGCGAATAAAAAGATTTTAAAAGAAAGAAAGGGGTTTATGGGGAGAAGGCAGGAGAATGGGGTTGGGACAGACAGATAGATCAGCCATGATTGAATGGTGGATTAGACTCCAGATAGATACAAAATGCTGGAGTAACTCAACGGGACAGGCAGCATCTCTAGAGAGAAGGAATGGGTGACGTTTTGGGTCGAGACTCTTCTAAGCTGACATAGGACGTACTATAAGTTGTCCGAAGGGACCGTTTCTTCCCAGCTGTTATCAGGCAACTGAATCATCCCATCACAACCAGAGAGCGGTGCTGAACTACTATCTACCTCTTCGTTGACCCTCGGTCTATTCTTGATCGGACTTTGTTGGCTTTACCTTGCACTAAACGTTAATCCCTTCTCCTATCTGTACACTGTAAACAGCTCGATTGTAATCATGTATCATCTTTCCGCTGACTGGTTAGCACGCAACAAAAGCTTTTCACTGTACCTCGGTACACGCGACAATAAACTTAACTGAAAAAACATTTATATTCCCTTGCATATAAATCGTCTTACAGACAAATCTTGTATTGATGATGTTAAATACTGACATGTAATTATAAGGTGGTAAGTGATAGGAGTAGAATTAGGCCATTCGGCCCATCTTGCCAAATGACATTCACAGTTCATGCATACTGTCCTTGATTTCCCTCAATCTGTCTGTTGTGTCTGCTCAAAATGAAAACCTTGTCATTCGTTCCCTCTATACAAACTCCAACTGTATTTCTATATATCCTATTCTTCTGCTGTGGTCAAAAGTGATAGGAGTAGAATTAGGCCATTCGACCCATCACGTCTACTCTGCCATTCAATCACGGTTGATCTATCTCTCCCTCCTAACCCCATTCTCCTGCCTTCTCCCCATAACCCCTGACACCCGTACTAATCAACAATCTATCTCTCTCTCTCTGCCTTAAAAATATGGACTGACGACCTCCACAGCCTTCTATGGCAAATAATTCCACAGATTCGCCACCCTCTGACTAAAGAAATGTCACCTCATCTCCTTCCTGAAAGAACAGGCTATGACCTCTAGTCCTAGACTCTCCCACTAGTGAAAACATCCTCTCCACATCCACTCTAAGCCTTTCACTACTCTGTAAGTTTCAATGAGGTCCCCCCCTCATTCTTCTAAACTCCAGCGAGTACAGGCCCAGTGCCGTCAAACGCTCATCATACGTTAACCTACTCATTCCTGGGATCATTCTTGTAAACCTCCTCTGGACCCTCTCCAGAGCCGGCACATCCTTCCTCAGATATGGCTCAAGATATTCCATGTGCGGCCTTGCCAGTGCCTTATAGAGGCTCTATCGGTTATTTGGTAGAGGTGCTCCACAGCACTCTTCATAGGCACAGAATTGATGGTATCACATAAAAGTCAAAGTGAAATTTATTCGTCACATGCACCCAAAGGTGCAGTGAAATGAATTTGCCGGCAGCGATACACAATAGAATGTAACACAAACATCCACCACAGCATTCTTCACTGTGGTGGAAGGCAACAAAGTCCAGCCAGTCCTCCTCCCTTGTCCACCCGTGGCCGCGGCTAGGGATGGCCCGACGTTCAGGCCCTCTCGTCTGGATGATCAAACCTCCGCGTCGGGACGGTCGAACACAGAAGACACGATATTGATTGGGAAAACTGAAGGATTGACGGGAAAGCAAGAAACAAGGATTGGAGGTAGACAAAAATGCTGGAGAAACTCTGCGGGTGAGGCAGCATCTATGGTGCGAAGGAAATAGGGCTGAAAAATCCTTGAAGGGTTTCGACCCGAAACGTTGCCTATTCCTTCGCTCCATAGATGCTGCCTCACCCGCTGAGTTTCTCCAGTATTTTTGTCTACCTTTGATTTTCCAGCATCTGCAGTTCCTTCTTAAGCAAGGGTTGGAATTAGCTGGGGTTACTGAAACTGTGTCCAGAATTGGAAGCATTCTATTCCTGTGAACAATTGCCTATCAGTGGACGACAGAAATTCAGCAGGATTGGATTGTCGTGCAACTTAATGAAATGCATCTTTTTTAACTTTATTACAGGCACTTCAAGCTTCAATGTGACAACCCAGATGCCAACTGGAAGGTAAGGAGCGATTGTAGAAATAGTTCAGAACTTGATGTGGTGGATTGTAGAGTTGCTGCCTCGCAGCTCCAGAGACCTGGGTTCCATCCTGACTACGGGCGCTGTCTGTACGGAGTTTGCACGTTCTCCCCGTGACCTGCGTGTGTTTTCTCCGGGTGCTCCGGTTTCCTCCCACACTCGCAGGTTTGGAGGTTAATTGGCTTTGGTAAATGTTGTAAATTGTCCCCAATAGAGAATAGGTGCAGGAATAAGCCATTCGACCCTTCAAGCCAGCACCGCCATTCAATGTGATCATGGCTGATCATCCACAATCAGTACCCCGTTCCTGCCTTCTCCCCATATCCCCTGACTCCGCTATTTTTAAGAGCCCTATCTAGCTCTCTCTTGAAAGCATCCAGAGTGCCTGCCTCCCCATATCATCCAGAGAACCGGCCTCCACCACCCTCTGAGGCAGAGAATTCCACAGACTCACCACTCTGGGATGTCAGGACTTCCTGACAGGATGGTCAACACACCATCCTGGGATGTCAGGACTTTCATATGAGGAAAGATTGGATAGACTCGGTTTGTACTCGATGGAATTTAGAAGATTGAGGGGGGATCTTATAGAAACCTACAAAATTCTTAAGGGGTTGGACAAGCTAGATGCTGGAAGATTGTTCCCGATGTTGGGGGAGTCCAGAACAAGGGGTCACAGTCTAAGGATAAGGGGGAATTCCTTTAGGACCGAAATGAGGAAAACATTCTTTACACAGAGAGTGGTGAGTCTCTGGAATTCTCTGCCACAGAAGGTAGTTGAGGCCAGTTCATTGGCTATATTTAAGAGGGCGTTAGATGTGGCACTTGTGGCTAAAGGGATCAGGGGGTATGGAGAGAAGGCAGGTACGGGATACTGAGTTGGATGATCAGCCATGATCACATTGAATGGCGGTGCAGGCTCGAAGGGCCGAATGGCCTACTCCTGCACCTATTTTCTATGTTTCTATGTTTCTCTGTGAGAAAAAGTGTTTCCTCGTCTCCGTTCTAAATGGCTTACTCCTTATTCTTAAACTGTGGCCCCTGGTTCTGGATCCCCCAACATCGGGAACATGTTTCCTGCCTCTAGCGTGTCCAAACCCTTAACAATCTTATACGTTTCAATGAGATCCCCTCTCATCCTTCTAAACTCTGAGTGTACATGCCCAGCTGCTCCATGCTCTCAGCATATGACTGTCCCGCCATCCCGGGAATTAACCTTGCAAACCTACGCTGCACTCCCTCAATAGCAAGACCTGCGTGGGTTTTCTCCGGGTGCTCCGGTTTCCTCCCACACTGGCAGGTTTGGAGGTTAATTGGCTTTGGTGAATGTTGTAAATTGTCTCTAATGTGTGTAGGATAGTGCTAGTGTGCAGCACCAATCGCTGGTGGGTGCGGAATCGTTGGGCCGGAGGGCCAGTTTCCGCGCTGTATCTATGAACTAAACTGAACTAAATGATCCTGTCACTTCATTACGTGATGGGAGTTGTCATCACAAATGGGACAGTTGTTGTGTTACAGAACTCAGTTCATAAGTGATAGCAGCAGAAAAGTAAGATTAAATGAGAACTTACCAGTTTGAAGTTTGATCCTTATTTTATGAGGAGTTACGATGAGGGATTTCATGAAGACCCCGCCAGCACGCATGCGCGACATTCTTCAAAGCAGCGGTGTGGAATCACAGATAACAACAATGACTGAAGATAGTAAGATTAAGAGACAAATATACCAGTTGACCTTATGATAGAGGGTTGGAGGCGTAGGGCACGATATCTCTCATCGTAACTCCTCATAAAATAAGGATCAAACTTCAAACTGGTAAATTCTCGTTTAATCTTACTATTTTACTTAGTCTCGTGAGTGACTTCATGAAGATTTCAAAGTTCTGTGATTCCATGCCTTGGACCATGTCCATGCTCACACACTGCCATAATTATTGATGGAGGAAGTGTGTTAACGTATTTCAGACTTGAACAAGCTGAAAAATAATAACGTATTTATTAATACAAAACAAAAACCCCTGAATTCGGGGACAAATGTTTAGGGAACAGCACTTAAAACTGACTCCGCAAACATTGCGGGAGCGGCCACAGGTTTGTTATAAAAATGCTGAAAAGTAGTTTCACTGGCCCAGCCCGCTGTTGCGAAGACATGATCCATGGGTACCTCCACGATCCTCGCCGCTGATGTGGATGCAGCCTTGGTAGAATGAGATTTTAAAATGTTAGTGTCTATACCTGCTGCACCCAATACCACCCTGAGCCACCTGGAGATAGTCTGCACAGTCACCCTGTGATGTGGGTTTTTATGGCTGATCAACAGGCCCGTCTCCATTTTCCTGATGGTGTGTGACATTAATATAATGTCGGATATAGGTGGCTATACAGTCGTACATCAACGGGGTATGCTAGGAATTCCAATTTCAGACCTGTAGATCCAGGTCTGTGTTGTTTAAGCAAATCATCTATAAAGAATGTCACTTTATTGGGGGTTGAGACCATTCTATCCAGTTTTAGTTTCTGTAGAGTCTGGACCCGTTGTGCTGTGGTCAGTGCCATTAACATCACCACTTTGAGGTGAGTTTGTCCAGTGATAAATCCGTCATAGGCGACCAGCTCCTGAGTAGGGACAACACAACCCCAATATCCCAGGTAATATTATATCGTGGTCGGGGAGGGTTGGAATTGAATATACCCCTCATGAGTTGGATACCAGCTGGTGAGATCCCACTCTAATGTTTAGATAGGATGACAGTGCACTCCTGGCACTGTTTATAGCACTGTAACTGAGGGCCTCATCAAAATGAAGGCCCGCGAGGAATTCCAGCACATTGGTGATCGTAGCAAAGTTGTAGGTGGTCCTGGTCCGACTACAGAAGGCGTGAGGTACTGCTTTCTTGTGGACTCTCTGCACGATGCTGTGATGATGTCCATGGTTCTTGTAGAAGCCCAAATTCCAGCAACGGCCTCTTCAGAACCTGCAAGCCAACAGGTTCAGATGACCATGGCACGGATGATTTTCCCCTGTTATGGGATTGGTCACCAAGTTCAGGCATTTGGTAACCTGTACCCATGGTTCTTTCATCATGTTGAGGACCACTGGGTAGAATGGTTGTGTAGGCCAGTCGAGTATTATCAGTATACCTGATGCAGAATCTAGTTGAATTTTCTGCAATACCCGACTGATGAGGCAGAATGGGGGAAATGCATAGAAAAACCATTTCCCCCAATGTAGCGAGAACGCGTCCATCGCTACTGCCCCAGGATCTGGTTCCCAAGAGACATATGTTGGTATCTGATGGTTCAACCTGGATGCAAAGAGGTCGATATCTGGTGTTCCATACTTGGCTATAATATTAGCAAATATTTGGGGGTTCAACATCCACTCGGTGTTGTCATTGAATACTCGTGACCTGGTGCCCGCCACTGTATTAAGCTTACCCGGAAGGTAAGTAGCTGATATCCAAATATTTCTTTCAATACACCAGAGCCAAATTAAATTTGCCAATTCATCACAAGATATTGACTTGATACCACCCATATTGTTTAAATACGCCACCACTGTGGTATTATCTATTTGAAGACGGACATGGGTATGATGCAGATTAGTGCAGTAAGCCCGTAGCCCGTGAAATGCTCCCAGCATTTCCAAATAGTTTATATCTTGTGATTGAAGAAGAGTAGACTCGTGCAAATCCCATCTGCCGTCACAACTGGAAATGGTGTCGGTAGCTCCCCAGCCCTGGGCGCTTGCGTCGGTTTGTAACACGACTGATGGGTTTTATATAATGATGGGATTAAAACAATCACAAACTTTGCTAATCCACCATTGTAGCTCAATTTTTGCCTTGTTTGGCAGCTGCATAGGTCTGTCAAAATGTCCAGCATTCGCTTTTAATGCTGAGATTTTTGCTCTTTGCAAGTTTTGATAGTGTAACAGGCCAAATTGTGCAGCTGGAAATGTAGCTACAAGTTTCCCAATCACCTTAGCAGCATGTCTAATAGTCGGTTTCCTGGCGCAAGCAAGGCTGTTACATGCCTCTATTATGTCTGTTGCTTTGTTCCTTGGGATAGTGACAATCATATGACTGGTGTTAATTGTGAATCCCAGATAGTCCATAATGACAGAGGGGTTGAACTTAGATTTGTCTGGATGGATGACAAACCCTAGTTTCTCGAATAATGATTTGGTAGTTGTTACTGCTAATTTAGCTAATTCCAAAGTTTTTCCCACAATTAAAATGTCATTTAGATATGCCATGACTATGTGGTTTTGTCTTCTTAGAGACACCAATACTGGTTTTAGTATTTTGGTAAATAACCTAGGGGCAGTTGTAAGCCCATTAGGTAGGGCTTTGTATTGCCATAGTTGCCCCATCCAGACAAATTTTAAGTATTTACGGTGACGTTCCCGTATAGGTACTGAATAGTATGCATTTTTTAGGTCGATGCAGGCCATGAAGCACCCTCTGGAAATCAGTTGCTTAGCCGTTTCAAATGTTTCCATCTTGAAATGGGTATATTGTACAAAGGTATTCAAGTGGGTTAAATCAATTATGATACGACATCCACCATCATTTTTGGTTTTAGTAAAGATGTTAGATACAAACTCAAGAGGTTCATGTGTCGTTTTTTCTCCAAGCTAATGTCCTTCCTTTCTATTGCATTAATCTCCTTCTAACCAGCAACGCTACTCCACCTCCTTTTCCTTTCTGTCTATCCCTCCTGAATATTGAATATCCCTGGATGTTCAGCTCCCAGCCTTGGCTTTGCACAAACCCGCAAATTTTGGGTTTAGTGTTGGACGGATGGAGCTCTTGCGAAAGCAGTTGATCTCATGTTGTGTATTGCATAGCAACGCTAGTGCATCCTGCTGTTCCTCCGTCATGTCCGTCCCATCTATGGACCTGGCAAAGGCAGTAATGCCTGAGGTCAATCATTTCAGGATTTTTTGTATTTTTAATTCCTGGGCCCTGATCCCAGGACTGATTTTATCCCAGATGGATGTGTTGACAGTGAGGACATTGAGCGACACAAAATTTTCCGGAGCTTTGTATTTGTTGGTAGTCTCCGTGAGCACCTGTTCCTGCAGCTGGTGTGTGGTTAAATAATTGATGCTGGCCGTTAGCCTAGGCTGAAGACGTTGCCCTGATTGTGCTGGTTGGGCGAACTTCGACACTACTTCCAGAAGTTCCTCTTCGGGCATCTCTTGCAACACAGGTTCTTGCACCAACCCCTCTTCAAAGTCAGCTAATGGCACTCGCTATTGAAGAGGGAGAGATGTTTGGTAGTTCTGCTGTGTGTCTTGTGGATCCTATAGACACACGCTCTTGATGGAGAAGGTCCCTTTCGAGCAGCTGCTCCACCATTCGCTCCATACGAGCTATGCGACCGTCGCCGCTATCTGCAGACGGCAAGTCGACTTCCCCAAGTTCTGATGAACGATTGGGGCTTCCGCACCTCGTCGAGGTGATGTCTAAGGAACCTAGGTAGATAGTCGGTGCCTGCCGCTCCTACCGGGCTACACGATTTGCCGTTTGTCCGCAGTCTCCGGACTGAAGCGGTGGAGTATTGGTGCCAGCCGCTCCTGCGGGGCTACACAACCTCCTGTTGGTGTTTCCGCTTGTCTGTTGCGACTGCGGCGGTGACGAGTCGGTGCCAGCCGCTCCAGCGGGGCTACACGACATCCGCGCGGGCTTGCTGCCAGACCCGGAAGTACAGGAATGATGCGACGCAAAGTCGGTGCAAGCCGCTCCTGCGGGGTTACTCGACTTGTGTATTTTACCACCGGTCCGCGATCTGGCGGACTGAAGCGGTGGTGAGTCGGTGCCGGCCGCTGCAGTGGGGCTACTCGACTTCCGTGTTGATTTCCCACCGGTCCCCGTTCTGGCAGACTGAAGCGGTGGTGAGTCTGTGCCGCCGCTGCAGTGGGGCTACTCGACTTCGGTGCGGTTTTCCCACTGGTCCGCGCTCTGGCGGACTGAAGCGGTGGTGAGTCGGTGCCGGCCGCTCCTGCGGGGCTACCCGACTTCCGTGCGATTTTCCCACTGGTCCGCCCTCTGGTGACCTGTAATAGTGGGGAAATGGAACGTGCCATTGAAACAGGCACTGATTTACGCACCTTTTTACCGCTGGCCCGGTGCTGTTCGGGTTGAAGCGGTAGAGAGTCAGGGTCTTGCCTACCCTGCTCCCGCGCGGTCCTCCTCCCAATGTGCAGCTCCCTGGCCTGCTGTGGTAGAGAGTCGGGTCCTGCCGACTGAGCGGGGCTCCCCGACTTCCGCGCTCTTTTCCCGGCCCGCGGTACGGGTGCTGCCGGTGTAGCGGACAGCTCCGGGGATATCGGCCGCTGACTTCTATCCAAAGTCCCGCGGTCCTTGGAGGCATGCTTCGATGCAGCCTTCGGTCTAGTCCTCCATTCCATCGTCTCTGTAAGTAAATAATACAAATACAGAAACTAACCACCTCAAGGTGAGTAAAAACTTACCTGAGGGCCTTTTTGAAGCTGCCGGTAAAGGAGCGCACTCCCCCCCTCCCCCCCAGCTGTCGACTGCAGATGCGAGCGACTATATGTCGCGCATGCGTGCTGGTGGGGTCTTCACGAAGTCACTCACGTGACTCCGAAGTAAAATTTGGCCATCAGGACCCATCAAGTCTGCTACGCCGTTCAATCATAGCTGATCTATCTCTCCCATTCTCCTGCCTTCTCCCCATAACCCCTAACCACCCCAATAGCTCGGTGCTCTGGCCTGATACTCCAGGTACATGGGGGTCCAACCCCACCGTGATCCTGCAAGCTTCATCTTCAGCTAGTCATCGAGCTCGCGGGACGAGGTAGTTATCTAGGCTGCCGGAGTAGCTAGTTGACGCATGGTCCATGCCCCTCCAAACCTGTCCTATCCATGAACCTGCCTAAGTGCGTCTTCAACATTGTTAATGTTAATACTCTAGTGATGTTCTCGCTTAACGACCATTGCTTCCCGTGCTCTTCCAGCTGCCTGAGGACTTCACCGTTGTCCACGGCGAAGCCAAAGATGAATTGTCCGTTGGAGGAGTCTTCCTGAGGATTTTTATTGCGCAGCCAGGTTGGGTTCTTCGAAAGCCCAGGGAGTTCCTTGTTGCATTGCTGGAGAAATTAACTGAACTTCTGGAAGCGAGTAATCCTAACGTAAGTCCAATGGGTTTTGTGCGGCTGGTGGGGTTTTGAGCAATGAATGAATGAATGGATACATTGTTGTCACAGTGACATTCTTAGCTTGCCTACCCAAGTTATGCAAACAGTCGGTACATAGAGGGCACAGGCAACATTATAAAGCACCCCCGGGAGAGTTCCTCTTTAGGGCCTGTCCCACTTGGGCGACCTAATCCACGAGTTCTGGCGAGTTTGCCCTCGACTCATACTCGCAGCGTAGTCGACACAAGGTCGTAGGGGGTCTTTGTAACTCTTCCTCATGCTCGAGAGTGGTCTCCGCGTACTCGAGGCCTCAGCTAGGTCGCGGCGTTTTTTTCAATATGTTAAAAAATGCCCACGAGTAAATAAAGGTGGCCATGGAAAAAATCGTTACTTTTTTTACTCGTATGTTTAGTCGTAGTAGGTCTCAGTAGGTCGGCACGTTAGTCGTAGGTAATCGAGGGTAGTTGTAGATGGTCTTCATCATAGTCGAAGGGAGGTCGAAGGAGGTCGTCTTCGCTCTCCACTATTCGGTGTCCAATTTCCCGTATCTAGTCGCAGTTGGTCTTCAACATAGTTGAAGGAGGTCGAAGGAGGTTTTGAACATGTCATTTGTCCAAACTTTTCTAAACTCACCAATTAGGTCGCCCAAGTGGGACAGCCCATTGTGTTTCCCCTCCTCCCTACAGTTCCCCATTGTTCCTCCTTCCCCCCCCCCCCCCCCCCCCCACACGCCGGGTCCTCCTTTGCTCCATCCTCCGGCAGCGGCGTCCCCACTACCACGTGGCCCGTCCTCGTCCATCGGTCGGCGCCATCATCATCATCGGCTGCCGCGCAGACCACTCCACTATCCCCGCCGGGCCTCTCCGGGCACCATCATGACCCCGGCCCCAGCCGCGGGATTCATCCGGCTTCTCCACAGCCTTAAAGGGAGGCGTCTGCCAGGCTT
Organism: Raja brachyura; assembly: GCA_963514005.1. Next base: position 156,214,815 of record OY740782.1, on the reverse strand, counting down.
TGGGTCGTCATCTGGGTCAGGCGGATGGACACAAAATGCTGGAGTAACTCAGCGGGTCAGGCAGCATCTGTGGAGAACATGGATAGGTGATGTTTCACAGAGTGCTGGAGTAACTCAGCGGGTCAGGCAGCATCTGTGGAGAACATGGATAGGTGATGTTTCACAGAGTGCTGGAGTAACTCAGCGGGTCAGGCAGCATCTGTGGAGAACATGGATAGGTGACGTTTCACAGAGTGCTGGAGTAACTCAGCGGGTCAGGCAGCATCTGTGGAGAACATGGATAGGTGACGTTTCACAGAGTGCTGGAGTAACTCAGCGGGTCAGGCAGCATCTGTGGAGAACATGGATAGGTGACGTTTCATAGAGTGCTGGAGTAACTCAGCGGGTCAGGCAGCATCTCTGCCCAAAAGGAATGTGACGTTTCGGGTGGAGAGCGTTCTTCACACAGAGACTCGGGGCAAGGGGAAGTCAATATTCATTGCGCTGGGTGGGTCGGGTGGGGTTTGTGTGGTAAATTGACGGCAACATAGGCCGGGAATGATTGTAATGGGTTGTTTTGTCCACACAGGGTGAAACGTTAGAGCTGGTGACCACGGCCTCCGTCTGCCTGTTCCACTCGCAGCCCCAGTTGGCAGACCAAGTGCCACCCCTGGGGCACCTTCCCAAAGTCATTACCGCTCTGAACCAGCAGAATAATGCCATCCCCAAGTCTTCAATCCGCCTCATTCACGCGCTCTCCGACAACGAGGTAAAGCCTTATTTGATTCCGGTGTCAAGTAGCCGCTTTTGATTGCAAGTTCAAGAGAGTTTATTGTCATGTGTCCCTGATACGACAATGAAATCCTTGCTTTGCTTCAGCACAACAGAACATAGAGGCATGAATACAGAACAGATCAGTGTGTCCATATACCATTATATAAATATATACACACATGAATAAATAAACTGATCAAGTGCAAATAAACAGATTATTTGCTATTAATGTTCAGAGTTTTGTCCGAGCCAAGTTTAATAGCCTGATGGCTGTGGGGAAGTAGCTATTCCTGAACCTGGTCGTTACAGTCCTCAGGCTCCTGTACCTTCTACCTGAAGGTAGCGGGGAGATGAGTGTGTGCCCAGGGTGGTGTGGGTCCTTGATGATGCTGCCAGCCTTTTTGAGGCAGCGACTGTGATAGATCCCCTCGATGGAAGGGTGGCCAGAGCCGATGATGGACTACCACACGTGGTTGGAGCAGAAATAAGCCACTCTGTATCCATTATCTGTTCACTGTGGGCTGCTCGATTGTAATCATATGTCATCTTTCTATAGTCTTAACTGGTTAGAACGCAACAAAGCCTTTTCACTGTACCGTAGGCCGGCACGGTGGCGCGAGATAGAGCTGCTGCCTCACAGCGCCAGAGACTCGGGTTCAATCCTGACTACGGGTGCTGTCTGTACAGAGTTTGAACGTTCTCCCCGTGACCGCATAGGTTTCCTCCTATTTCCTAAGGCGGGCAGGATTGTAGGTTAATTGGCTTTGGTAAAATCGCCCCTAGTGTGTAGGATAGAACTAGTGTGCTAGTAATTAGTGGCCAGCATGAACTCGTTGGGCCGAAGGGCCAGTATCCACACCGTATATCTAAGTACCTGTATCTCTCTATACTCTGTAGTCAGGGGTTATGGGGAGAAAGCAGGAGAATGGGGTTAAGAGGGAGAGATAGATCAGCCGAAATTAAAATGTGGAGTAGACTGGATAGGCTAAAGGGGCCTGTCCCACTTACACAATTTTTTTCGGTGATTTGCCGGCACCCGTCATAGTCACGGCAGGTCGCTGAATATTTACAACATGTTGAAAATCCAGCAGCAACCAGACAAATGTACGACTCTTTGCGCCACTACTCACGCCCATACGGGCTTCACCCCGCGACATGTCGCCTGTATGGTCGTGAGTAGTCGCCCAAAGAGTCGTACCTTTTTCTGGTCCCCGCTGGATTTTTAACATTGAAAATATTCAGCGACCTGCCGCGACTACAGTCGGGTGCCGGCAAATCTCCGAACAAAATCGCGTAAGTGGGACAGGCCCTTTATTCTGCTCCTATCACAGGAATGTATGAACTTAAATCTATCATCAGCATTATCAGATTATTGTCATACAATTAAATGTGTGTAAACAAAAATAAATGACAATTAGCAACTGTTTTAGTAAAACTATAAATTAGTACGTCATAGGAACAGGTTTATGCCATTCTCTCCCCATTTAGAAAATAGTCTCCGCCTTTATTCCTACGACCACAATGCATGACTCCACACATTGCTGCACTATATTCCATCTGCCACTTCATTACCCACTCTCCCAACCTGTCCAAGTCCTTCTGCAGATTCCCTGCTTTCTCTACACTACCTGCCCCTCCACCTATTTCCGTATCATCCGCAAACTTTGCCACAAAGCCTTCAGTCCCCTCGTCCAAATCCGTGAGTATAACGCTTGTATTCACATATTGTCTTTCTGCTGACTGGTTATAGCCCTGTCCCACGGTACGAGTTCATTCCAAGAGCTCTCCCGAGTTTAAACAAAATCAAACTCGTGGTAATGAACGTAGCGGGTACGTCGGAGCTCGGGGACGTCTCTTAGCGCTAACGGCAGGTACTCGGGAAGAGTCGCTAACGGCAGGTAAGCACGGGAAGACTCGTGAAGATTTTTCAACACGATGAAAAATGTCCACAAGAGCCCCGAGTACCGACGAGTGGCCATTACCGTAAATCTCCGAGTTCGAATCAGGGCAAACTCGGGTGAGCTCTTGGAATGAACTCGTACAGTGGGACAGGGGTTTTAGCAGGCACCAAGAGATTTTCACTGTACCTCGGTACACGTGACAATGAACTGAACTGAGTACATGTTGACTGAGTGAGGTTGTGTGTCAGTGTGACGAGACTGCCTTCTTGTTTAAGTTGTGTGTGCGAGCCATGGCGGCGATGGACACCATCGGGCCACTGATGAACGGGATGAAGATTCGATCGGACATGATCGGTCTCGCCTCGGAGTCTCTCAACCGCATGTTTCAGAAGGAGCAGACCGACCTGGTGGCTCAGGTGGGTAGCCCTCCGTGTTGATGATAGCATTTAGGGGGCGGCACGGTGGTGCAGGGGGTAGAGCTGCTGCCTCACAGGACCCGGGTTCCATCCTGTCTGTGCGGAGGTTGTACGTTCTCCCCGCGATAGCCTGGGTTTTCCATGTACATTTTGTTATGTCCAGTTATCGAAGTAGTATTTAAACATACGGGTTTTAAGAATAAGGAGTAAGCCATTTAGAACGGAGATGAGGAAACACTTTTTCTCACAGAGAGTGGTGAGTCTGTGGAATTCTCTGCCTCAGAGGGCGGTGGAGGCCGGTTCTCTAGATGCTTTCAAGAGAGAGCTAGATAGGGCTCTTAAAGATAGCGGAGTCAGGGGATATGGGGAGAAGGCAGGAATGGAGTACTGATTGGGGATGATCACCTTGAATGGTGGTGCTGGCTCGAAGGGCCGAATGGTCTACTCCTGCACCTATTGTCTACTGTCTATATTGTGCGGGGATCGCTGGTCGGTGCGGACCCGATGGGCCGAAGAGCCTGTTTCTGCGCTGTATCTCTAAACTAAACTCTCTCTCTCCCTCTCTCTCTTGCTCCATGTGGGAACGGTCAACCCAGCTCGCCCCAGGTTTAACCTGTTCAGTGCCACCCTCGTGTATACTCACGTCATGACCGATAATGAGAAACAAAATCTGGCAGTGAACAGGTTAAAAGACTCGTGGAAATGGTGAACGTGATTCTTTGGTGAATGGGCCTGGGAAATTGAAACTGTGTTGTCTGTTGTTTCCCCCCCAAGGGTCTGAAGATGGAGTTGGTGCCATATCTGCTGCAGCTGTTGGAAGGAGTAGGACTGGAGAAGGTCGAAAACCCAGCCGCCACGAAGGCCCAGATAGTCAATGCACTGAAATCAATGACTCGCAGCCTGCAGCACGGTGAACAGGTAGGCTGTGCTCATTCTCTATGTTCCTCACTGGGACATGCAGAACCGTGAATGGCCCAGATAGAGTGGTTGTGGGGAGGATGTTTCCACTGGTGGGAGAGTCTCGGACTAGAGGTCCCAGCCAAAGATCCTAGAGTGAGCAAGATAGATCACCCGACGAAACAGACGTAGTACGGTCACGGGCAGATTCAGGGGTAATTTCCAGCCCCATTTCCATAACCAGCTTCCGTCTCCACACCACAGGTCCCATAGGATACTAGTGCGGAGACGGAAGCCGGTTACGGAAACATCCTTGTAAAAATAAAAGTTATTTGGGAAAAATCTTCTCATTTTCAGAGTTGTAATTTATTAACACAAACTGTTCCCCCGCAACGTTGATTACACTGCGAGTCGGGTCAGGTCTGGTTACGGAGATGGATGAAGAAAAGGCCCACGTTCCGTTCCGTTGTGTACTACACGTCAGCCCATTGCAGGAGTGATCTATCTTGCTCCGCTATAGGATCTTTGGTCCCAGCCTCAGAATTCAAGGACGTTTCTTTAGGAAGGAGATGAGGAAGAATTCCTTTAGACAGAGGGTGGTGAATCTGTGGAATTCTTTGCCACAGACGGCCGTGGAGGCCGAGTCAGTGGATATTTTTAAGGCAGAGATAGATAGATAGATAGATAGATAGATAGATAGATAGATAGATAGATAGATAGATAGATAGATAGATAGATAGATAGATAGATAGATAGATAGATAGATAGATAGATAGATAGATAGATAGATAGATAGATAGATAGATAGATAGATAGATAGATAGATAGATAGATAGATAGATAGATTCTTGATTAGTATAGGTGTCAGGGGTTATGGGGAGAAGGCAGGAGAATAGGGTTAGGACGGAGAGATAGATCAGCCACGATTGAATGGAGGAGTAGACTTCATGGGCCGATTAGACTAATTGAACTCCTATCACTTATGACCTCATGACCTTGCATTATGTCATAAGTTCACAAGTTCAGAAATGATAGGAGCTAATGTTATGCCACTTTTCAAGAAAGGAGGGAGAGAGAAAACAGGGAATTATAGACCAGTTAGCCTGACATCAGTGGTGGGGAAGATGCTGGAGTCAATTATAAAAGATGAAATCGCGGCACATTTGGATAGCAGTAACAGGATCGGTCCGAGTCAGCATGGAATTACGAAGGGGAAATCATGCTTGACTAATATTCTGGAATTTTTTGAGAATTTTACCAGGATAATGGACAAGGCAAAGCCAGTGGATGTAGTGTACCTGGACTGTCAGAAAGCATTTGATAAGGTCCCACATAGGAGATTAGTGGGCAAAATTAGGGCACATGGTATTGGGGGTAGAGTGCTGACATGGATAGAGAAGTGGTTGGCAGACAGGAAACAAAGAGTGGGGATTAACGGGTCCCTTTCAGAATGGCAGGCAGTGACTAGTGGGGTACTGCAAGGCTCGGTGCTGGGACCGCAGCTATTTACAATATACATCAATGATTTGGATGAAGGGATTCAAAGTAACATTAGCAAATTTACAGATGCCACAAAGCTGGGTGGCAGTGTGAACTGTGAGGAGGATGCTATGAGAATGCAGGGTGACTTGGACAGGTTGGGGGAGTGGGCAGATTCATGGCAGATGCAGTTTAATGTGGATAAATGTGAGGTTATCCACTTTGGTGGCAAAAACAGGAAGCCAGATTATTATCTAAATGGTGTCAAGTTGGGAAAAGGGGAAGTACAACGGGATCTGGGGGTCCTTGTTCATCAGTCTATGAAAGTAAGCATGCAGGTACAGCAGGCAGTGAAGAAAGCAAATGGCATGTTGGCCTTCATAACAAAAGTAGTTGAGTACAGGAGCAAAGAGGTCCTTCTGCAGTTGTACAGGGCCCTAGTGAAACCACAGCTGGAGAATTATGTGCAGTATTGGTCTCCAAACTTGAGGAAGGCCATTCTTGCCATTGAGGGAGTGCAGCGTAGGTTCACGAGGTGAATTCCCGGGATGGCGGGACTGTTATAATTTGATAGATTGGTGCGGCTGGGCTTGTACACTCTGGAATTTAGAAGGATGAGAGGGGATCTTATTGAAACGTTTAAGATTTTTAAGGTTTTGGACACGCTAGAGGCAGGAGACATGTTCCCGATGTTGGGGGAGTCCAGAACCAGGGGCCATAATTTAAGAATAAGTGGTAAGCCATTTAGAACGGAGAAGAGGAAAAACTTTTTCTCACAGAGAGTTGTGAGTCTGTGGAATTCTCTGCCTCAGAGGGCGGTGGAGGCTGGTTCTCTGGATGCTTTCGAGAGAGAGTTAGAGAGCTCTTGGGGATAGTGGAGTGAAGGGATATGGGGAGAAGGCAGGAACGGGGTACTGATTGGGGATGATCACCATGATCACATTGAATGGCGGTGCTGGCTCCAAGGGCCGAATGGCATACTCCTGCACCTATTTTCTCTGTTTGTTTGGGACTTGGGAGGAAACCGGAGCACCCAGAGAAAACCCACAATGTCACAGGGAAAACATACAAACTCTGTACAGGCAGCACCCGTGGTCAGGATGGAACCCGGGCCTCTACCGCTGTGAGGCAACTCTACCGCTGCGCCACTGTTCCCATTCCTTTGAATGCATATATTTCTGACAATGCCTTTGACATTTTCACTATTTTCAAAGGAAGGTAAACATTTGCAGCTTGGCTCGGTTTGGACAACTGGCACTGTTTACATACACAGTCATCTGGAGAATTGGTCACAATCGAATTTGAGTCATAGAGTGACACAGCGTGGAAACAGGCCCTTCAGCCCAACTTGCCCACACCGGCCAACATGTCCCATCTACACTAGTCCCACCTGCCAGCGCTTGGTCCATATCCCTCCAAACCTGTCCTATCTGTGTACCTGTTCAAATGTTTCCTCAATGTTGGGATAGTCCCAGCCTCAAATACCTCCTCTGGCAGCCCGTTCCATACACCCACCACCCTCTGTGTGATAACGTTACCCCTCAGATTTCTATTAAATCTTTCCCCCCCCCCCCCCCCCCCCTCATTAGACCTTGTCTCTCGGGTCCTCAATTCCCCTACTCTGGGCAAGATACTCTGTGCGTCTACCCAATCTATTCCTCTCCTGATTTTGTACACCTCTATAAGATCACCCTCCCTCATCCTCCTCACTGTTTAAACAACATTTTTCTTCAGGTGAATGAAATTCTGAATCGTTCATCGGTGTGGAGTGCCTTTAAAGACCAGAAGCATGATCTATTCATTTCTGAGTCGCAAACGTCAGGATATCTTACAGGTGAGTGATATTTCATCAGGGGGAGATAACTCTGTGAGATGTAACTTCAATCTCAGCTACTGACGGCAGATAAACACAGAGTGCTGGAGTAACTCAGCGGGTCAGGCAGCATCTGTGGAGAACATGGATAGGTGACGTTTCACAGAGTTCTGGAGTAACTCAGCGGGTCAGGCAGCATCTGTGGAGAACATGGATAGGTGACGTTTCACAGAGTTCTGGAGTAACTCAATGGGTCAGGCAGCATCTGTGGAGAACATGGATAGGTGACGTTTCACAGAGTGCTGGAGTAACTCAGCGGGTCAGGCAGCATCTGTGGAGAACATGGACTCTCAGTCTGAAGAAGGGTCTCAACCCGAAACGTCATCCATTCCTTTTGTCCAGAGATGCTGCCCGTCCCGTTGAGTGACTCCAGCATTTTGTGTCTCACATTTACACTGCTTATTCTATTGCTACTAAAAACTCTTGAGTAATTTAAAGATTAACAGAAACTTGAATTAACCTGTGCTTTGCTGCTTAATTTTCCTGCCTGCAAGAAGAGCGTGATGCTTGTCTCTCTGCGTGCTCCTGTCACTTTCTGTCTATCTCTTTCTCTCCCCTAGGTGCCTCACCTTCCCTCCTTACTGGCACTAGTCCTCTCCACCTGAGAAGTGGGCTTTAGGGCTGCTTTGACAGGCTCAATGTTCAATTCTTAACTGTGCAGCAAGGTAGATACCATCTTCCTCTTGCTTGTGTCTGAGGTGCTTTGTATAAAGAAATACATGTGCAGGCAGCCAAAACTCGTAGCAAACGCAGCAGACATTTTGTGGGAATTCACTTCATCCCTGCCGCCTCTGAAGTATTTGTAACTGAGAAACGTTGTTGCACAAATTGTATGTACTTGTCTGAGACCCCTTCCCCCCCTCAAACTCGTATTAACCATTTCTAAATATAATCCTTATCTAGACTTCCCCGGTGGGAGATTTTTCTTAGAGCAGAGGGTACAGCTTCAAGCTGAGAGGGCCACAGGTGAAGGGAGGTTGTGTGGGCCAGGTATTTATTTTTTAGGGTGGGTGGGTGGCGGGTGCCAGGGGTGGTGGCGGAGTTAGACACGATAGTGGCGTTTAGAAGCCGTCTGGGTTTGCACGTGCAGGGATAGGGATCTCGTGCCGGCAGATCAGTGTTGATCTGAGCATTACGTGCAGCACTGACGCTGTGGGCCGAAGGGCCTCAGCCTGAGCTGTCCTGTTCCATATTATACCATTCTCCAGATCACAGGAGGTGCTTGTACAGTGGACCCAAAATTGCTGCGAATCCAAGCTTTTTTTTGGGTGGATTCACTGCGTTACTGCCTTATGCGGCAGAGGGGCCCCGGTCTGTGGCGTTTTGGGATTGATAATTTGGATGTAGAGTGAAAAGACCTCAGATCCAAAAGTCCCGCAATGGCGGGGAAATGAAAAGGAACATGCGATCGTGGCACTAACGAGACTTCTCAATGGGCACGTGGACATGCAGGGAATAGAGGGGTATGGGATCACACACACAGGCAGAGGAGATGAGCATCACTAGGCCTCATTCATAGCACAAACATTGTGAGCCATTCTTTGCAGCGCTGTACGGTTGTGTGTGTTTTGTAAGTGAAGTCCAAATGTCCTTTGAACTTTTGTATCTTGTACTTGTCAATAGACAATAGACAATAGGTGCAGGAGTAGGCCATTCGGCCCTTCGAGCCAGCACCACCATTCAATGTGATCATGGCTATCATCCCCAATCAGTACCCCGTTCCTGCCTTCTCCCCATATCCCCTGATTCCGCTATCTTTAAGAGCCCTATCTTAGCTCTCTCTTGAAAGCATCCAGAGAACCTGCCTCCACCGCCCTCTGAAGCAGAGAATTACACAGACTCACAACTCCCTGTGAGAAAAAGTGTATCCTCGTCTCCGTTCTAAATGGCTTACTCCTTATTCTTAAAATAACTGGTTGTCAAACTGGTGTCGGGGGTTATGGGGAGAAGGCAGGAGAATGGGGTTAGGAGGGAGAGATAGATCCGCCGTGATTGAATGGCGGGGTAGTCTTGATGGGCCGAATGGCCTAATTCTGTCACCTATCGCTTACGACCTTGTATTGGAGGCTAAGTCAATGGATATTTTTAAGGTGGAGATTGACAGAAAGTTAGATAGAGCTCTTATGGCTAGCTCTTTTTGGTTAGTATGGGTGTCGGCAGGGTTATGGGATGGATGCGGGAGAATGGGGGATGAGAGGGAATGATAGGTTGGAAACTGAAGAACTACATTTTCACATGGTGGGCGTATGGAACGCCTGGCCAGACAGAGGATGGTAACACGAAATGCTGGAGCAACTCAGTGGCCGAGGCAGCATCTTTGGAGACCCGAGGATCACGACCCGAAACGTCGCCAATTCCTCCTCTCCATAGACGCTGCCTCGCCCACTGAGTTTCTCCAGCATTTTGTGTCGTACATAGAAATATAGAAAATAGGTGCAGGAGGAGGCCATTTGACCCTTCGAGCCAGCACCGCCATTCATTGTGATCATAGCTGATCGTCCCCAATCAATAACCCGTGCCTGCCTTCTCCCCATATCCCTTGATTCCACTAGCCCCTAGAGCTCTATCTAACTCTCTCTTAAATCCATCCAGTGATTTGGCCTCCACTGTTTTCCACATTTGTGGGAATTGCACAAATTCACAACTCTTTGGGTTTTTTTTCTCACCTCGGTCTTAAATGGCCTCCCCTTTATTCTAAGATTACCTTCGATTTTACCAGCATCTGTATTTCTGTCTTATAGCCCTGTCCCACGGAACGAGTTCATTCCAAGAGTTCTCCCGAGTTTGCCCTGATTCGAACTCGGAGATTTACGGTAATGGCCACTCGTCGGTACTCGGGGCTCTCGTGGACATTTTTCATCATGTTGAAAAATCTTCACGATTCTTCCCGTGCTTTCGTGCCGTTAGCGAGTCTTCCTGAGTACCTGCCGTTAGCGTTAAGGGACATCCCCGAGCTCCGATGTACCCGCTACGTTCATTCTCCGTGCTTACCACGAGTTTGATTTTTTTTTAAATCAGGAGAGCTCTTGGAGTGAACTCGTACAGTGGGACAGGGCATTTAAACAATATCGTAAGACACTTGGATAGGTACACGGACAGGAAGGATTTTAGGGGGATGTGGGCCAAACGCAGGCTGGATTGAATGGGCCGAATGGCCTAGTCCTGTGCCTACAGCTTACGAACATGAACCATGTTGCTTCTATCCAGGTCCTGGGATTGCTGGCTATCTTACTTCGGGAACAATGTCGGCGGTCATTCCGAGCGGACCACCACCCGTGGACAGTGAAGGGGTCGATGTGTGCCGATAAGAGAGTGGGCCGACACTCCTCGCCTTGAAGATGACGTACGTCAGTCACAGTTGTGAACTATCCACCGGAGTAAAGTGTTGTACACAATTACAAAAGAAGTTGATTCTTGTTGCATTCAGAATGTAATCTTGCATTTTATTTGTAAAAGTGGTAAATTTTATACAACCGATCAACATGTTCCATTCAAAATGGCATTGTTCACGAATGGAAAGTTTCGAGATTTTTTCAAATACCCAAATCTTTACTTTTTGCACTTAATATATCGGACTGTGAGTCTAAATACTGGATCGTTTTGTTTAATTTTACAGTTTTTAGTTTTCAGTTTGTCGGGAGAACAGGAGTTAATATCTCTGCAGCTGACCAACTATCTGCCTGCTACTTTAAAAAAAACGTGACAGTAAGATTTTCTTTTGTTTGTTTTGGTTTGAGAAACAACTTTGGCGTAGACTAAACCAATTTGTGATTAGGCCATGGACCACGATTCCACCACCGGCTGATCTTTAATGAGCCTGCCCGATGAAAACCTTGTAAAACATTTGTATAACTGTTTCCAGTTTCTGAGGGTCGCCTCGGAAAATAAAGTATTAACTTGAACATTCATATAAATACCTACTGTAATTGTGACCTGTGCTATACAATACCAATGTGTAAACTTTCTATATTTGAATGTACATTAGTAAATTGGTCATTGTACATAAAATTTTAAGAATAAAGTGCAAAGGGAATTAGCATTCATGGCTGTGGAATGTTCTGGCAATGTGCAGTTATCTGATTTTATAGACAATAGACAAAAGGTGCAGGAGTAGGATATTCGGCCCTTCGAGCCAGCATTGCCATTCACTGTGATCATGGCTGATCATCCCCAATCAGTACCCTGTTCCTGCCTTCTCCCCATATCCCTTGATTCCCTTAGCCCATAGAGCAAAATCTCTCTTGAAAATATCCAGTGAATTGGCCTCCACTGCCTTCTGTGGCAGAGAATTCCACAGATTCACAACTCTCTGGGTGAAGAAGTTTTTCCTCATCTCAGTCCTAAATGGCCGACCCCTTATTCTTCAACTGTGACCCTGGTCCTGAACTCCCCCAACATTCGGAACATGTTTCCTGCCTCTAGCATGTCCAATCCTTTAAGAATTGTATATGTTTCTATAAGATCCGCTCTCATCCTTCTAAATTCTAGTGAATACAAGCCCAGTCGCCCCATTCTTTGGCTCGGCTGGAGGAGAGGGAGAGAGGGCCAGGGTTTGGAAATGGAAGAGCTGGGGCTGAGAGAGAGCTGGACTGGGAATGAAGGAGTTGATTCATTGCTGCCCCCCCCCCCCCCCCCCCGACAACGGTCTGAAGAAGGGTCTCGACCCGAAACGTCGCCTTCTCCATTTCTCCATAGATGCTGCCTCACCCGCTGAGTTTCTCCAGCATTTCTCCAACTACATGAAACGTAGTTAAAGTGACGAGTGGGAAGGATTGAGGGTGTTCAAAGATTGGGGATGGGGAGGGGAGTCAAGGGGCTGTCCCACTGCGGCGACCTCATTTGCGAGTTAAGAAGAGTGTCTTCGACCTTCAAGTTCAAGAGAGACTTTTAAGAAGTGTAATAAACTTTAGCGGGCATTTTACCTACCGGTCGGTTTTCCTTGGTCCTGAAAGCTCCAATAAGCCAATCAAAATGCCCGGTCAGCGAAGGAGACTGTCTACGGCTGCCCTCGACTGCCTGTAACTAAATAGCGACCCCGCTCCACTGCTCTACCAGTTAAAAAGAACCAAACCTGTGAACACACCTGTGCAGGTGGAGGGTGCGCTGGCACTAGGCATGGACACCTGGCAGGTGGAGGGGCTCTTTATACGATAAACATTATTCATCGCCTGAGGGAAATTGGTCTGCCGACCGCTATCTACTTGAGTTGCCACTCTAGGGGAGCTATGCACCCTGAATTCCTTCCGCACATCAATGCTGACCAGGGTCATACTATTAATTGTATATTCCACCCCTACATTTGAATGAATGAATAAATAGGTTTATCGGCCAAGTATTCACATACAAGGACTTTGTCTTGGTGCTCCGCCCGCAAGTAACAACATGACATACAGTGACAGGAATAAAAGATAAAACATTAATAATAAAACATTATTGATTAAACATGTGAATTACATAAAATACCAGAGCAAAAGTAGGCTACAGATTTTTGGTTATTGAGTAGAGCTACTACTCATGTAAAAAAAACTGTTTTTCTGTCTGGCTGTGGCAGCTTTGACAATCCGGAGTCGCCTTCCAGAGGGAAGTGATTGAAAGAGTTTGTGGCCAGGGTGAGAGGGGTCAGAGATGATCTTGCCCGCTCGCTTCCTGGCCCTTGCAGTGTACGGTTCATCAATGGAGGGAAGGTTGCAGCCAATAACCTTCTCAGCTGATCGGACGATTCGCTGCAGCCTCCGGGTGTCGTGCTTGGTGGCTGAGCCAAACCATGATGGAGAAGGTGAGGACAGACTCTACGATGGCCGTGTAGAATTGGACCATTATTGCCTGTGGCAGATTGTGCTTCCTCAGCTGCCGCAGGAAGTACATCCTCTGTTGTGCCTTTTTGACTGTGGAGTTGATGGTAGCCCCCCATTTGGGGTCCTTGGAGATGATGGTTCCCAGGAACTGAAAAGACGCCACAGATCTGACTGTGGTGTTGATGGTGAGGGGGGTGAGGGAAGGGGGAGCTCTCCTAAAGTCTACAATCAATTCCACCGTCTTAAGAGCACTGACCTTCAATGACTGCCTACAGGAACACGTTTCCCATTCTCACTGTTATTTAGGTATCGGAGTTTCTTCTGAATTCTGTAGTGGATTTTAGGATAAATATTTTGATGACCTTCAACGGGGTGGAAGATTGCAACCCTCACGTGGTCCGCCCTGTTTCAATGAATGCAATCAACCCGGTGTGCACAATCAAATAAGATCAAATAGAACAAGTTGTCCTACAACTTTAGGCTGTGCACGCCATATGCCACCCAACCTCAATACCCATTCAAAATGACCTCGCATATAAGTCCCAAGTCAGAGCACAGTATGGCAATGAGAGCTGGAATCAGGGTCATACAGCACAGAAACAGGCCCTTCGGCCCAACGTCAATGCTGACCAAGATGCCCCATTTACGGCTGGTCCCATCTTCCTGTGTATGGCCCATATTCCTTCGGTCCAACTTGCCCGCACCAGTCAACAGGTCCCAACGACACTAGCCCCACCTGCCTGTGTTTGTCCCAGACCCCTCTACACCTGTCCTAGTGTCTTTCAAATCCTGTTATAGTCCCTGCCTCATCTACTTCCTCTGGCAGCTTGTTCCCTGGTTCTTGATTCCGCCCACCCCCAGATTAAATGCTCTGTACATTCTTCCATGCAAGGTTCAAGGATGATGCTAGGAATGACTGGGTTTACAAATGAAGTGTGTTTGTCGGCACTGGGCCTGTACTCGCTAGAGTTTGGAATAGTGAGGGGGGACCTCTTTGAGACTTATGAAAGGTTAGGATAAAGTGGATGTGGAGAGGATGTTTGCATTAGTGGGAGAGTCTATGACTAGAAGTCATAGCCTCAGAATTAAAGGACTCACTTTTAGGAAGCAGATGATGATACATAGATACACAGACCATGCATAGGTGCATGAGTAGGCCATTCTGCCCTTTGAGCCAGCACCGCCATTCAATGTGATCATGGCTGATCATCCACATTCAGTACCCTGTTCCTGCCTTCTCCCATATCCCTTTATTCCGCTAGCCATAAGAGCTCTATCTAGGGTACACAAAAGGCTGGAGAAACTCAGCGGGTGCAGCAGCATCTAAGGAGCGAAAACGATAGGCGACGTTTCGGGTCAAGACCCTTCTTCAGAGATGGAGCTCTATCTAACTCTCTTTTGAATCGCCTCCACTGCCTTCGCTGCCTTCAGAGGAAGAGAATTGCACAAATTCTCAACTCTCGGAGGGTGGTTTGGTCCTGTAGAGGCCAAGTTAGTGGGTATATTTAAGGCAGAGATTGATAGATTCTTGATTAGTACGGGTATCAGAGGTTATGGGGAGAAGGCAGGAGAATGGGGTTAGGAAGGAGAGATAGATCTGCTGTGATTTAATGGCAGAGTAGCCTTGATGGGCCGAATGGTCTAATTCTTCCCCTATCACTTATGACCTTTTGACCCCAGTGGCCTCGCCCACTGATACTGAACATGCCTCCTGCAGGGCGCCATGCCCATCCCTGGCCCCGCCCACCCCATGGCCCCTCCCCTCCCCGTGGCCCCTCCTCCCCATGGCCCCTCCCCATGACCACTCCCCTCTCCCCATGGCCCCTCCCCCTCTCCCCATGGCCCCTCTCCCCATGGCCCCTCCTCCTCTCCCCATGGCCCCTCCCCCTCTCCCCATGGCCCCTCCTCCCCATGGCCCCTCCCCATGACCTCTCCCCATGGCCCCTCCCCCTCTCCCCATGGCCCCTCCTCCTCTCCCCATGGCCCCTCCCCCTCTTCCCCATGGCCCCTCCCCCTCTCCCCATGGCCCCTCCTCCCCATGGCCCCTTCCCATGACCACTCCCCTCTCCCCATGGCCCCTCCCCCTCTCCCCATGGCCCCTCCCCCTCTTCCCCATGGCCCCTCCCCCTCTCCCCATGGCCCCTCCTCCCCATGGCCCCTTCCCATGACCACTCCCCTCTCCCCATGGCCCCTCCCCTCTCCCCATGACCCCTCCCCCTCTGGGGCGGCGCTGCAACTGTACTCAGGCAGCGGCGCGGGCAGCCGCCGTCTCTCAGGCAACGGGGTCCTGGCGCTGGCGGGATCCACGGACGGACAGACGGCGGCGGCCCGGCGGGTGAGGGAGGGAGGGAGAGACGGTACCGGGGGGGGGGGGGAGCGGCGGCAGCAGCACCGGGGGGGGGGGGAGGGAGGGAGAGACAGTACCGGGGGGGGGGGGGGGGAGGCCGGGCCCGGGGGTTGGGCTGAAGGGGCTCGGGCCGGGAGGAGGAGGAGGAGGAGGAGAGACAGAGGGAGGGAGGGAGGGAGGGGCCTGACAGCGGGACGCGAGGGGAACACAGTAGACAACGGGTGCAGGAGGAGGCCATTCGGCCCTTCGAGCCAGCACCACCATTCAATGTGATCATGGCTGATCATCCCCAATCAGTTCCCCGTTCCTGCCTTCTCCCCATATCCCCTGACTCCGCTATCTTTAAGAGCCCTATCTAGCTCTCTCTTGAAAGCATCCAGAGAACCTGCCTCCACCGCCCTCCGAGGCAGAGAATTCCACAGACTCACCGCTCAATGTGTGAAAAAATGTTTCCTCGTCTCCATTCTAAATGGCTTACTCCTTATTTTTAAACTGTGGCCCCTGGTTCTGGACTCCCCCAACATCGGGAACATGTTTCCTGCCTCTAACGTGTCCAAACCCTTAACAATCTTTTATGTTTCAATA
Organism: Raja brachyura; assembly: GCA_963514005.1. The sequence continues at coordinate 156,198,769 of OY740782.1, read as the reverse complement.
AGATCACCTCTCATCCTTCTAAACTCCAGAGTGTACAAGCCCAGCTGTTCCGTTCTCTCAGCATATGACAGTCCCGCCATCCCGGGAATTAACCTTGTAAACCTACGCTGCACTCCCTCAATAGCAAGAATGTCCTTCTTCAAATTAGAACGTAGACACAAAAAATACCAGATGTTGGAATCCTGCGCAAAAAAACGGGGAAACCTAGCATCTGTGGAGGGAATGGACCGATGATGTGTCAGGTCAGCAGGTTCCCTGATTGGGAAGTGGATGGGTAAGTCCCTGGGACTGGGTCCTAGGATTTAGCAGGAGAAGTGAGACAAAATAATTGAGGCAAAATTATTTAAGGCCTCAGGATTGGTGGTCGGCCATTTCTGATTGTGGTTTATAGGAACAATTTGGATGAGGACATACAGGATTTATAAGTTTGCACATGACATTGAAGTGGTTGGTATTATAGATAGCAAAGATGGTTATCAAAGGTTACAGCAGTTTAAGAAGGAACTGCAGATGCTGGACAATGAAAGGTAGCAAAACTGCTGGAGAAATTCAGCGGGTGAGGCAGCATCGATGGAGCGAAGGAAATAGGCAACGTTTCAGGTTGAGACCCGAAACGTCGCCTATTTCCTTCGCTCCATAGATGTTGCCTCACCCGCTGAGTTTCTCCAACATTTTTGTCTACCTCAGAGGGCGGTGGAGGTAGGTTCTCTGGATGCTTTCAAGAGAGAGCTAGATATGGCTCTAAAGATAGGGGAGTCAGGGGATATGGGGAGAAGGCCGGAACGGGGTACTGATTTGGATGATCAGCCATGATCACATTGAATGGCGGTGCTGGCTCGAAGGGACAAATGGCCTACTCCTGCACCTATTGTCTATTGTTTCCTAAAGGTTACAGCAGGAACATGATTAGTTGGGCATGTGAGCAGAGGAATGGTTAATGGAGTTTAATGCTAGCAATTGAGAGGTGTTGCATTTTAGGAAGTCTTAGGAAGGGCAGGACCTTCACGGTGAACGGCAGGATCCTGGGGACTGTTGTAGAGCAGAGGAATCTAGGAGTGCAGGTACGTAGTTCCTTGAAGGTGGTGTCACATGTAGATAAGGGGGTGTAGATAGTGAGACTTTGGGCAGGCTTGGGCTGTATGCCTTGGAGCGTAGAAGGATTAGAGGTGTATAAGATCAAGAGGCTAATAGATATGGTAGATGAACAATCTTTAACCCAAGGTAGTGGAATCATGAACCAGAGGCCACAGGTTTAAGGTAAGAGGGGAAAGATTGAATAGTTTGAGTTTAGTTTATTGTCACGTGTACCAATGTACAGTCAAAAGCTTTTGCGTGCTATCCAGTCAGCGGAAAATACTATACATGATTACATTCGAGCCATCAACAGTGTACAGATAAAGGGGAAAACGTGAATAGCATTTAGTGCAAGATAAAGTCCAGTAAAGTCTGGTTAAAGATAGTCCAAAGGTCTCCAATGTGGTAGATAGTAGCTTAAGGGGTTGGACAGGCTAGATGCAGGAAGATTGTTCCCGATGTTGGGGAGGTCCAGGACAAGGGGTCACAGCTTAAGGATAAGGGGGAAATCCTTTAGGACCGAGATGAGAAGGACTTTTTTCACACAGAGAGTGGTGGGTCTCTGGAACTCTCTGCCACAGAGGGTAGTTGAGGCCAGTTCATTGGCTATATTTAAGAGGGAGTTAGATGTGGCCCTTGTGGCTAAGGGGATCAGAGGGTATGGAGAGAAGGCAGGTACAGGATACTGAGTTGGATGATCAGCCATGATCATATTGAATGGCGGTGCAGGCTCGAAGGGCCGAATGGCCTACTCCTGCACCTAATTTCTATGTTTCTATGTAGGACTGCTCTCTAATACAGGGGTGTTGTGCATCGGTGCCGGGACACGTGTGTGAGCGGATGGCGGGCCACATCTATCACGTGTACACATGGATCCTGCCCCCAACCCGCCCCGGATGGCAGGCATCAAAGCACTTGTTCACGTAGATCCCGCCCGCGGAGCACTAGCCCCTAGTTACGGCCCGCTCACGAACATGGCGTACCTACGGACCATTGTCTTGGCTCTGTCCTGAAGGCCGAGGCTCAAATACTCATACTCACTCGTCCCCGGCCTATTGACAACCCCAATCCCGACAGTGTGTTTAAGAAAGAACTGCAGATGCTGGAAAAATCAAAGGTAGACAAAAAAGCTGGAGAAACTCAGCGGGCGAGGCAGCATCTATGGAGCGATGGAATAGGCGACGTTTTGGGACGAGACCCTTCTTCAGATTGGTCTCAGAGCAGCATCATCCGCTAGTGAAGAAGCGTTTCGACCCGAAACGTCGCTTATTCCTTCGCTCCATAAATGCTGCCTCACCCGCTGAGTTTCTCCAACTTTTTTGTCTACCTTCGATCCCGCCAGTGAAGCCCAGACGCAGATGATGTGTGGCCGTGCTGGCGGCTTTGTGCAGGATGCGGTACAACCAGGGCTTGCCACTCCTCGGCAGTTTGGCGCTGCTCAACGTTCCACCATTGCGGCCGCCAGCACAGGCTTGCATCCTTGCATCACCGTGCATGGGCGCCGCCAGCCCGGGAGGTACCAGAGATGAAGGAAGTGGGCGGGCCTGATAGATACGGGGAAAATAACACGCCTGCAGGCCGGATGATTTTGGGTTACGGGCCGCATTCGGCCCGGGGGCCGTGGGTTGCCGACCCCTGCTCTAGTTGTTGGTAGGATGGTTCAGTTACCTGATAAAAGCTGAGAAGAAACTGTCCCTGAATCTGGAAGTGTGCGTTTTCACACTTCTATACATTTTGCCCGATGGGAGAGGGGAGAAGAGGGAGTGGCAGGGGAGTGACTCGTCTTTGATTAAGTGGGTGGACTTGCCAAGGCAGTGTGAGGTATAAATGGAGTCAAAGGAACCCAAGAGGTAACCAAGAGGTTCACAGATGGGTGATGGGTGTGTGGAATAAGCTGCCAGAGAAGGTAGTTGAGATAGAAACTATACCATTTAAAGGCTTTTTGACAAGTACATGGATGAAAGGTTTAGAGGGATATGGGACAAATACGGGCAGGAGGGAGTAGCGTAGATTGGGCATGGACGTTGGGGCAACCCTGCTGGTAAATAAAAAAGGACACCGAGCACTGGTGTAATGCAGCGGGTCAGGCAGCATCTGTGGAGAACATGGATAGGTGACGTTTCACAGAGTGCTGGAGTAACTCAGCGGGTCAGGCAGCATCTGTGGAGAACATGGATAGGTGACGTTTCACAGAGTGCTGGAGTAACTCAGTGGGTCAGGCAGCATCTGTGGAGAACATGGATAGGTGACGTTTCACAGAGTGCTGGAGTAACTCAGTGGGTCAGGCAGCATCTGTGGAGAACATGGATAGGTGACGTTTCACAGAGTGCTGGAGTAACTCAGTGGGTCAGGCAGCATCTGTGAAGAACATGGATAGGCGATGATTCAAGTCTAGACCCTTCTAGACATCATAGATAAAGAGGAAAATAATTAACAATGACATGAGAAAAACCTTCCTTGCCAGTGTATGTGATTGGAATTGAACGCTCGGCCTGTAGATGTGTTAGAGATAGATTCCATTGTTGCTTCAAAAGGGAATTGGATAAATACACAGTGGACATAATTAGAACAGTTGCAAAGAAATGAGTGGAAGGAGGAAGAGTTGCTCCGGTAAAGAGATGGAGAAGGCCTTGTAGATTGGCTGAGGCGGTCTCCTACCGCATGAGGGCTGGGTGGGTGTGCAGGCCACCCGTTAGATATGGCGATTTTGCATAACTTTGCTAGTATGTTCTTAATATTCCGCTTATATTGCTTAGCCGCTGGTGTTACTTATTTCTACAAGAAGAGATGTAGATTGGCTATTGCATGCTAGCCAAATCCTAGTGTTTGTCAGTAGTAGCTCCGCCTAATACGTGGTTCATATTATCAAGAGTTTGCATTAGCAGCTCGGAGCTGTAACGAACTGCAGATCCTATGCTGTAGGTGATTTAATCTTCATGTGTGTTCGGGTCACACCATTGCAGGTCTAATGACGTAATGTGACTTCTACTAACTTGTCCCCTTATTGTTAGATTGGAGAGTAATTCAGCTCATTGTTGTCGTTATTTCTCGTGTCCAGGTGGGAGTGAGATAGGTACTGTACAGATTTCTACTCTACAGTCTGGTGCAGACTGCTCAGCCACTCAATTGCACTTTGATTCTCATTAGGATCATGGCTCATCCAAAATAGAAAAACCTGCATTCCCAACTCAAACTCTTGCTTCACGAGCCTGCACATGATCCATATCCCTCCATTCCCAGCATATTCATGTGCCCATCTGAAAGTGTGTAGGAAAGAACTGCAGATGCTGGTTTAAATCGAAAGTCAAAGTCAATTTTTTTTTGTCACATGCACATTACATGCAGTGAAATGAATTTGCCAGCAGCGATACACTTAAATGAACACACAATACACAATAAAATGTAACTCAAACATCCACCACAACATTCTTCACCGTGGTGGAAGACACAAAGTTCAGCCAGTCCTCCTCCCTTGTTCAGCCGTGATCGGGACCATAGACCCTCCGTAGTCGCCGCTACAGACGGCCCTCGTTGTACAGGCCCTCTCGTCGGGATGATCTAAACTCCAACGTCAAAGGCAGGCACAAAATGCTGGCATTTTATGCCAACCTTCGACGTCGGACTTTAGTCTCGGCCCGAAACGTCACCCATTCCTTTTGCCTATCTAAAAGCCTCTTCAACACCACTATCGTATCTGCCTTCACCCCCATCACCTCTGGCAGCGTGTTTCAGGCATCCACCACCCTCTGTGGGGTGGGGAGATTGAAATCTTCACATGGTCCACCCTGTTTCAATGAATGTAATCAACCTGGCGTGCACAAACGGAAGATCAAACAGAATGAGTTCTCTTGCTACTTTAGGCTGTGCACGCCATACGCAAGAAGTCCACCCTCTGTAAAAAAAAACCAACTTAACCCACTCATCTCCTTTAAACTTTGCCCCTCCCACGTTGAAATGAAACTCTCTTGTATTTAGCGTTTTTACCCTGGGTAGAAGGGTCTTTCCTCTCACTGCCTCATAATTGTTTCTACTTCGAACAGGTTATTACTTCTAACCTAACCTAATTCATAAACACAACTTCAATCAAACTCTGAACTATAACTGCCTATTGCACTTTATCTGTTTATTGATGTGTGTGTGTGTGTATATATATATATATATATATATATATATATTATATATATATATATATATATATTCCATGGTATGTAGACACACTGATCTGATCTGTATTTGTGACTACAATATTGTATTCACTGGAGTTTAGAAGGATGAGGGGGGATCTTATAGAAACATATAAAATTATAAAAGGACTGGACAAGCTAGATGCAGGAAAAATGTTCCCAATGTTGGGTGAGTCCAGAACCAGGGGCCACAGTCTTAGAATAAACGGGAGGTCATTTAAGACTGAGGCGAGAAAAAACGTTTTCACCCAGAGAGTTGTGAATTTGTGGAATTCCCTGCCACAGAGGGCAGTGGAGGCCAAGTCACTGGATGGATTTAAGAGAGAGTTAGATAGAGCTCTAGGGGCTAGTGGAGTCAAGTGATATGGGGAGAAGGCAGGCACGGGTTATTGATTTAGGACGATCAGCCATGATCACAATGAACGGCAGTGCTGGCTCAAAGGGCCGAATGGCCTCCTCCTGCACCTATTTTCTATGTTTCTACTAATATCCTGTTGTGCTGCAGCAATGCAAGAATTTCATTGTCCTATCTGGGACACATGACGATATACTCTCTTGACTTCTTGATCCAGGTCTCTCCTCAGCCTCTGATGCTCCAGGAAAACAAAACAAACCAAACCTGGGCAAGCTCTCCCCTTAGCTGATAGCCCCTATTCCACGCATCATTCTGGTAAACCACCACTGCACCCTTACCAACGGCTCCACATCCTTCCTGCAATGGGGTGTGTAGAACTGAGCTTATAGAACACTAGAGCATAGGAACAGGCACTTCAGCACACAATGCTGGTGCTGAACCTGATGCCAAGATAAACTAATCTCCTGTGCCTGCACCTGATCCATATTCCTTCTTCCATATCTACGTGCCTGTCTAAAAGCCTCTTCAATACCATTATCGTATCTGCCTCCACCACCACCCCTGGCAGCGCGTTCCAGTCACTTATCACCCTCTGTGTTAAAAAAATACTTGCCCTACACATCTTGTTTAAACTTTGCCCCTCTCACCATAAATCTATGATGTTATTTTTGTCTCCCAGTATAGATTGTGAAAATGGCAAAGTCTGCCAGCCAAGAGTCTTTCCTGGTGAAATTCATAAAAACGAAGGAGAAAGATTCTGAATATTTCACAAAAGCTTTTCAGGTTAGTTAAACACTTCAAAGAGTAAAACTCTTCAGTTTTAATTTCATTAAATACAGACAATCCACAGTATTATTTAAACAAAATACATTGCTGGAGTAACTCAGTGGGTCAGGCAGCATCTGTGGCGAACATGGATAGGTGACGTTTCACAGAGTGCTGGAGTAACTCAGCGGGTCAGGCAGCATCTGTGGAGAACATGGATGGGTGACGTTTCACAGAGTGCTGGAGTAACTCAGCGGGTCAGGCAACTCATTGTGCACAGACGCTGTCAGGATTGGTAGCCACTGCTCTGCTGACCTAGAATACCTGATGTTAAAGTGCAGGCCCTTCTATCTGCCCAGGGAATTCACATCGACTGTCATCACTGCAGTCTATGTACCCCCGGACGCTAATGCCAGGCTTGCAATGGAAGAGCTGCAAGCTGCTATCAGCAAGCAACTAACTGCCCACCCAGAGGGGGCTTTTATTGTTGCTGGCGATTTTAACCACTCCAACCTTAAAACTGTGCTCCCCAGATTCCACCAACATGTCTCCTGCCCAACCAGAGGTAACAATATTTTGGACCTAGTATATACTAATATTACTGAAGCATACAAAGCCCTCCCCCTCCCCCACCTGGGACAGTCTGATCACCTCTCTCTGTTCCTGCTCCCCAAATACACACCTCTGATCAGACGTGTGAAACCTACCGTGAGGACAGTGAAGGTCTAGCCTGAGGGGGCTGTCTCTGTCTTACAGGAACAGTTTCAGCAAACAGACTGGAGTCTGTTTGCCACCCAGGCCACCTTTAACTCCCAAGTGGACATAAATTCATACACCTCAACTGTTCTGGACTACATAAAATTCTGCACTGATAACGTCACCACCCATAAAGTGATAAAGACCTTCCCTAATCAGAAGCCGTGGATGAGCAGGGAGGTCAGACTCCTGCTGAAGGCTCGCGACACCGCTTTTAAATCTGGCGACGCTGAGGGATACACCTCATCCAGGGCCAATCTGAAAAAGGGAATTAGGAATGCTAAACTCAATCACAAACAGCGGATTGAGGAGCATTTCCGAAACAACTCCGACCCCAGGCGCATGTGGCAAGGAATTAAGTCCATTGCCGACTACCATAAAATCAACACCCCCCCCCGGACAACGCCTCCCTTCCTAATGAGCTAAACCACTTCTATGCTCGCTTTGACCGGGACAACAAAACTCCCGCTATCAAAGTTGCTCCACCCCCGAATGAACAACCCCTCAGTCTCTCCACCTCTGCTGTACAAGACGCACTGAGCAAGGTGAATGAGCACAAAGCTGCCGGCCCCGATGGCATCCCCGGGCGGGTGCTCAGGGCATGTGCTGGACAACTATCCCTGGTCCTCACTGACATTTTCAATCTGTCACTGGCCCAGGGTGTCGTCCCCACTTGCCTCAAGACATCTACCATCGTGCCAGTGCCCAAACAATCAACGACAGGGAGTCTCAACGACTACCGGCCAGTGGCACTCACCCCTGTCATCGCTAAGTGCTTTGAGCGGCTGATCCTGGCTCACCTCAAAGCCAGCCTCCCCCCCACACTGGACTCCCACCAATTTGCCTACCGGTCAAACAGGTCTACAGAGGACGCCATATCGACGGCCCTACACTCTGCCCTGACCCACCTGGACAGCAACAACACCTACATCAGGCTGCTGTTTATTGACTTCAGCTCTGCCTTTAACACTGTCATACCCGCTAGCTTGATCACCAAACTCAGCGGTCTTGGCATCTCCACCTCCCTCTGCAATTGGACACTGGATTTCCTCACTAACAGACCACAGTCTGTTAGGGTCAACAACCTCACCTCCTCCACTATAACACTGAACACCGGCGTGCCACAGGGCTGTGTGCTCAGCCCTCTCCTCTACTCCCTCTTCACGCATGACTGCATCCCCAAGTATGGCTCCAACGCCATCATAAAATTTGCCGATGACACCACGGTGGTAGGACTGATCAGTGATAATGACGAATCAGCCTACAGGGAGGAGGTCCAGCACCTGACTACCTGGTGTGCCAACAATAACCTCGTCCTCAACTCCCAGAAGACGAAGGAAATAATTGTTGACTTTCGGAAGAACAGAGGGGGCAGACACACCCCCATCCATATAAACGGGACTGAGGTGGAGCGGCTCTCCAACTACAAATTCCTCGGGGTACACATCTCGGAGGATCTGTCATGGTCCCTCAACACCTCAAAGCTAATCAAAAAGGCACAGCAGCGCCTTTACTTCCTGAGGAGGCTCAAAAAAGCCCACCTGTCCCCCCAGATCCTGATGAACTTCTACCGCTGCACCATCGAAAGCATCCTGACCACCTGCTTTACGGTATGGTACAGCAGTTGCACCGTGGCAGACAGGAAGGCACTACAACGGGTGGTGAAAACCGCCCAGTACATCATCGGTGCCCCGCTCCCTGCCTTGGATGCCCTCCACCGAAAACGGTGCCTGAAGCGGGCCGGGAAGATCATCAAGGACCCCTCACACCCTAATCATGGACTGTTTGCCCTCCTCCCATCAGGGAGGCGGTACAGGAGCCTCAGGTCCCGCACCAGTAGGACGAAGAACAGCTTCTTCAACTACACCATCCGACTGCTGAACTCAGAGCCCAGCTGATAGACTTGTCTGTACCCTGTATTTATTTATTTTCCATATTGCTACCACTGCACTCTGTATTTATTTTTCTATATCGCTATCACTAAGAACGATGCTAAACTGCATTTCGTTGTACCTATACTTATATTTGTGCAATGACATTAAACTTGAATTGAATTGAACTGAATCTGTGGAGAACATGGATAGGTGACGTTTCACAGAGTGCTGGAGTACCTCAGTGGGTCAGGCAGCATCTGTGGAGAACATGGATAGGTGACGTTTCACAGAGTGCTGGAGTACCTCAGCGGGTCAGGCAGCAACTGCGGAGAACATGGATAGGTGACGTTTCACAGAGTGCTGGAGTAACTCAGCGGGTCAGGCAGCATCTGTGGAGAACATGGATAGGTGACGTTTCACAGAGTGCTGGAGTAACTCAGCGGGTCAGGCAGCATCTGCGGAGAACATGGATAGGTGACGTTTCACAGAGTGCTGGAGTAACTCAGCGGGTCAGGCAGCATCTCTGGAGAACATGGATAGGTGACGTTTCAGGTGGGGACCATTGTATAGACAGACCCACTACTGAGTTATTCCAGCATTTCATGTTTTTGTAAACTAGCACATGCAGTTCTTTGTGTCCTCAATATTATTTTCCTGTTTTACAGGCTATTAAAGAATTTCAATCAGAGGAATTTCTGCAGATTGTCAACGAAGATGAAATATTTAGTTTAAAAATAAAAGACAATTCGCTTTATATATGTGACCCATTTGAGGGAGCAGCTTATGATCATCTAAAAAAGGTGCTTATTTTTATATTTTAATCTTGCCGAATGGGTTTTTATTTTTATGTCACTTGCTGCAAATGCATCAATCAAGCACATTGTGTGTTTGCCTCCATTGGTCAGGGTATTGTGTATAAGAGTCAAGAAGTTATAGGAGGAATAGATCGGGTAGACACACAGAGTCTCTTGCCCAGAGTTGGGGAATTGAGGACCAGAGAACATAGGTTCAAGGTGAAGGGGAAAAGATTTAATAGGAATCTGAGGGGTAACGTTTTCACCCAAAGGATGGTGGGTGTATGGAACGAGCTGCCAGAGGAGGTAGTTGAGTCGGGGACTATCCCTACAATTAAGAAACTGTTGGACAGGTACATGGATGGGGCAGGTCTGGAGGGATACTAGACTAAGTGGGACCCAACGGGTCACACGGGAAGCCTGGTCCCCCAATGCAACCCAATATGCCACCATGGTGTGGACGAGGGGGTGGTGTGGGGGAGGGGGGAGTGTGTGGCCACAGCTTCCACACCTTTGGCCCTGGAACTGTGTAAAATGGGAAGCGGCTGTAAAGGGGGGGTTCCCTTTTACAGCTTGTGGGGAGTCTGGCCCGGGTCAGCACGGCCTGGGCTGCACATAGTAGCAAACTTAGCTGGGCTGCCAGGGGTAAAGTTGCGGGGAGGGCAGGAGTGTTGAGAAGGAGGGGGTCGGGGGATCATGCCAGCAGCTCACTCAGTAGCTCGGGTGGCTGCGAGCGGCCACCGGGTCCGGACAACGGAACCGGCCGCCACCTCGACACCTTTTGCCGGCCGGTCCGCCGGCCATCCACGGTGTCCACGCTGCTGCATCCCAGGCGCTCTCGCACTCTCTCCCCCTCACACACACTCTCTCCCCCTCACACACACACACACACACTCTCTCTCCCTCTCCCTCTCCCTCTCTTCCCCCCCCCCCCCCCCGTTATGTGATGTCCCTGAGCCAGGAAGGCCCCGTTCCTCAGACCTGAACCGCACAGTGCATTGTGGGACAGGCGAAGATGGAGGCTCCCCGGTCCACATTGCCTCCTTGAAGGAGTTTCACATCTTCCTTTCTACTGACTAAACCAAACCCTTCATCCTGTCCCACCAGCCTTTTTTTTTCAAAATGTAGCAACTGAAAATGGGGGCTTAATTGCCGGGAAATACGGTAAATGATGGTCTTAGCGTCATGTTCGGCACGGACATTGTGATCCAAAGCAACTGTTCTTGTCTTGTACTGTTCTACAAACCAAAATATAATTCTCACTCTCACTGTTTTGCATATCCTATGGTGCCCAGATGAAAGTGGGACTGAATTAAATCCATCCGTGTACTTGTATCTATTTTGGAATCATAGATCCATACAGCACATGGATCGGCATGGTGGTGCAGCGGTAGAGTTGTTGCCTCACAGCGCCAGAGACCCGGGTTCCATTCTGACTACGGTGCTGCCTGTGCGGAGCTTTAACGTTCTCCTTGTGATCGCATGGCTTTTCTACGGGGGGGGGGGGGTCAGGTGTACGGTGTGCTGGTGGGTCAGTGCGGACGCTGTGAGCCAAAGGGCCTGTTTCCCCGCTATATCTCTAAAGTCTAAAGCATGGAAACACTGTGACGCTTTGTTCTCCTCTCCAGTTTCCTGAGGTAGAAGTGTCACGGCTGCTATCGAGATCGAGTTATTTTATCCCCACTGAACTGCAGTCAATTACGAAGATTTTGCCACTTTGGGCATAGGGCAAAAATGAACCTTTATTTGCATTGCATTTGTCAGTTTGACACGCTGAATACCAAAATGTGTTGGACAAAGGCTAGCCATGAAAAGACAAAAGGTGTGAGACAAGGATAGAAGAGGTACGAATTGTGAATCTAGAGGAAGGAATGTTGTTGGGGAAGGGTGTTGGTGGCGGGCAGAGCAATCACTGACATCTGGAATTTGTACGGATGAGGGGGCACCTCACTGAATAGTGAAAGGCCTGGTTAGAGCAGATGTGGAGAGGATGTTTCCACATGGGAGGAATAGATCGGGTAGATGCACTGAGTCTCTTGCCCAGACCAATGGAATCGAGAACCTGAGGACACAGGTTTAAGGTGAAGGCGGGAAGAATTTGTAGCGATCTGAGGTGGAAGTTTTTCACACAAATGGTGGTGGGTGTGTGGAAGTGCTACACGGGTGGGTTTAAACTAAGCAGCGGGGGGGTGGAGTCAACAACGTGGAAGCTCGTGCGTGCAGTTAACGGGGAACGTTGAAACTAACAGGGCAGGGGGATGGGAACCAATGCAAGGAAACAGAGGAGGGGTGGACAGAAGCAAAAGGTAGAAGGGAGATAAGAAAAACATACCTGAAAGTTTTGTGCTTTAATGCGAGGAGCATTCGAAATAAGGTGGACGAATTGAATGTGCAGTTAGTAGTTAAGGGATATCATATATTTGGAATTACGGAGACATGGCTCCAGGGTGACCAAGGCTGGGAGCTAAACATGCGGGGGTGTTCGATATTCAGGAAGGATAGACAGAAAGTAAGAGGAAGTGGGTAAAGAGGAGATGAATGCAATAGCAAGGAGAGACATTAGCTTGGATGCTGTGGAATGGGTATGGGTAGAACTGTGAAATAGCCAAGGGTAGTGAAGGGCTGGTTGGAGTTGTATACAGACCCCCAAACAGCAGTAGGGAATTGGGAACAGCATCAAGCTGGAAATTCTTGAGGGGTTATCTAGAACAGTTATCAAGGGTGACTTCAATCTACATTTAGATTGGGCCAACCAAATTGGTAACTGCACTGAGGAGGAGGAATTCCTGGAGTGTATTCAGGATGGTTTTTAAACCAATATGTAGAGGAACCGACTAGAGGACAGGCCATCCTAGACTGGATATTGTGTACTGAGGAAGGATTAGTTAGCGATCTTGTTGTGCAAGGTCCCTTGGGCAACAGTGACCATAATATGGTGCAGTTCTGCATTAGGATGGAGAGGGACCAAATGACCACCTTCTGCTGCTATGACTGATTGAACTTATCTCTTCGCTCTGCAGCTTGGTTGCAGGATTGTCGGTCCACAAGTGGTGATATTTTGTCTTCAACATCAGCGGAATGTACCTGAAGCTGTTCACCCTGTCTACAGCTTGGTCATGGCGGACGTGGTCGTTTCATGCACCAGCCTGGAGAAGAAAACCCGAGTGAGTATAACGGCCATTACTCTGGCTTAAAGACCATCGTTGTACCTTTTTTAGACTTTATCATCAATTTAATTAGGCATTTATCATGATTTAAACTTTCGGGATACAGTGTTGAAACTTGTGTTGATACAGTGTTGAACCTTCGGCCCATCGTGTCCGTGCCGACCAGCGATCACTCTGTACACTAGCACCATCCCACACACTATGGTGAATTTTATATTAAATTAGAGACTGCGTGGAAACAGGCCCTAATGCCCACCTGGTCTGTGCTGACCAGTGATCACACAACACACTCATTCAATCCTACACACTGGGGACGGTTTACAGAAGGCAATTAAACTACAAGCCTGCATATCTCTGGGATGTGCAGGGAAACCGGAGCAACCGGAGCAAGACAACGCTGTCACGGGGAGAACGTACAAATTCCGTACAGAGAGAACCCGTAGTCCAAGATTCAAGAGAGATTATTGTTGTGTGTCCCAGATAGGACAATGACATTCTTGCTTTTCTTCAGCACAACAGAATATAGTAGGCATGAATAAATACAGAACAGATCAGTGTGACCATATACCAATGAATATATATATACAGTGGCTTGCAAAAGTTTTAATACCCCTTGAACTTTTCCACATTTTGTCACGTTACAACCACAAACGTAAATGCATTTTATTGGGATTTTATGTGATAGACCAACACAAAGTGGTGCATAATTGTGAAGTGGAAAGAAAATGATACATGGTTTACAAATTTTATTACAAATAAAAAACTGAAAAGTGTGGCGTGCAAAAGTATTCAGCCCTCCTGAGTCAATACTTTGTAGAACCACCATTCGCTGCAATTACAGCTACAAATCTTTTGGGATATGTCTCTACCAGCTTTGCACATCTAGAGATGGAAATTTTTGCTCATTCTTCTTTGCAAAATGGCTCAAGCTCAGTCAGATTGGATGGAGAGCATCTGTGAACAGCAATTTTCACGTCTTGCCAGAGATTCTCAATTGGATTTAGGTCTGGACTTTGACTGGGCCATTCTAACACATGAATATGCTTTGATCTAAACCATTCCATTGTAGCTCTAAATATATGTTTAGGGTCGTTGTCCTGCTGGAAGGTGAACCTCCGCCCCAGTCTCAAGTCTTTTGCAGACTCCAGCAGGTTTTATTATATGTGAATCCAACAGCTAGAATATTAACAAATCAAATGTTATCAACTAAATTTAATTTATCCCGAGGCTGTAGACAAGGTTGTCCCTTATCCCCACTACTGTTCGCACTTGCAATTGAACCATTAGCTCAAAGCGTGAGATTACATCCTGAAATATATGGGTACGAAACTAGAGAAACTGAAAATAAAATCTCTTTATATGCTGATGATGTATTACTTTATATTACAAAACCGGAAATTAGTATTTTAAATGTATTAAATGTAATAACTGAATTTGGTTCGTTTTCAGGATATAGTATTAACTGGAATAAAAGTGAACTTATGCCAATAAAGGTAAATAATCTACATACATTACAACAATATCCTTTTAAGATAGCAAAAGAAAAAATAAAATACCTCGGAATTCATGTAACAAAAAGATATGATTCTTTATTTAAAGCTAATTTCCCACCATTACTGAATAAACTAAATAAGAATATTTTATATTGGAAAACAATACCTATCTCAATGTTAGGTAGAATTAATGCAATAAAAATGATCTTTGTTCCACAAATACTATATCTTTTCCAATTGATACCAATATACCTTCCTAAAAACTTTTTTTTTTAAGTTGACTCTATAGTCCCCAATTTTATCTGGGAATATAAGAGTCATAGAATAAATAAAAAACACTTATGTAAATAAATGGAGGTCTAGCATTACCAAATTGTATGTTTTATGTTTTATGCAGTTAGTATTAAAAATATGAATTTTGGGCTGGATGAATTGGATAAACAACCAAATTGGTTAAAAATGGAAAAAGAAGATAGTACACCTTTTGACATTAGCACGATTTTATTCGCCAATGCTAAACTAGCTAAGAAAACCCTATAATAGAGAGTGGGATACGTATTTGGAAACAACTTAAGAAAACATTAAAATTGGAATGTATACCACTAGCTCTCCCCATTGTAAACAATGTCACATTTAAACCTTCAATGATGGATAAAGGTTTTTCACAATGGAAACATTATGGAATTAATAGGATGGGTGATCTTTACAGGGAAATCTCCTTTCTTTCATTTCAAGAACTACAAATGTATGAATTACATTCAAAAGATTATTTTAGATATTTACAAATCAGAGACTATGTAAAATCAAACACACAGGAAATTAGAAATAGAAAGGCAGAAATTTTAGATGAATGTCTAAATAAACATCCAAATACAGAAAAGTTGATATATATTTTATTAGAAAATGATGTACCAATGACAGAAACATATAGGCAATCATGGGAAAACGAATTAGGTCAAACAATTAGACCGGAAATATGGAATTAAAGTTTACAAAATATACATCATTGTTCGTTAAATGCTAGACACATCTTGATACAATTTAAAGTACTACGTAGATTACATTATTCCAAATCAAAATTACGTAGATTTTTTTCAAATATACCAGCCATATGTGATAAATGTCAATATTTAGAAGCTAATCTAACGCACTCATTCACAAACTGTATAAAAATTACGACCTTTTGGGCAGAAATTTTTAAGATAATCTCGAATGTTGTTAATACAAATTTGCTTCCTGACTCAAAATTAATAATATTAGGAATATTAGAAACAGATCAATTAATAACAATAAATCAAATAATTTTTTTTGAATACAGTTTAATAATTGTGAAAAAACTAATATTGAAATTTTGGAAAGGTCCTACATCCCCCACAATTAAAATGCGGATCACTCAAATGTCGGAGACACTTCATCTGGAAAGATTAAGACTTGTCCTTCTGGGCAAGTTGGATCAATTCAGAGGGATATGGTCTCCATTTATTGAATATTTAAAGGGTCAAAGTGGTTCAGTGCGAGAACCTGACTGATGCCTGAACGAAGAAATAGACGAAGATTTACATATAATAACCCATGATATATCTCCAATAATGTACAAACTGCTTAATACTTCATTCATCTTTCTGAATCTCTATCTTTATTTTTCTCTTATATTTCCTATCTATATAAAAAAATGAAAAATTCATAGAAGTACAAATTAGAAATAATTGTTAATATTAATAATATTAAGAATGTATATGACATGTATATCCTTATCTTGATATGTACTTACTTCTAATAAAGAATATTTAACAACAACAAAAAAAAGAACCACCATTCGCTGCAATTACAGCTACAAATCTTTTGGGATATGTCTCTCCCAGCTTTGCACATCTAGAGACTGAAATTTTTGCCCATTCTTCTTTGCAAAATAGCTCAAGCTCAGTCAGATTGGATGGAGAATGTCGTGAACAGCAATTTTTAAGTCTTGCCAGAGATTCTCAATTGGATTTAGATCTGGACTTTGACTGGGCCATTCTAACACATGAATATGCTTTGATCTAAACCATTCCATTGTAGCTCTAGCTATATGTTTAGGGTCGTTGTCCTGCTGGAAGGTGAACCTCCGCCCCAGTCTCAAGTCTTTTGCAGACTCTAACAGGTTTTCTTCCAAGATTGCCCTGTATTTGGCTCCATCCATCTCCCCATCAACTCTGACCAGCTTCCCTGTCCCTGCTGAAGAAAACCATCCCCACAGCATGATGCTGCCACCACCATGTTTCACAATGGGGATGGTGTAGAAACATAGAAAATAGGTGCAGGAGTAGGCCCTTCGAGCCTGCACCGCCATTCAATGTGATCATGGCTGATCATCCAACTCAGTATCCCGTACCTGCCTTCTCTCCATACCCCCTGATCCCTTTAGCCACAAGTGCCACATCTAACGCCCTCTTAAATATAGCCAATGAACTGGCCTCAACTACCTTCTGTGGCAGAGAATTCCAGAGACTCACCACCCTGTGTGCTCATCACCCTGTGTTCAGGGTGATGTGCAGTGTTAGTTTTCCGCCACACATAGTGTTTTGCATTTAGGCCAAAAACTTCCATTTTGGTCTCTTCAGACCAGAGCACCTTCCTCCACATGTTTGCTGTGTCCCCCACATGGCTTGTGGCAAACTGCAAACCGGACTTCTTATGGCTTTGTTTCAACAATGGCCTTCTTCTTGCCACTCTTCCATAAAGGCCCAATTTGTGGAGTGCACGACTAATAGTTGTCCTGTGGACAGATTCTCCCACCTGAGCTGTGGATCTCTGCAGCTCCTCCAGAGTTACCATGGGCCTCTTGACTGCTTCTCTGATCAATGCTCTCCTTGCCCGGCCTGTCAGTTTAGGTGGACGGCCATGTCTTGGTAGGTTTGCAGTTGTGCCATACTCTTTCCATTTTCAGATGATGGATTGAACAGTGCTCCGTGAGATGTTCAAAGCTTGGGATATTTTTTTATAACCTAACCCTGCTTTAAACTTCTCCACAACTTTATCCCTGATCTGTCTGATGTGTTCCTTGGGCTTCATGATGCTGTTTGTTCACTAATGTTCTCTAACAAACCTCTGAGGCCTTCACAGAACAGCTGTATTTATACTGAGATTAGATTACACACAACTGGACTCTATTTACTAATTAGGTGACTTCTGAATGCAATTGGTTGCACTGGATTTTATTTAGGGGTATCAGTGTAAAGGGGGCTGAATACTTTTGCACGCCACACTTTTCAGTTTTTTATTTGTAAAAAAATTTGAAAAACATGTATCATTTTCCTTTCACTTCACAATTGTGCGCCACTTTGTGTTGGTCTATCACATAAAATCCCAATAAAATACATTTACATTTGTGGTTGTAACGTGACAAAATGTGGAAAAGTTCAAGGGGTATGAAAACTTTTGCAAACCACTATATACACACATAAATAAGCAGATAAAGTGCAATGGGCTATTAATGATCAGAGTTTTGTTTGAGTTGAGTTTAATAGCCTGATGGCTGTGGGGAAGTAGCTATTCCTGAACCTGGATGTTGCAGATTTCAGGCTTCTGTACCTTCCACCTGAAGGCAGCGGGGAGATGAGTATGTGGCCAGGATGGTGTGGGTCCTTGATGATGCTGGCAGCCTGTTTGAGGCAGCGACTGCGATAGATGGAACCCGGGTCTCTGGCGCTGTGAGGCAGCTCCATGTGCCCCTATTGATTGAGTCACAGGAGCCAAAATTGGGCATTCGGCCCATCATGTCTACTCCGCCACTCAATCATGGCTGATATATCTTTGCCTCTTAACCCCATTTTCCTGCCTTCTACCCATAACCCTTACTAATCAAGAACCTGTCAGTCTCCGCTTTAAAAATACCCAAATGACAGCCTGCACACCGTCTTTGGCAATGAACTCCACAGATACACCATTATCTGGCTAAAGAAATTCCTCCTCATCTCCATCCTAAAGGTACGTTCGTTTATTCTAAATCGTCTTTTGTTCTCTACCACTAGTGGACACATCTTCTCCAGCTCTGTTCTAACTAGACATAGAGGTTTGAAGGCCCTGTTACTGTGCACCGTTCAATAAAACACACAATACATTTATATTCAATTATTTATTCACCGACATCAAATATAAATGAATTATTAAATGCAATCAGTCTGTTGAGTTTGTCTTCATTTAATTGTGTAGAATGTTGTATTTCCTTATGATGCAAAGATTTTGTTAACTACATGACAAAAGCTACTAAAATTTAATTAACGTTTAAATATTTTTGTCTTTGATTTAACTATTTAATAATTTGTTCAGTGCTGACATCAAATATAAATTAAATGTTAAATAAAATTGACCGGCATTAGTTGCAGGGATAAACTGAACATGGGTAGACAAAAGTGCTGGAGAAACTCAGCGGGTGCGGCAGCATCTATGGAGTGAAGGAAATAGGCAACGTTTTGTGCCGAAACCCTTCTTCAGACTGATGTAGGGTTGGGGGGGGGCGGGAAGGAGAAAGGAAGAGGAGGAGCCCTAGGGCTGAGGGAGAGCTGAGAAGGGGAGGAAACAGCAAGGACTACCAGAAATTGGAGAAGTCAATGTTCAAGCCGCTGGGGTGCAAACTTCCCAAGCGGAATATGAGGTGCTGCTGCTCCAATTTCCGGTGGGCCTCACTCTGGCCATGGAGGAGGCCCAGGACAGGAAGATTGGATTCAGAATGGGAGGGGGAGTGAAGTGCTGAGCCACAGGGAGATCAGGTTAGTTAATGCGGACCAAGCAGGGGTGTTTGGCGAAACGATCAACAAGCCTGCGCTTGGTCTCACTGATGTAGATCAGCTGACATCTAGAGCAGCGGATGAGGTTGGAGGAGATGCAGGTGAACCTCTGTCGCAACAGGAAAGACTGCTTGGGTCCTTGAATGGAGTCGAGGGGGGAGGTAAAACAACACGTGTAGCATCCCTTGCGGTTGCAAGGGAAAGTGCCCGGGGAGGGGGTGGTGCGGGTAGGAAGGGAAGAATTGACCAAGGGGTTACGGAGGGAGCGGTCTTTGCGGAAAGCAGACAGAGGGGAGATGGGAAGATGTGGCAAGTGGTGGGGTCACGTTGGAGGTGGCGAAAATGACAGAGGACTATTTGGACTATGACGGAGAACATATCCAGTTTTGGTTTAGGTTAGTTTATTATTGTCACGTGTACTGAGGTACAGTGAGAAGCTTTTTTGTCGAGTGCTGTCCAGTCAGCGAAAAACCTATACATGATTACAATCGAGCCATCCACAGTGTACAGATACAGGATAAAGGGAATAACGGTTTAGTGCAAGATAAAGTCCAGTAGAGTCCGATTAAAGATAGTTTGATGGTCTCCAATAAGGTAGATGGTAGTTTGCTCACTAGTTGTGGCATGCTTGTTCAGTTGCCTGATAACAGCTGGGAAGAAACTGCCCCTGAATCTGGAGGTGTGCGTTTTCATGCTTCTGGGAGAGGAGAGGAGAGGAGAGGGAGTGATTGGGTAAGATTGGTCCTTGATTATGCTGCTGGCCTTGCCAAGGCAGCCGGAGGAGTCAATTGAAGGGAGGTTGCTTTGTGTGATGGTCTGGGCAGTCCGTGTCCACAACTCTGCAATTTCTTGCCATCTTGGATGGAGCTGTTCCCAAACCATGCTGTGAGGCATTGTAGTCAGAGGGTGGTGAATCTGTGGAATTCTTTGCCACAGAAGGCCATGGAGGCCGTCTAGATATGTTTAAGGCAGAGATAGATAGATTCTTGATTAGTATGGGTGTCAGAGGTTATGGCGAGAAGGCAGGAGAATGGGGTTAGGCGGGAGCGATAATAAGCCATGATTGAATGGCGGAGTAGACTTGATGGGCCGAATGGCTTAATTCTACTCCTTATGATCCCGATCAAATGCTTTCTAAGGCGCGAAGGGCCAATAATTCTACATTCTCAGTTTCAATTTAGTTTATTGCCACGTGCACAGTGAGAAACATAGAAACATAGAAAATAGGTGCAGGAGTAGGCCATTCGCCCCTTCGAGCCTGCACCGCCATTCAATATGATCATGGCTGATCATCCAACTCAGTATCCTGTACCTGCCTTCTCTCCATACCCTCTGATTCATTTAACCACAAGGGCCACATCTAACTCCCTCTTAAATGTAGCCAACGAACTGGCCTCAACTACCTTCTGTGGCAAAGAATTCCACAGATTCACCACTCTCTGTGTGAAAAATGATTTTCTCATCTCGGTCCTAAAAGACTTCCCCCTTATCCTTAAACTGTGACCCCTTGTCCTGGACCTCCCAACATCGGGAACAATCTTCCTGCATCTAGCCTGTCCAACCCCTTAAGAATTTTGTAAGTCTCTATAAGATCCCCCCTCAATCTTCTAAATTCCAGCGAGTACAAGCCGAGTCTATCCAATCTTTCTTCATATGGAAGCTATTGTTGCGTGCTATCCGGTCAGTAGAAAGACAATGTATGATTACAATCGATCCGTCCACAGTGTACATGATAAGGGAATAATGTTTACTGCAAGGTAAAGCCAGCAAAGTCCGATCAAAGATAGTCCGAGGGTTACACCACATCCACTGGCTCTCCCTTATCCATTTTCCTAGTTACATCTTCAAAAAATTCCAGAAGATTAGTCAAGCATGATTTCCCCTTTGTAAATCCATGCTGACTCGGACCGATCCTGTTACTGCTGTCCAAATATTCGGCTATCTCATCTTTTATAATTGACTCCAGCATCTTCCCCACCAGTCGTTACCTCCGAAGACTAAATAAGCTGTGTGTTATCTCCAAAGGACGATGTACATCAGCAGGTCCAGCTGATGGGTGGTCGCATCATCCGTGATTACAACACCTCAGTCACTCACCTGATCGCTGGGGAGGTTGGAAGCAAGAAGTACCTGGTGGCGGCCAGTCTGAACAAACCCATCGTACTTCCATCCTGGGTCAGCGCTTGCTGGGTGAAAGCACAGCAGAGGTGAGTGCTCGTAGCTTCCCAGCCAAAGCCCCTTCAACCCAACTTGCCCACGCTGACCAACATGCCCCATCTACACGAGTTCCATTATTAGTGATGCTATCAGTGGTGCTGGTTTCCGACGGGCACGGTGACGGACGCACCACACATCTCTGTCCTCCATGGAGCTGGCAAGCTCCTGTTTTGTCTCTACACATGCGTCTTCAGCATCATGTTGATGGGCTGTCACGGGTCACGTCTTCCAAGGGTGGGTTCCCACAGCACAAACTTGTTTGCTGACATTTCTGGGTGGCAGTGACCAGCGAGCCTCATCCTCCACTACCTGCTCTTCTCGGTCAGAGGTGGATTGTCCCCATAGAGCAGGGCGTGTGGCCCGTATCCCTCTACACCTGTCCGATCCATGTTGCTCTATAAAGGTTCTTCAATGTTGCCATTGTACCAGCCTCAACTACTTTCTCTGGTAGCTCGTTCCATGCACCCATGGGCGGAAAAGGCTATCAAAACATGGGGGGGGGGGGGGGTGGGGGGGCACAATTTCTTGTTGGGCGCATGCGCACACACGCAAGGCTTCGGCCATGGGCCCTGTGGACGGTAACATCGGGAGCTGACCTGGTTGTGACCGACTCCGAACTCCAGCAACAGCAGCTTCGTCCGCCCCGAGTCGTGGGGCTTGAATCGGCCCGTTCGCGGGGCCTTTCATCACCTGGCGCGGCTTAAAACCAGCCGCGGGATCTTCCACCGCCCGGCAGGGGCTTCAACATCGGGAGCCTCGATGTCTTCGACGCAGCAATTTGACCGCAGGGCGGTGGAAGATCCCAAGACCGATTCAAGCTCCGCTCTATGATCTTTGCTCCACAGACGTCTCCCTCCTCCAATCACCACGCTCTATCCTCAGTCCCACCCCCCCTACTTCCACCTCCGACCGACACCTCCCTTCTCCAACGATTGCGCTGAATCATCATGTCGCCCCCCCCCCCCCCCCCACTGCCTGCTGACCAACGTCTCGCTCGTCCAATCGGCGCCCTCCCTCGATCAGCAGTCCCACCCCCACTGTCTCGCGGAAAGCGGAGACTTTTAATAGACTTTTTTTCAACTAATTTCAAAATCCTGATTATTAAACATGGGGGGGGGGGATTGTCCCCCTCCTCGAAACATGAGTATTTCACTGTGAGCTGGGTAGAGAGGCTTCACTCACAACAAAACGATGTAATTGCATCATTACCGTTTGTGAATGTTCCACAACCACATACATAGTGAAAGATTAATCTTTATTCCATAATTAATCCCGAACATTCAAACTGCCAGCCATTCATACCCAGCTCGGCGTGGCTTCTGACAGCCGGCTGATCTCGTTAGTGTAGTACCGTAATACCTTGTAATGGGTGGCATGCATATATGTGTAGTGGAGATTCTAAATGGCATGGATTAATTTGGGTTAATCTACAATCACGTATACAGATGTGACTTTTGCTTTCTCCCAAGCAGAATGATTGACCTTGCAGATGTGAACATGGAAGAGCACCTGTGCCCCCCGTTCTTGGGCTGCACCATCTGTGTGACGGGACTCAGCAGCTCGGACAGGCAGGAGGTGCAGCGAGCGACCCTAGAGAACGGGGGTCGCTACACCGGACAGCTGAAGATAAACGAATGCACACATCTCATTGTGCACGAAGCTAAAGGTAACGGCACCCTCCACGCCGATTTCCCCACCTTGTAATCCTAGACAATAGGTGATGGAGGAGGCCATTCAGCCCTTCAAGCCGGCACTGCCATTCACAGAAACGTAGAAAATAGGTGATGGAGGAGGCCATTCAGCCCTTCAAGCTGGCACCGCCAGTCATAGAAAATAGGTGCAGGGGGAGGCCATTCGGCCCTTCGAGCCAGCACCGCCATTCATTGCGATCATGGCTGATCATCCCCAATCAGGACCCTGTGCCTGCCTTCTCCCCATATCGCTTGATTCCATTAGCCCCATAGAGCTCTATCTAACTCTCTCTTAAATCCATCCATTGATTTGGCCTCCACTGCCCCCTGTGGCAGGGAATACCACAAATTCACAACTCTCTGGGTGAAAAAGATTTTTCTCACCTTAGTCTGAAATGGCCTCCCCTTTATTCTAAGACTGTGGCCCCTGGTTCTGGACTCACCCAATATTGGGAACATTATTCCTGCATCTAACTTGTCCAGTCCTTTTGAAATTGTATATATTTCTGTAAGACCCCCTCATCCTTCTAAACTCCAGTAAATACAAGCCTAGTCTTTTTATTCTTTCCTCATATGACAGTCCCGCCATCCAAGGGATCAATCTCGTGAACCTACGCTACACTGCCTCAATCACAAGGATGTCCTTCCTCAAATTAGGAGACCAAAACTGTACAAATACTCCAGATGTGGTCTCACCAGAGCCCTATACAACTGCAGAAGAACCTTTTTACTCCTGTATTGAAATCCTCTTGATATGAAGGCCAACATTCCATGAGCTTTCTTTACTGCCCGCTGCACCTGCACGGCAACTTTCAGTGACCGGTGTACAAGGGCACCAGGGTCTCTCTGTACCTCCTCTTTGCCTAACTCCATTGAGATAATAATCTGCCCCCTTGTTTTTGACACCAGTGGATAACTTCACATTTGTCTATATTATACTGCATCTGCCAACTCACTCAACCTGTCCAGGTCACCCTGCAACCTCCTAACATCCTCTTCACAGTTCACACTACCACCCAGCTTTGTGTCATCCGCAAACTTGCTAGTGTTGCTCCTAATTCCCTCTTCCAAATCATTAATATATATATATGGTAAACAGTTGCGGCCCCAACACCGAGCCTTGCGGCACTCCACTTGCCACTGCCTGCCATTCTGAAAAGGACCCGTTCACTCCTACTCTTTGCTTGTTCACTGTGATAATGGCTGATCATCCACAATTAGTACCCCGTTACTGCCTTCTCCCCATATCCCCTGACTCCGCTATTTTTAAGAGCTCTATCCAACTCTCTCTTGAAAGTATCCAGAGAACCGGCCTCCACCGCCCTCTGAGGCAGAGAATTCCACAGATTCACAACTTTCTGGGTGAAAAAGCTATTCCTCATCGCCGTTCTAATGGCTTACTCCTTATTCTTAAACTGTGGCCCCTGGTTCTGGTCCCCAACATCGGGAACATGTTCCCTGACTCTAGCTCTCCCTTGAAAGCAGGTAGAGTAATTATTCTGAATGAATGAGTGAGTGTACGTAAATTCCTTGTATGCATACATACTGGGCCAATAACAGTTTTATTCATCATTTATTCAACACCTTTGTGCGTGATAACCTTTGATCACAATAACACATTCAAATACAGTCGCCCCCCTTCGGTCATGACTGACCATGGGTGATGCATCATAGTTTGCAGGTGATGTGTAGTCAGATGCAAGCCTGGGCGATGTCATATGGAGGACAGGCCGTTGCCCATGCAGCACGTCCCCCCTCTCCTGATCGATCCAAAGGAACAGCAGCGCGGTCTCAGGGGCTGAGGTTGTAGACAACGACGAACTGCCTTAGGGGCTCCGACTCTGGATTTTCTTGAGGTTTACTCCTGGAGCCTTTTCCATGACTGGATATGGCCACAGGACAGTGGAGGTTTTAAATCAGAGTTTTCCCTCTCCTAGACGGACTGCCTTCCCAGGCTGACGGACGAGCCCCATCTGCCCGAGACTCGTGGGGGCGGGAGCGTCCACCTTCCCTTGCAGGTCTATAGCACCTGCCCACTGCCCAAATACTTGGCCTCCTTGGCCAATAGCTTTTTTATTCATTATTTATTCAACACTTTTGTGCATGATAACCCAGTAAAATAGAATGAATGAATGAATTCAACCGTATGAGCCATTAATCTGCTTGTGCTTTCTGCTCTTTGCCCAGGTCAGAAGTATGAATGTGCACTAAAGTGGAATATATACTGCGTGTCCATCCAGTGGTTCTTTGACTCCATAAAGCAGGGTGCTTGCCAAGATGAAGGCAATTATAAGGTTGAATCAGACAGAAAATCGAAAGAATCGGCTCCAAGCACCTCAACTCCAACAAATATTGGAGATGCACTGAAACGTAAGGAGGACACAAATTGCGTTGTTTGTGTGTTTTTTATTCACTGGTGGTGTGGGATTTGATATTTCTAAATTGTTTTAATATGAAAGGTACCAAAATCTTTCAACCATACTTTATTGTCACATGCACCTAGGTGGAGTGAAATTCTTTGTTCTGCATACAATTCAGTAAAATCATACTATAGAGAAACAAAATGTTTAAGGAGGAACTGCAGACGCTGGAAAATCGAAGGTAGACAAAAATGCTGGAGAAACTCAGCGGCAGAGGCAGCATCTATGGAGCGAAGGAAGTAGGCGACGTTTCGGGTCGATGCTGCCTCTCCCGCTGAGTTTCTCCAGCATTTTTGTCTACGTATAGATATTGATAAGTACAAAACGATTGTAGCTACGAATACTACAATCTCTACCAGGGGTGGCGCAGCGGTAGAGTAGCTGCCTCACAACGCCAGAGACCCGGGTTCCATGCTGACTACGGGTGTGTCTGTGTGGAGTTTGTACGCTCTCCACGTGACCTGCGTTGTTTTTCCCCATGCTCCAAAGACGTGCAGGTTAATTGGTTTGGTATAAATGTTTAAAAAATGCCCCAGTGTAGGATAGGGCTAGTGTGCAGGGACCGCTGGTCGGAGCGGACTCGGTGGGCCAAACAGCCTGTTTTCTGCTCTGTATCTCTGAACTAAACTTCACCGAGGCAGCATCACCACGTACCTGGTGCCAACTTGTGCCCTTCAAGTTTCAACGTTCTTAACAGCACACTCTTATCTTGGCCTTCAAGGCCTGTTGTCCTGGCCAGGACACTGGGTGATCTGGCCTGGCGATGGTCATAAGATCATAAGTGATAGGAATAGAATTAGGCCATTCGGCCCATCAAGTCTACACAGCCATTCAATCATGGCTGATCTATCTCCCTCCTAACCCCTCTCCTGCCTCTGATAGATCACGCTCCATGCTCTTGCACTCTAAGGAATAAAGTCCTCGCCTGCTCAACCCCTCCCTTTAGCTTAGGCCCTCGAGCTGATTTTCTAAAGGACCTGTCCCACTTTCACAACCTAATTCACGACCTTTTTTACTCGTGGACATTTTTCATCATGCTAGGGAAAAAAAGCAATTTCTTTAGCCAGAGGATGGTGTATCAGTGGAATTCATTGCCACAGACGGCAGTGGAGGCCGTCATTTGGGTATTTTTAAAGCGGAGACTGGCAGGTTCTTGATTAGTACGGGTTATGGGGAGAAGCCAGGAAAATGGGGTTGAGAGGCAAAGATAGATCAGCCATGATTGACAGCATGTGGGACAGGCCCTTAATCAAGTTGTGGTTATGCAAAACCACGTCAATTGGGGTTATTTAATTAGGTTTCGATGTATTATTATTGTCATGCTTACAGAGGTACAGTGAAAAGCTTTGTTTTGCATGCTATCCAATCAATACTATACAGAAATACATTGTCTCTGGGACGTGGGTGGGTGAGGGGTGACAATATCAATTGTTTTCCCAGGGTGGAGTTGTCCAGCACTACAGAGCACAGCTATAAGGTGAGCCGGGGGGGGGGGGGGGGGGGAACGACACAGAGGATGATGGGTGCCTGGAAAGCATTGCCTGGGGGTG
Organism: Raja brachyura; assembly: GCA_963514005.1. Next base: position 156,171,663 of record OY740782.1, on the reverse strand, counting down.
GTAGAGGCAGATACGAGAGTGATGTCTCAGAAGCTTTTAAATAGTCACAATGATTTCAGGAAATAAAGGGATATGGATCTACTCATATCACTTATCACCACTATCATGAGAGGAATAGACCTAGTAAACTCTCAGATAGACAAAAGTGCTTGAGAAACTCAGCGGGTGAGGCAGCATCTACGGAGAGAAGGAATAGGCGATGTTTCAGGTCGAGACCGTCGGACTGATGTCGGGGGGATGGGGGGGTCGGGGAAAAGAAAGGAAGAGGCAGAGACAGTAGGCTTGTGGGAAAAAGCAAGGACTATCTGAAATTATAGAAGTCAATGTTCATACCGCTGGGGTGTAAATACCCAAGTGAAAAATGAGGTGCTGCTCCTCCAATTTACGCTGGGCCTCACTCTGACAATGGAGGAGGCCCAGGACAGAAAGGTTGGATTGGGAATGGGAGGGGGAGTTGAAATGCTGAGCCACCGGGAGATCAGGTTGGTTAATGCGAACTGAGCGGAGGTGTTAGGCGAAGCGATCACCCAGCCTGCGCTTGGTAAGCCCTCCGAATCTGAGGGAGTAGGGGAACCGACAACCACAAGACACAGGTTTAAGGTGAGGGGGAAAAGATTGAATAGGAACCTGAGGGGTAACCTTTTTACATAAAGGGTGGTGGGTGTGTGGAACGAGCTGCCGGAGCTGGTAGTTGAGGCTGGGATGATCGAAATTGTAAAGACGGGTACATAGATAGGACAGGTTTGGAAGATATGGGCCAAACGCAGGCAGGTGGGACTAGTGTAGGTGGGGCTTGTTGGTTGGCATGGGCAAGTTGGGCCGAAGGGCCATTTTCAACAGTATGACTCTAAAGTAATTCATAGGAAGACAATTAGGCCATTCAGCCCATCAAGTCTACTCCGCCATTCACTCATGGCTAATCTATCTTTCCTTCTCAACCTCATTCTTCTGCCTTCTCCACATAACCTCTGACACCCGTACTAATCAAGAATCTATCAATCTCTGCCTTAAAAATATCCATTGATTTGGCCTCCACAGCCTTCTGTGGCAATGAATTCCACAGATTCACCACCCTCTGACTAAAGAAATTCCTCCTCATCTCCTTCCTAAAGGTATGTCCTTTTATTCTGAGGCTGTGACCTCTGGTGTTCGACTCTCCCACTATTGGAAAGACAATAGACAACAGGTGCAGCAGTAGGCCATTCGGCCCTTCGAGCCAGCACCGCCATTCACTGTGACCATGGCTGATCGTCCACAATCAGTACCCCGTTCCTGCCTTCTCCCCATATCCCCTTGACTCCGCTATCTTTAAGAGCTCTATCTCTCCACAGGAAGAAACATCCTGTCCACATCCACCCTATCCAGATCTTTCACTAAAGTGGCGTCATGCTGTAGATTTATTCTCGGCTGCAAGATGCGTTTCACTCATTTCATTGACTCTGTGTTACGTTTGGCCTTTTGCCTTTCTTCAGCTCGACCTCTATCGGACTTGAGCCACATTGCCAACGTCAGCATGAACGGCATCAATGAGACTGCACTCACCTCCGCCATGACCACTCGGGTGGACATGCCTGACCACCAGCTGGAAGCCTTGGATCTCAGTCTTTCTGCCGTTCCCGACGACTTGTTGGATGGATGCAAAGTAAGCAATGTTTAAACTTGCTTCCAGTGAGTTGTATCACGGGATAATTACATTGGCGGGAACTATAAAGGTCAACTGTTATGCTTCATTTTTGATCACACATAAACATTTTTTATGACTGCGGGCATCAGGGGTTATGGGGAGAAGGCAGGAGAGAGATAGAGATTTATAACAAGAGGAATCGAATATAGGAGCAAAGAGGTCCTTCTGCACTTGTACAGAGCCCTAATGACACCACACCTGGAGTATTGTATGCAGTTTTGGTCTCCTAATTTGAGGAAGGACATTCTTGCTATTGAGGGAGTGCAGCGTAGGTTTACAAGGTTAATTCCCGGGATGTCGGGACTGAGAGAATGGAACAGCTGGGCTTGTACACTCTGGAGTTTAGAAGGATGAGAGGGGATCTCATTGAAACATGTAAGATTGTTAATGGTTTGGACACGCGGGAGGCAGGAAACATGTTCCCGATGTTGGGGGAGTCCAGAACCAGGGGCCACAGTTTACGAATAATGGGCAAGCCATTTAGAACGGAGACGAGGAAACACTTTTTCTCACAGAGAGTTGTGAGTCTGTGGAATTCTCTGCCTCAGAGGGCGGTGGAGGCCGGTTCTCTGGATGCTTTCACGAGAGAGCTAGATAGGGCTCTTAAAGATAGCGGAGTCAGGGGATATGGGGTCAAGGCAGGAACGGGGTACTGATTGGGGATGATCAGCCATGATCACATTGAATGGCGGTGCTGGCTCAAGGGGCCGAATGGCCTCCTCCTGCACCTATTGTCTATTATCTATTATCAGGCATGATTGAATGGCGTAGATTTGATGGACCAATGGCATAATTCCACTCCTATTGCTTACGACCTTACGATTTGAATGGAGGAGTAGACTTGATGGACCAATGGCATAATTCTTCTCCTATAACTTTAGGAACATGAACATTTTAAGAGCAGTCTCATATATATATATATATATATATATATAAAATAACAAAACGCAAAATGCTGGAGCAACCGCAGCGTGACACGTGGGCGCCGCCGTTTATGGCGCCATTGTTCAAAGTCTGTAGATCGGGGGTCACTCAAGTCTTAATGAAGGTCTTTGGATCCTACTCACTGTGTGTATGATTTACGACAATACAACATGGTGGGTTTTTTCTTTGTTTTTTGTGTAAACAGTATGTTTTTAACAAACAGCTCATGACTGGGAGAGAAAAGGGCCTGTCCCACGTTCCCCAGTTATTCACAGATTCTCCCGAGTTTTCAAACTTGCAGAATGTTCGTAACGAGTCCGTAGGAGTCCGTGGATATATCCTCGCGGCTCGTTATGCCAGCTGCAGGTACTCTGGGCTTTTTTTTTACTCGTGGACATTTTTCGTCAGGCTGGAAAAAAACGTCCCGACTTATCTGATGCCCCGAGTACCTACGGCTGGCATAGCGAGTCGCTATGATATATCTACGGACTCCTACAGCCAAATACGGACTCGTTACGAACATTCTGCGAGTTTGAAAATTTGGGAGAATTCGTGAATAACTCGGGAAAGTGGGTCAGGCCCGAAAGGGAAAAGGCACAGTATGACTCATAGCATGAGCGGCACTGATCTACAAAGTCCAAAGTTGTTTTTTTAGGTATAAAAAAATCTGACGTGTGGATGTCTATTTGTCAGATCTATCTATCTGGATTTGGTGGTAAAAAGTTGGACCAGTTAAGGCGGATGATCAACTTTGGAGGTGGAGTTCGGTTTAATCAAACCTCTGAAGATGTCACGCACGTCATCGTGGGGGAGGAAGACAAGGAGCTGAAGCAGTGTTTGAACAAATTGTCACACAGGTACAGTCACCGCATGCTTGGTACAAAAACAACACAACTTGAAGTCAATGACATGTGATTATTGCACTGTATATAATTGCACATTAAATCTATGTAGTAGGCTCGCATTATACCAGACCACAAGGAGTAAGGTAGACAAAAATGCTGGAGAAACTCAGCGGGTGAGGCAGCATCTATGGAACGAAGGAAATAATTGCCTTCACTCCACAGATGCTGCCTCACCCGCTGAGTTTCTCCAGCATCTTTATCTATCTTTGATTTTGCAGCATCTGCAATTCCTTCTTAAACAAGGAGTAGGGTGAGGTGTGTGCTGTCCGTTATTGCCGTTTGCCTGCTGTAACGGAGTGAGGGGGGAATAAAGTTTAAGCCAAGGCAGGGAGTGAGGAAATATGCTGTAGGATGGGGTGTTAAACTGAGGGGGGGGGTTCACAGGCCAGGGAGCCACAGAGACCCCGGCCCCACTCGCGGTGGGTGCCAGGGGACGGTCCTGGTACTCATGCCTCCCTCACGCCGCTCCCTCTCTCCCCGACGGTAACTGGCAGCAGTGGGGTGCGGTGCACCGGGACCCTCGGCCCCCTATAATCGAGATGTAAACCGTCATGTCGCGGTCTGACTGTGAGGGTGCTCCCCGACCTACGATGGTGGTTAGTTTCCGATAAACCAATCGTAAATGGAACATATCGCAAGTCGAGAACGCATTTAATACGTTGTGAGTGGAAGTGAGGCGCGGACGGCTGCCGTTGCCCGCTGTTTGCACCATCGTAAAGTCGAAATATCGTGCGTCCAAGCATCGTAAATCGGGGAGCATCTGTACATTGCAGAACAAATGCTGTTGTAAGCTGTTTCCTGGTTTAGGCAAGAAAGTCTTACATGGTTCGACACGGTGGCGCAGCGGTAGAGTTGCTGCCTCACAGCGCCGGAGATCCGGGTTCCATCCTGACGACGGGTGTTTGGCTGTACGGAGTTCGTACGTTCCACCTATGACCTGCGTGGGTTTTCTGTGAGATCGTTGGTTTCATCTCACACTGCAAAGAGGCACAGGTCTATTGGTTAATTGGCTTGGTATAAACGTAAAATGAACCCTGGCATGTGTAAGGGGATAGCTGGTGGTCGTGGGCCGAAGGGCCTGTATCCTGCACCTATTGTATATTCTCTATTCAGCCCGCCGATCGGCTGCGGAAGTCCCGATGAGGTCGAGATCGACCGGTCGCCTCACCCGGCCAAGGTGCCACAATGTCGGGGGGAGTTTCAAGTGCGCTCTGGTAACTTTGCCCGGATTAGCGGAGGGAGTGAACCACCAGTCGCCTGGACACGGCATGATGGAAATACTCAGCAGGCCAGACAATCGTCAGTAAAAAGAGAACAGAATTACATTTCGGGTTGAAGGGATAAAATGCAAAGAGTTACCTGTGTAGAGATTTGAATGTTTATTCATGTTCATTGCAACGGTTGAATGGAATGATGTTTACTGGACTCATCCCTGCACCAGGCCTCACGTGGTTACAGCAAAGTGGTTAGTGGATTGCTTCTGCGAGAAACGTCTCCTTGCTGCGGAGCCGTACTTCAGTCTGGGTTATCAGCCGGCTGTTCCAGTGCCAGGACGCGGCAGCGGAGACCAAACGCACTCCACTCTGAAGGGCAGTAACGCATCGAAAGCAGCCGCAGCCGCAGCCAGTTGTGCCGCCGAGCAGCAGGCTGACGATGACCTCCTGCTGCAGTACCTGGACAACGACGCTACTCTGGGTGAGAAACTAATCTTACTATCTTCTTTACTCAGAGGCCGGTGAATCTGTGGAATTCTTTGCCACAGAAGGCTGTGGAGGACAAGTCAGTGGATATATTTAAAGCTGAGAAAGATAGAAACATAGAAAACAGGTGCAGAGTAGGCCATTCGGCTCTTCGAACCAGCACAATCATTCATTATGATCATGGATGATCGTCTAAAATCAGTACCCCGTTCCTGCTTTTTCCCCCCTTATCCCCTGATTCCGTTAGCCCCAAGGACAATAGACAATAGGTGCAATAGTAGGCCACTCGGCCCTTTGAGCCAGCACCGCCATTCAATGTGATCATGGCTGATCATCCCCAATCAATACCCCGTTCCTGCCTTCTCCCCATATCCCCTGACTCCGCTATCTTTAAGAGCCCTATCTAGCTCTCTCTTGAAAGCATCCAGAGAACCGGCCTCCGCCGCCCTCTGAGGCAGAGAATTCCACAGACTCACCACTCTCTGTGAGAAAAAGTGTTTCCTCGTCTCCGTTCTAAATGGCTTACCCCTTATTCTTAAACTGTGGCCCCTGGTTCTGGACTTCTCCAACATCGGGAACATGTTTCCTGCCTCTAGTGTGGAAATTAGGGGACCAAAACAGCACACAATCGAAAAATGCACACAATTAACAAAGGTCCACTTTTGTCAGGATTGAACCGGGGTCTCTGGCGCGCAGAGGCAGCAACTCTACCGCTGCGCCACTGTCCTGTTATTTTCTTGCGATCCGCCTTAGTTAAACCTACACTTTGAATTATCTCTCGTCTGTCTGATAACATTTCTTACTGTCTGATTTTCCCCTTGCGTTTCAACAAATTATCAATGCTAACTACATTTTTTTTTCCCGTGTCGCGCAGACGTTCCTGAAAATGTGGCGATAACTGGCCGTAATTTAACTGGCAGCCTCCACAAGACCGTGCTGGAAAATAACCAGACCGCAAGCACTTCGGTAAACCAAACAAGAACTGCAGGCGATGGACTGTTTTGGAAAAACCGATTTCTAATATTTGGCTTTCCCAAAGAAGATGAAGCCTTCATGGCTGAACTAATTGAGAGTAATGGTGGGCAGGTTCTACCGCCGCACGGCCGTGCTGTGGCAGACTATGCCGTCGTGCCGTTATTGGGCACCTGCGTGGACGCAACAGTGGGCGAAGTGGTTACAAATACATGGCTGGTAAGACAATCATTAGTTGAATGAATGAATACGTTTATTGGCCAAGCGTTCACATACAAGGAATTTGCCTTGGTGCTCCGTCTGCAAGTGACAACATGACATACAGTGACAGTTATGACGTTAGGAATGATGCATAGAGTGACATCCAGGAATGATGTTTTGATGATGTTTTTGAGGCAGAGACAGCTAGATTATCGATCATCTGAAGAAGGGTCTGGACTCGAAATTGGTGGGCCGAATGGCCTAATTCTGCTCCTATCATTTATAAACTTAGTATCACACAGAGTGATCTGCTATAACACTTATTATTATGCAAAAGGGATAAAGTGACATTGATGAATTAAGGAACATTATTTGTATTGCGTAGGCCATAAGGTAACGCAATTCTGACTGGGCAATAGAGACATTGGGTATTTTGCAAGCGGAGTGATTCAAGATTCATGAGAGATTCAAGAGAGTTTATTGTCATGTGTCCCAGATAGGACAATGCTTCAGCACAACAGAATATGTTTGTGATAGGTTTGTGATGAGGAAGGGCTTCAAAGGTTGCTAAAGAGAGACACAAAATGCTGGAGTAACTCAGCGGGACAGGCAGCATCTCTGGAGAGAAGGAATGGGTGACGTTTTGGATCGAGACCCTTCTTCAGACTGAGAGTCAGGGGAGAGGGAGACATAGAGGTATGGAAGGTAGACAAAAATGCTGGAGAAATTCAGTGGGTGAGGCACCATCTACGGAGCGAAGAAGGGTCTCGACCCGAAACGTCACCCATTCCTTCGCTCCATGGATGCTGCCTCACTCGCTGAGTTTCTCTGGCATTTTTGTCTACCTTCGATTGTTCCAGCATTTGCAGTTCCTTCTTAGAGATATGGAAGGGTAAGGTGTGAAAACGAGAGATCAAGGAAAATGTAGAATAAATAATGGTCCCAGTTGACCCATATTATTTCATCATACGTCAGTCCCGCCATCCCGGGAATTAACCTGGTGAACCTACGCTGCACTCCCTTGTTAAACTGAGTTCTTTTGTCAGTCCAATTCAAGAAAACTTGATTCAAACCATCGCTGCTAAAATCAATTATTTATTCTGACAGCGCTGGATAATTCTTTAAACCTTCCAACACAGAGTTAAAAACTCTGGAGCAGGTTGAAACAACTACTGACTTTGGTATAAATGTAACCCATTACATACGTAATGGACAATTATAATATAAAAGGAGTGGCAAACTATTAACCAATCATTATGGTTTACCATACATTTAACTTATTTGCATTAACCAATCAACTAAATCCTTTCCATTGGTTGACAACATGTAGAGCCCCTTTACAACTTTTTCCCCTCTGTGGTTTTCTTCAACCTCTTTGCTCAAAATCATTTTATTTCAATGAAGTAAAACCACAGAGATAAAACTAATTCTCAGAGAACACCTCTCAGAATATAAAATACACATCATACAACAATCCCACAATACATGCACACAAAACATATGTTTTTACTTTTGGAAAATAAAGTTATATGTAAAACTTCATATGGAACCAAACTTACAATCCTAATTAAACACAAATAATTTCCTTACAATACATAGTTAAAATAAAGTTACTTATGGATTAAATATGAGTTTTGCCCCATTCTTACAAAGTGGTAAAAACGTAAGTTATTTCTAATCACACAATTCCCAACTCCAGGCACACAAAGGCCATATACTTGTAGCACTTGATAAATTATAATGGCTTCTTACCAAGCTAGGGTCAAGTTTCATTCTGAATCCTTGGTCATCTCTGGAGGAAAGGTATATAGGGCCTCTTTACAACTTCTTACTGATAGCATTCCACACAGCAATTTGAAGATTACTATATGTAGACCCCAATCGTTTAGCTTGGATCAAAACAGTTACTTTCTCCGTCTTCTATAAACATAAGAAATCTCCCTTATACAAAGGTCACACAACCATCACCTATGCCTTATCTCTTATCCCAACAAAAATACTTTTAAACAGCACAAACCAAATCACAGACTCTATTATCTAGCCTTGGTGCCTACGACCCAATACAGACAACCATAAATTCTCTCCGTAACACACTAGAGCTCAGAAATGTGTTACGAAGAAAGAATAAATGGTGCCCATGTCCTGGAAGAGACCCCATTACTCTGAACGCTAACCTAAACCAAATACATCTTCTGACAGTTATAGCCGCTCAAAAGCAAGCAAAGCTATTCCCATTTACATCAACATCTCCATGTTATAACAAGACACCTGTCCTCCTGTGTGTGTGTGTGTGTTCTTTATTCCGTTGTGGCCTATGTATTTTGAAAACCTCTGCTCCCAGGCCTTCTCCTGCAACTTAACATAAGTTTCTCACACGGATATTATTATTTTAGATATATAATTTTATTTTATAATATTTCCTCACCCTCAATAGTAAGAATGTCCTTCCACAAATTAGGGGACCAAAACTGCACACAATGCTCCAGATGCGGTCTCCCTGTGCAACTGTACAACTGTACAGGGAGACCTCCTTGCTCCTAAACTCAAATCCTCTCGCAATGAAGGCCAACATGTCATTAGCTTTCTTCACTGCCTGCTGTAGCTGCATGCTTACTTTCAGTGACTGATGTACAAGGACACCGAAGTCTCATTACACCCTCCTTTTCCTAATATGACACCATTCAGATAATAATCTGCCTTCCTGTTCTTTCCACCAAAGTGGATAACCTCACATTTATCCACATTATACTGCATCTGCCATGCATCTGCCCACTCAACCAATCTACGCAAGCCACCCTGCAGCCTCATAGCATCCTCCTTGCAGCTCACACTTCCACCCAGCTTTGTGTCATCCGCAAATCCGCATTGTAGATGTTACTTTTAATTCCTTTGTCTAAATTGATAATAAGGTGACAACGAGGCATACAATCTGTAAAATGTAATCAGGACAGTCAAACTAGTCTGAAAACTATGGTGGGGGAGGGATGAAGAGAGAGGGAAAGCAAGGGTTACTTGAAGTTAGAAGTCATTACTCAGACCCCTGGGTTGTTAGCTGCCCAAGCTAAATATGAGGTGCTGTTCCTCCAATAGACAATAGGTGCAGGAGTAGACCCTTCAGCCCTTTGAGCCAGCACCGCCATTCAATGTGTTCATGGCTGATCATCCCCAATCAGTACCCCGTTCCTGCCTTCTCCCCATATCCCCTGACTCCGCTATCTTGAAGAGCCCTATCTAGCTCTCTCTTGAAATTATCCAGAGAACCGGCCTCCACCGCCCTCTGAGGCAGATTGTGGAGTTGCTGCCTTACAGTGCGGAGTCATGGGATATGGGGAGAAGGCAGGAACGGGGTACTGATTGTGGATGATCAGCCATGATCACATTGAATGGCGGTGCTGGCTGGAAGGGCCGAAAGGCCTCCTCCTACACCTATTGTCAATGTCAGAGACTGAGGTTCGAACCTAATTACGGGTGCTGTATGTCGGGAGTTTGTACACGGAGAAAAATAAATATCTGTTTTCTTAGATGTGACCAATACTGATCGACGGTAGGTGAATGTTATTGCAATATGTCGTCAATGTTAAGATTTGATCTTTCCTTAATATTAAAGGAACGTGTTTACGTGTCGTCTTTTTCCTTGGATAGTCCCAAAATGCTGCAGTAACTCAGCGGGACAGGCAGGCATCTCTGGAGAGAAGGAATGGGTGACGTTACGGGTTGAGACCCTTCTTCAGACCATTCCTTCTCTCCAGTGATGCTGCCTGTCCCGCTGAGTTACTCCAGCATTTTGTGTCTATCTTCAGTTTAAACCGGCATCTGCCGTTCCTTCTCTTTCCTTTGCAGGCAATGTGCATAGATCAGCAGTACATTCTCCCGGTGCACTCCAATGCCTTGTTTACTCCTCTATCCTATGTGGAAGGAAGCTATCCGCTGAACAACTGCGTACTTTCTATTAGCCAGTTCACTGGAGTGGAACGCGATGCAATATTCAACATAGCGGAATTACTTGGAGCGAGGTAACTGCGACCAAGATCGTAAATCCACGTTACTGTCTAATGCAAATCTTTAAAACAATCCTGTAATAAAATGTACACTGCAATTCACAAATTCATAAGTGACAGGAGGAGAACCTGGCCGCTCGGCCCATCTAGTCTACTCCACCATTCATTCATAGCTGATCTATATTTCCCTCTTAACCCCATTCTCCTGCCTTCTCCCCGTAACACCCATAGAAATCAAGGAATTTATCGATCTCCACCTTAAAATTTCTCACGTTCTTGGTCCGATCCATTTCTATTGGGCATCTGCTAGTGGATGTTTCCACTGGTGGGAGAGTCTAGGACTAGAGGTCATAGCCTTAGAATTCTTTTAGGAAGGAGATGAGGAGGAATTTCTTTAGTCAGAGGGTGGGAATCTGTGGAATCCAAGTCAGTGGATATATTTAAGGCAGAGATAGATGGATTAGTACAGGTGTCAAAAGTTATGGGGAGAAGGCAGGAAAATGGGGTTAGGGGGGAGAGATAGATCATAAGGTCATATGTGATTGGAGTAGAATTAGGCCATTTGGCCCATCAAGTCTACCCCGCCATTCAATCATGGCTGAACTATCTTCCCCTTTTAACCCTGCAGACCAGCCATGATTGAATGGCGGGATATTGATGGGCCGAATGGCCTAATTCTACTCCTATCACATAAGAACTATAATCTGCACTCTGCATCGTCCCCTTCACTCTACTTGAGTTTGGCTTCATTATGTATAGTATTATCTGATCTGTGTAGACAGGAACTGCAGATGCTGGTTTAAACCAAAGATAGACACATAGGGCTGGAGTAACTCAGCAGGACAGGCAGCATCACTGGAGAGAAGGAACGTTTTGGGTCGAGACCCTTCTTCAGATATTTTTTAATCATATATCTATGGAGGAAAGGAATAGGCGACGTTTCAAGTTGAGACACAACATTTTTGCCTATTTCCTTCACTCCATAGATGCTGCCGCACCCGCTGAGTTTCCACAGCATTTTTGTCTACCTTCGATTTTCCAGCATCTGCAGTTCCTTCTTACATAGAAACAGAAAATAGGTGCAGGAGGAGGCCATTCGGCCCTTCGAGCCAGTACTGCCGTTCATTGTGATCTTGGCTGATTGTCCCCTATCAATAACCCGTGCCTGCCTTCTCCCTATATCTCTTGATTCCACTAGCCCCTAGAGCTCTATCTAACTCTCTTAAATCCATCCAGTGATTTGGCCTCCACTGCCCTCTGTGGCAGGGAATTCCACAAATTCACAACTCTCTGGGTGAAAAAGTATTTTTTCACCTTAGTCTTAAATGGCCTCCCCTTTATTCTAACTGTGGCCCCTGGTTCTGGACTCGCCCAACATTTTTCCTGCATCTAGCTTGTCCAGTCGTTTTATAATTTTATATGTTTCTATAAGATCCCCCTCGTCCTTCTAAGCTCTAGTGAATACAAGCCTAGTCATTAGGTTCTTCACCCTTTCAATAGCTTCTTGTATTGCAGCAACTGGAACTACAATGTTCAGTCACACCACTTATTTAAGAACTGATTAGATGTCTTCCTGATATTCTCTTCAATTTAAATTGGAGGAAGAGTTTAGTTCAGAGATACAGCATGTAAACAGATCCTCAGCCCACTGAGCCCACGCCACCCATCAAGCACCCGTTCACACTAGTTCTATGTTTCCCATTTTTCCATCCACTCCCTACAAACACACGCTAGGGACAATTTACAGAGGCCAATTAACTCACAGACCCGCACGCCTTTGGGATATGGGATGCAATCGGAGCACCCGGAGAAAACCCACGCAGTCACGGGGAGGACGTACAATCTCCGTGCAGACACAGCACCCGAGCTCGGGGTCGAACCCGGATCTGTGGGCGGCATGGTGGTGCAGTGCCAGAGTCCCCGGTTCAATCCTGACTATGGGTACTGTCTGCACAGAGTTAGCACGTTCTCCCTGAGAGCGTGTGGGTTTTCCCACGGGTGCTCTGGTTTCCTTCCACAATCCAAAGAAGTGCAGGTCTGTATATTAATTTGCTTCAGTAAAGATTATAAATTGTCCCTAGTGTGTAGGATAGTGCTAGTGTTCAGGGAACGCTAGTCAGCATGGACTCAATGGGCCAAAGGGCCTGTATCCATGCTGTATTTCTCAACTAAACTAAATCGATGTTAAATGAAATACAGCTTCAATCCTTAAAACGGGAACCATTGAGATTTCTTGCTTTGTTTAGAGTGCAGGAATTTTTTGTTCGGAAAGTAAACGTGAAGAAGGACATGCTTGCGAGCACCCATTTGGTTCTGCAAGAACCGCAAGGCTCCAAGTACGAAGCTGCAAAGAAGTGGACTTTACCAGCGGTGTCTCCAGCTTGGCTCTTTGAATCGGCTCGAACTGGGAAGAAGGCTGATGAAAGCAAGTACTTCATAGATAATTGCAATAAGCCTGGTAAGTGTTTTGCAAATGTTTGTTTAAAACCCATTCTCAATCTGTAAATATTCAGGATGAATAAGAATGTAATAAGAATCTGAGGGGTAACATTTTCACACAAGGGGGTGGTGGGTGTACGGAACAAGCTGCCAGAGGAGGTAGTTGAGGCAGGGACTATCCCAACATTTAAGAAACAATTCGGCAGGTGTATGGATAACACAGGTTTGGACCGTGCCAACTCAGTGGTGAAAGATTTCTGCAACTCAATTTATTTATTTATTTTTTTAATTAATTTTATTAGAAGCAATTGTACAAGGATAAGGCAATCGACATGACAGTTATACAATGTTTGTACCGCTTCATTTGTAACATTGATAACCTGAATTTTAAAAAAAAGAGAAAAAAGGAGAGAATGAAGAAAAAGAAATAAAATAAAAGAAAGGAAGGAAAAGACCCCTAAACTCCCAGAAACGTGCAAGAGGAAAGAAGAGAAATGAGAAAAGGAAAGATGGAGATATATCTCCCCCCCCCCCCTTCACCCGTCCCCAGCATCGGGTTTAAATTTGTGTTCAACCATTCTGTTGTTGCAGAAATTCAGTGAAAGGAGACCATGTTTTGAGAAATTGATCTGCTTTTTTAGCCAAAACAAGCCTAATGTTTTCTAACTGTAGTGTTTCTGACATATCAGTAATCCACATCTTCACTGTGGGAACTGTTGTCTTTTTCCAAAATTGGAGTATGAGTTTTTTCGCAGTTATTAGGCCATAGTCAAGGAAATGCCTTTGAAATAGAACAGCCTCTGACATACCTAATGTTATCAGTTTTATATCTGATTCGAGTTTAATTTTAAGTATTTTAGAGAAGATATCAATTATTCCCCTCCAGATGTTTTGTATCTTTATACAGGAAGCAAAATAATGGGTTAAAGCCGCTTCTTGGAGGTGGCATTCATCACAAATAGGGGGAGACGGTTGGGAAGATCTTATTCAATTTAGTCTTTGAATAGTAAAGTCTATGCAGTGTTTTAAATTGTATCGGGGGTGCCTGACATTGAGAGACCAGTAGTGTATTTTTCTAGTAGTAGGCTTTCCTCCCAGATATCCTTTGAAATTAATAAACCCAACTCGTCTTCCCATGCTGGCCTATACATCTCAGAAGATGGGGTCTGCGCAATTAATAGAGTGTTATAAATGTAAGATGTTAACTTGCTTGTGTCGGCATGTCTATTCATACAATCGTCTAGTATATCTGGACCCATAAAATGACAGTCTTGTATAGGCTTTCACAAAATCTTGGATTTGAAGATATCTAAAAAGATTGCTTGCTTTCAAATGATATTTCTCCTGTAGTTCTTGAAACAAGAGGAAATTCCCCTTCTCGCAGAGATCTCCCGCCGTTTTAATTCCTGAGTTTTTCCATTGCGCAAAGGCCTTATCTAAAGTAGTTTAAACGAGGGATTGTTAGCGATTGGTAGAAAGAGAGAGAAATTTCTCAATTTGAGACTTAATTTCAACTGTTTCCAGATACGTAGGGTACTGTGTATTATCAGATTTTGCTCATACATTGATGTATTCAGATGTGCTGGAGAAATAAGAATCGCGCCTATGTTAAAAGGCAAACAATCTTCCCTCTCCATTTTTAAACAATTTACCTGTTGACATGTATCATCCATCCAGAAAATTATGTTTTTAATATTAGTCGCCCAGTAGTAGAAAAGGAAATTAGGAAGAGCTAATCCTCCATTTGATTTAGATTTACACAAATGTCTTTTGTGTATTCTGTGGGTTTTGTAATCCCAAATGAAATTTGTGATTAATTAGAGTCAATTTTGTTTTTTACTTTTGGGGAGATATATCGGTATTGATTGAAATGAATATAGGAGTTGTGGAAGAAAGGTCATCTTTATGGCATTTACTCTGCCTATAAGGGAAATAATGAGTGTTTTCCAGAATTGAATCCAGTGGGCATTTAGTTCAGTAATTAATGGTGGGAAATCTGTTTGAAATAGAGAGGTGTATTTTCTTGTCACATAAACGCCAAGGTATCTAAATTTGTCAGTAACAATTCTGAAGGGGAATTGTGGGAGTTGTGAAGGGCCTTGAGCTTTTATTGGCATAATTTCACTTTTATTCCAGTTTATTCTATAACCCGAAAAGGCACTAAATTGTTCTATAAGGTTTAATACATTTGGGATACTAACTTGGGAGTTAGTGATGTAAAGAGTACATCGTCTGCATATAACAAAATCTTGTTATTGGTATATTTAGTGTTATATCCATGAATACCCCAATGTACAGCTTTCTGCTGGAGGTTCTATGGCTAAGGCAAATAACATTGGTGAAAGGGCGCATTCTTGTCTGTTACCCCTGGATAAATGAAATTTAGGTGACAGGATTTGATTTGTCAATATTCTGGCTGTCGGGTTATATAACAGCTTCACCCATGAAATGAAGTTTTCTCCTAATTGGAATTTTTCCAACACTGTAAAGAGATAGGCCCATTCCACTTGGTCAAATGCTTTTTCTGCGTCTAAAGAAATAATTAGCTAAGACTTTGATGGTGTATCAAGTCGTATCTTAGCTTCCTTCTGTAGATTTGGTTCACCTGCTTCTGCTTCGTTTATCGTTCTGTGTGAATAGATTATATTAAACAAACGTCTCAAATTATAAAACAAATGTCGCTTAGGTATAAACCCAGTTCGGTCTGGATGTATTAATTTACTGATGTACAGACTTAGTCTCCTTGCCAAAGTCTTAGCTAATATTTTCTGATCTGTATTTAGAAGAGCTATTGCCCTATATGATCCAGGCTCTTCAAGATTTTTATCTTTTTTAGGTATCAATATAATGGTTGATTCAGCAAGGGTTTGTGGTCAGGTCTGTTCTTTAAAAGCATGTATATAAATGGCACGTAAACGTGGGGAGATTGAATCATTGGTTTTTTTGTAAAATTCATCACTAAACCCTGCAACTCAATTTAATGTTAGAATCTGTGACGATGTATGGTTTTGTTGAAATATCTTTGTCACCTTTTTTGAATTTTTACATACATATATTAAGTTGAAGACGTGAATGGGGCTGCCACCGAGTTGTGCCGAATGCCTGAACCTTCACCCGAGCTCTCCACGACCAAACTACCCAGTGCTGTGACTCCACTGGATATCAATAGATTCCAGAGTAAAGCCTTCCAGATGGTTGTGTCTCAACAAAACAAGGTGGTGGACAAAGCAGAAGCAGGTGAACCAAGTCTACAGAAGGAAGCTAAGATACGACTTGATACACCATCAAAGTTCCTCTGTAAGGACAAGCTCTTCAAACCATCATTTGATGTTCAGGTACTTACACCTTCCTCCATTGCTGGACATAGAAGGTTTGCTGTTATTGTTGTCACATGTGTGCCGCGGTACAGCCCAAAGCTTTGCTTTGCAGGATCTTCAATCAGATCTTCTTCTTCTTGCATATGGTGTGCACAGCCTAAAGTTGCAGGTCAACTTGTTCTATTTGATCTATTTGTTTGTGCACGTCAGGTTGATTGCATTAGTCGAAACTGGGTAGACCACGTGAAGGTTGCAATCTCCCACCCCATTTAATCAGATAATTCCATACGATAAATACAATTGAGGTTGGAATGATTGGGTTAACATATGATGAGCGTTTGACGGCACTGGGCCTGTAGAGTAAAGAGTGTTTTATTGTCGTGTGTCCCAGATAGAACAATGACATTCTTACTTGCAACAGCACAACACAATATGGAAACATAGTACACTGTAAACAACATAATAAATGAGAAAAACAAGTTCAGTGTGTGTGTATATACATTTTTACACATGTACACACACACACACACACACACACGCACACACACTCTCGCTCTCTCTCGCACTCTCGCACACACTCATACTCTCACACACTCGCACTCACACACACACATATAAAAAAGCAAACAAGCAATGAGTGCAATTAGACAACCAATGCCCACACATCTATGTAATTCAGAGCTTATTCGCTGGAGTTTAGAAGGTGGGGTCTTATTGAAACTTACTGAATCGTGAAAGACCTAGATGGAGTGAATGTGGAGAGGACGTTTCCACTAGTGGGACCGTATAGGACCAGAGACCTAGAGCTTCAAAATAAAAGGACGTTCCTTTAGGAAGGAGGGCAGGAGGAATTTCTATACTCAGAGGGTGGTGAATCTGTGGAATTGATTGCCACAGATGGCAGTGGAGGCCAAGTCAATGGATAATTGTCGAAGTCGAAGATTGATAGATTGTTGATTAGTAAGTGTGAGGTGTTGCATTTGGCACTTCTAACATGGGCAGGATCTACACAGTGAATGGTCGGCCTCTGGGGAGTGTTGTAGAGCAGAGGGATCTAGGAGTGCAGGTGCATGGTCCCTTGAAGGTCGAGTCGCAGGTAGATAAGGTGGTCAAAAAGGCTTTTGGCACTTTGGCCTTCATCAGTCAGAGTGTTGAGTATAGAAGTTACGAGGTCATGTTGCAGTTGTATAAGACGTTGGTGAGACCGCATTTAGAATATTGTGTTCAGTTCTGGGCATCATGTTATAGGAAAGAGTTTGTCAAGTTTAAAAGGGTTCAGAGAAGATTTACGAGCATGTTGCCAGGACTAGAGGGTGTGAGCTACAGGGAGAGGTTGAGTAGGCTGGGTCTCTATTCCATGGAGCGCAGGAGGATGAGGGGTGATCTTATAGAGGTGTATAAAACCATGAGAGGAATAGATCGGGTAGACGCACATTGCACAGAGTCTCTTGCCTCAGTGTGCAATAGATGAGGTTGGAGGAGGTGCAGGTGAACCTCCTGGAAAGACTGCTTGGGTCCTTGAATGGTCAGGGTTGTGGGGTATAAAGCGACAAGTGTAGCATTTCCAGCGGTTGCAAGGGAAAGTAGCAGGGAAGGGGGTGGTTTGGGTGGGAAGGGACAAACTGACCAGGGAGTTACGGAGGGAACAGTGGTCTGCGGAAAGCAGAAAGGGGAGGAGATGGGAAGATGTGGCCAGTGGTGGCATCCTGTTGGAGGTGGGGAAAATGACGGAGGATTATCTGTTGTATGTGACGCTGGTAGGATGGAAGGTGAGGACAAGGGGGTCTCATAGTTTAGAGATACAGTGCTGAAACAGGCCCTTCGGTCCACGGAGTCCGCACCGACCAGCGATTCCCGCACACGAGCCCTATCCTACACACACTAGGGACAATTTACACTTCTGCCAAGCCAATCAACCTACAGATCTGTACATCTTTGGAGTGTGGGGGGGAAGTGAAGAGTTGTAAGCAGCAACTCTACCGCTGTGCCAACGTGCCGCCTTCGCGTTTAGGCAGCTTTAGGTTTATCATTGTCACGTGTATCGAGGTAGCGCTGAAAGCTTCGCTTCATATGCTGTCCAATCAGATCAGATAATTCCATTCATAAATACAATCGAGGTAGAGCAAAGGGGGAGGTACAGATGCTGAATATAGTTCCCAGCATTGGGATAATAATAATACATTTTATTTACGGGTGCCTTTCAGGACTCAAGGACACCTTACAGATTAAAACAAGCAAATTACAAACCATATAACAATTACAGCACGGAAACAGGCCTTCTCCGCCCTTCCAGTCCGTGCCGACCATTTATTTTCCCCTAGTCCCATCTACCTGCACTCAGACCATACCCCTCCATTCCCTTCCCGTCCATATACCTATCCACTTTGCTTTTAAATGTTAAAATCGATCCTGCCTCCACCACTTCTGCAGGAAGATCATTTCACACAGCCACCACTCTCTGAGTAAAGAAGTTCCCCCTCATGTTACCCTTAAACTTCTGTCCCTTAATTCTCATGTCATGCCCTCTTGTTTGAATCTTCCCTACCCTCAATGGGAAAAGCTTATCCACGTCAACTCTGTCTATCCCTTTCATCATTTTAAAGACCTCAATCAAGCCCCCCCTTAACCTTCTGCACTCCAAAGAATAAAGACCTAACGTTCAACCTTTTTCTGTAACTTAGTTGCTGGAACCCAGACAACATATAAACAAAATGAAACAAAACAAGTAGTGGGGACAGCAACAATACACAATTCAGAGTGAGCAGCGGCAGCTAGTCGTGCCAGCGTTCACTCTCACTTCCACAGACATCTTGGAAACAGAACAGTCAAAAACACATTTACACATCAACATCCACCACAGTGACTCCTACACACTCCTCACTGTGGTGGAAGGCGAAATAAAGTTCAAGTCCTTCCCCTAGCGCATCAGTTCCAGAGACAAAGTCCAATGTCTCTGGAACATTCCAATAGGGATCGGACAGTAGCTGATAGACACCCATGTTGGATCCTGACCGCGGGTGCTGCCTTTGTGGACGTTCTCCCCGTGGCCGCGTGGGTTTTCTCCAGGCGCTCCGGCTTCAGTTCAGTTGAGTTTATTGTCACGTGTACTGAGGTACAGTGAAAAGCTTTTGTTGCGTGCTAATCCATTCAGCAGTAGGACCATACATGATTACAATCGCATACACAGTTACAATCCCAAAGGTGTGCGGGTTTGTAGGTGACTTGGCCTCTGTAAAACTGCCTCTTGCTGTGTGGGGACTGGATGTGAGAATAGAATAACATGGAGCTCGTGTGAACGGGAGATGGATGGCCGGCGTGGACTCGGCGTGACTCTGCTGTTGATCTGTACATCTGATGCCCTTTACTTCGTCCTAATTATCTGCCTCCGGCTGTTTATCAATGAATGAATAAGTTTATTGGCCAAGTATTCACATACAAGGAATTTGCCTTGGTGCTCCGCCCGCAAGTGACAACGACATACAGTATCAATATCAATGTCTTCTTCATTGCAGGATGCATTGGCAGCTCTGGAGACTCCAACCAACCCAAACCAACGTAACAGGAAGATGAGTACCCCCTTATCTGAAGTGATTGGGAGGAATCTGAAGGTTGCTTTGGCTAACAGCAGACGCAATGCGCTGGAACCATCTGCAGCAAGCCCACAGTTTCATGCGTCTGAACCAGCCAAGGTTAAACCACAGCGCTATTTCTCAGTACCTGGGGCTAAAAGTATTGTTTCTTTGTAGACATTTTATTTCTCAGCAAATTGGATAGTGTAATTCAAGCCATTAGGAGTGGCACTGTTGGAGCTTCTGCCTCACGGTTTCAAGGACTTACGTCTGTGATCTGTGGTCCATTCGGCCCATCGAGTCCACTCCGCCATTCAATCATTGTCCCATCTATCTTTCCCTTCCCAACTTGCCCGCACTGACCAACATTTACACTAGTCCCACTTGCCTGCATTTGGTCCATAACCCTCGAAGCCTGTCCTATCCATGTACCCGTTTAATTGCCTCTTACACGTTGCGATAGTCCCTGCCAAACCTACCTCACCCGGCAGCTCGTTCCATGCACCCACCACTCTCTGTGTCAAAAAGTTACCACTCAGATTCCTATTAAATCTGTCCCTACTCACGTTATACCAATGCCCTCTGGTTCTCGACAGCCCTACTCTGGAAATGTGGCTGATATATTCCTCTCATGATTTTGAACATGCACATCTCCGACTCTCTGGAAATTTAAATTCTCGGCAAATTGGACCTCATTCAGGGGGCGGCAGCCTATGGCCCAGGGGCCGCATCCGGCCCGCAGGGTATCCCTCTCACACACACACACACACACACACACACACACACACACACACACACACACACACACACACACACACACACACACACACACAGACACAGACACACACACGCACGCACACACGCACGCACACACACACACAGATTTTGGACATTTAAAAATCCAGCGGCGACAACAAATATTTCGCCACACTTCAAAAAAACACCGCGCGTCAATCGGCAAATGGGACAGGCCCTTAATTCTCTCTGTTGCTCTCTCCGTCCCTACCCTCCCACCCCCTCTTCCATCCCCCGAGCACCCGGAGTGAAAGCGCCCCCACCCCCACCCCCACCCCCACCCCGGTGCGGCGGCATGTGTGTGAAACTGCAGCGGGCTGAGAGCGGCTTCGGCGAGGCGGTGCTGGAGCAGTTTCCTCGGGAGCCCAGCGGCGGGTGGGCGGGCGAGCAGGCTGGAGGAAAGCCAAGCATTAGCGGGGTCTGTGAGGATTCCGCTCCGGTCACGGTGTTGCACTTTAGTTGTACTTTGTCGTGAGGGTAGTTGTCTTTTTGTTACATTTTTGTCGCGATTTAAAAAAATAAATGTGATGAATTATTTATTAACCATGGCGATAGACGTGGCTTGCCATCCACTCACAGACATGGGTCCTGGCTCCTGTGGACCAAGGTTGCTGACGCCTACAGGAGTGTCACGGGTGGAGCTGTAAAACCGTTCACTGTAAATGGATTGCTTTCTTTGCCAGGGCGAGCCGGAGATCCTAGCGGATGTTGTGATTTGCGTGAGTAAGAAGCTTGGCAAGCGACAGGGCGACTTGAACGCAATAGCAGCCTCTCTGGGAGCAGATTACAGGTATCGGCTTATTGCTCCAACGCTCCCCATTTTTAGGAAGCTCCTTTCCAACTCTGGGCCGGTGGAAACGGGCTTTCTGCTGAACAAGTTGTTTCTGCTTGCAGGTGGAGTTATGAAGAGATGGTGACTCATTACATCTACCAGGGCAAGCAGAATGACACCAGTCGGGAATACAAGTCCGTCAAAGAAAAGGGCGTTCACATTGTCTCCGAACACTGGCTCTTTGCTGTACGAGAAGTATTTCCTTTTTGAAGACAAACCCGAACGTCACCTATCCATGTTCTCCACAGATGCTGCCTGACCCGCTGAGTTACTCCAGCACTCTGTGAAACGTCACCTATCCATGTTCTCCACAGATGCTGCCTGACCTGCTGAGTTACTCCAGCACTCTGTGAAACGTCACCTATCCATGTTCTCCACAGATGCTGCCTGACCCGCTGAGTTACTCCAGCACTCTGTGTCTTCTTTTGTAATCCAGCATCTGCAGATCCTTGTTCCTACATACAGCGTAGAAACAGGCCCTGTGGCCCAAACAGACCATGCAGACCAACATTTACGCTAGTCCCACCTGCCTGCGATTGGCCCATATCCCTCTAAACCTGTCATCCACACACCTGTACAAATGTTTTTTAAACGTTGTGATAGTGCCTGCCTTAACAGCCTCCTCTGGCAGCTCGTGCCATATACCCACCCCCCTTTGCATATTAAAAAAAATTGCCCCTCAGGTTCCTATTAAATCTTTCACTGCTCACTGTAAACCTATGTCATTTAGTTCCTGATTCCTCTACTCTGTGGAAAAGACTCTGTGCATTTACCCCATCTATTCCCCTCGTGATCACCCCTAACCCTTCTGTGCGCCATTGAAAAAAATATTGGCCTGCTTGACCTCTCCCTGTATGTAGCTCAGGCCTTCAACTTCCGGCAACATCCTCGTGAATCGTCTCTGCACCCTTTCCAGCTCACCAACACCCTTCCCTGTGGCAGGGTGATCAAAACTAAACACTCCCCAGAGCCCTGCAATCCATTGCCACAAGGTCATAAATGATTGGAGCATGTCTACAGCGCCATTCAATCATGGCTGATCTATCTCTCCCTCCCCGCCCCATTCTACTGCCTTCTCCCCATAACCTCTGACACCGCCGTGTACATTCTGCCCTGGTTTCACTTCACAAAATACAACACCTCGTGCTTATCTGCATTCAAGACCTTAAACCATTCCTCAGCCCACTTGCCTAACTGATCAAGATCCTGCTGTCTATTTTGATGACCTTCTTTGCTATCTACAATGCCATGCACTTTAGTATCATCTGCCAAGTTATAAATCATGCCTTACACATTCCCATCCAACTTGTTGACATAAACCACAGCAAAGGGCCCATCACCGAACCCCGTGGCACACCACGAGTCACAGGCCTCCAGTTTGTAAAACAATCTTCCACCATCACCTGCTTCCTTCCATGAAGCCAATTCTCTACCCAGTCGGCTAGCTCTCTCTGGATGCCATACGATCTACCCTTCCACAGCAGCCACCCATGCAGATCCTTATCAAACGGGTGACAGGGTGACGCAGAGGTACAGTTGCTGCCTTACAGCACCAGAGACCCGGGATCCATCCGAGTGCTGTCTGTATGGAGATTCCTATTAAATCTTTTCCCCTTCACCTTAAACCTATGTCCTCTGGTCCTCAATTTACCAACTCGGGGCAAGAGACTCTGTGCATCTACCCGATCTATTCCTCTCATGATCTTATACACCTCACTCTCCTGGTGTAGATGAAGATCGCTCCTCATTCTCCTAGGCTCCAAGGAATAGATTCCCAGCCTACTCAAACTCTACCTATAGCTCACACCCTCTAGCTCTGGCAACATCCGTACAAATGTCCCAAAAACACGGTGCCCAGAACTGAACACAATGTGGCCTCACCAACATCTTATACAACTGCAACATGACCTCCTAACCTCTATACTCAATACTCTGACTGATGAAGGCCAAAGTGCCAAAAGCCTTGTTGACCACCTTGTCTACCTGCGACTCCACCTTCAAGGAACCATGCACCCGTACTCCTAGATCCCTCTGCTCTACAACACTACCCAGAGGCCGACCATTCACTGTGTAGGTCCTGCCCATGTTACTTCCCAAAATGCAACACCTCACATTTCTCTGTATTAAATTCCATCAACCATTCCTCCCTCCCCCCACCTAGCCAATCGATCCAGATCCTGCTGCAGTTTTTCACAACCATCTTCACTATCTGCAAACCCGCCCACTTTTGTCTCTTCTGCAAACTTGCTCATCTTGTCGTGTATGTTCTCATCCAAATAACTAAACGAAATAGACACAAGATGCTGGAGTAACTCAGCGGGACAGGCAGCATCTCTGGATAGAAGGAATGGGTGGTGTTTCGGGTCAAGACCCTTCAGAACCAAATCATCGCCCATTCCTTCTCTCCAGAGATGCTGCCTTGCTCAAGTCTATCTATATAGACAACGTGCGGGGCTTTGTTCTCATAACCTACTTAGTGCTGATATTTATTTTAATTGAAGTCTAACTGCAGTTGAATATGTTTTCCTAGTTGCACCTTTTGTGTTTTATGAACACGTCGTTAATTATTGCACTAAGTGTGAAATTCTTTGATGCAGTGTGCTGACGAGCAGAGGAAGGTGCCTGAATATCTTTACCCTCACACATACAACCCTAACATGAGCCTGGATATGAGTGCCGTTGATGAAACTAAAGTGTGCACCCGCCGGTGCCCTTGTGAAGCAAGATACAGGGATAAGCAGGTATTGGAAGAATGTATATTGTCGTTCAGTTTGTGATATTCTATTGTGCTCATATTTCCCCGGATAATTTGCGTGTGTCAGTAAAGGGCCTGTCCCACTTACGTTGTCCATGGCACGCAAATTACGTGACCTCGTGTTCGCGTCGAGACGCACGGGCATCGTGTGGCCGCGCGGGGCCGGTCCCACTGAGAAGCGCGGAGGGGTATGGAGTTGTGCGCGAGATCACGCGCCGCTCCGAAATTCTTGTAGCGAACGTAATCTTCGCACGTCACCGGCCTGTCGCGTACCTGACGGCCAAAATGGGACAGGCCCAAGACCCTGGCGCGACACAACGTCTCACCTCCAACAGCAGCCGAAGCAGGCAAACGATCGCCGAGCTCAGCCTGGGGCTCACGGCCATTGTGGTCCGAATCCGGATCCACCCCCACTTCTACTCCCAGAGCAGGGCCAAGAAAATTGAAGATAGACACAAAACGCTGGAGTAACTCAGCGGGACCGGCAGCATCTCTGGAGAGAAGCAATGGGTGACGTTTCAGGGGAAGACCATTCTTTTCAGACTGAAGAAGGGTCTCGACACGAAACGGCACCCATTCCTTCTCTCCAGAGATGTGGCCGGTCCCGCTGAGTTACTCCTGTATTTTGTGTCCATCTTCAAATGATGTCACGCGCTCTGGACGGCTGTGCGTACGCATGAAATCGCGCGCGACCTTCGCGGGACCGTCGTGGCTCAACGCGACCACAAGTTCGCGTCATTTGCATGCAAGGACACGTAAGTGGGACAGGCCCTTAAGGCCCTGAAGACTAGTGGTGGGTGGCATTGTAGACGTTGAAGATGGTTGTCAAAAATTGCAGCAGGATCTCCATCGGTCGGGCAGGTCGGCTCAGGAATGGTCTAGGAATTTCATACAGAGTTGTTGAATTTTGGGAAGTCTAACACGGGCAGGACCGACACAGTGAATGTCGGCCTCTGGGGAGTGTTGTAGAGCAGAGGGATCTAGGAGTACAGGTGCATGGTCCCTTGAAAGGTAGATAGGGCACATGAGTCTTCATCAGTATGAGTATTGATAGAAACATAGAAAATAGGTGCAGGAGTAGGCCATTCGGCCCTTCGTGCCTGCACCGCCATTCAATGTGATCATGGCTGATCATCCAACTCAGTATCCCGTACCTGCCTTCTCTCCATACCCCCTGATCCCTTTAGCCACAAGTGCCACATCTAACGCCCTCTTAAACATAGCCAATGAACTGGCCTCAACTACCTTCTGTGGCAGAGAATTCCAGAGACTCACCACTCTCTGTGTAAAGAATGTTTTCCTCATTTCGGTCCTAAAGGAATTCCCCCTTATCCTTAGACTGTGACCCCTTGTTCTGGACTCCCCCAACATCGGGAACAATCTTCCAGCATCTAGCTTGTCCAACCCCTTAAGAATTTTGTAAGTTTCTATAAGATCCCCCCTCAATCTTCTAAATTCCAGCGAGTACAAGCCGAGTCTATCCAATCTTTCCTCATATGAAAGTCCTGACATCCCAGGAATCAGTCTGGTGATTGGAAATAAGGAGCTGCAAATGCCGGTTTGCAAAAAGAAAGGCACAGAGTGCTGGAGTAACTCATCAGGTCAGACAGCATCTCCGGAGAACATGGATAGGTGACGTTTCACATAGCGCTGGAGTAACTCAGCGGGTCAGGCAGCATCTGTGGAGAACATGGATAGGTGACGTTTCACAGAGTGCTGGAGTAACTCAGCAGGTCAGGCAGCATCTGTGGAGAACATGGATAGGTGACATTTTGGGTTGGGACCTTTCTTCAGACTGAAAGTTGAGAGGTGTGGAGGTGGTCAAGAGCTGAACGAAAGTGGTGTCACAGGTAGGTAAGGTGATCAGGGATCTGGGGGTCCTTGTTCATCAGTCAATGAAAGTAAGCATGCTCGTACAGCAGGCAGAGAAGAAAGCGAATGGCATATTGCCCTTCATAACAAGAGGAGTTGAGTATAGGAGCAAAGAGGTCCTTCTGCAGTTGTACAGAGCCCTAGTGAGACCACACTTGGAATATTATGTGCCGTTTTGGTCTCTAAATTTGAAGAAGGACATTCTTGCTATTGAGGGAGTGCAGCGTAGGTTTACAAGGTTAATTCTCGGGATGGTGGGACTATCATATGCTGAGAGAATGGAGCGGCTGGGCTTGTATACTTTGGAATTTAGGATGAGAAGGGATCTTATTGAAACATATAAACTAAACTAAACTAAATAAATTATTATTTCTGGGGTTTTTGACAGACCACGAACCTTGCGGATGAGCAAACTGAGAGTGAAAACGATGAAAAGACAAACGACGAAGAAACTCTCGAGGCGGAAAATAATCTGCAAAATCAAGAGTTTGGAGGTAAAGTAAGAATTAATTATTATCCAGCAAACTGTTTCACTTTCATTGTTTGATATCATCTGGGGAAAAAATACACAGAGTGCTGGAGTAACTCAGCGGGTCAGGCAGCATCTGTGGAGAACATGGATAGGTGACGTTTCACAGAGTGCTGGAGTAACTCAGCGGGTCAGGCAGCATCTGTGGAGAACATGGATAGGTGACGTTTCACAGAGTGCTGGAGTAACTCAGCGGGTCAGGCAGCATCTGTGGAGAACATGGATAGGTGACGTTTCACAGAGTGCTGGAGTAACTCAGCGGGTCAGGCAGCATCTGTGGAGAACATGGATAGGTGACGTTTCACAGAGTGCTGGAGTAACTCAGCGGGTCAGGCAGCATCTGTGGAGAACATGGATAGGTGACGTTTCACAGAGTGCTGGAGTAACTCAGTGGGTCAGGCAGTGTCTGTGGGGAACATGGATAGGTGACGTTTCACAGAGTGCTGGAGTAACTTTCTCCCCATCACTTATTAGCTATGCCCTCTTGTCCTTGGCATTTGCACAAGCTGGCAGAGAAAACCCATGCGGTCACAGGGAGAACGTACAAACTCCGTAGAGACATCACTGCGCAGTCCATCATGGACACTGACCTCCCCACCATCTAAGGGAATTGCAGGCAGCAGCCAGCATCATCAGAGGCCCACACCACCCTGGCCTCATCTCACCCCTGCCATCGGGAAGAAGGTACACGAGCCTGACAACTGTAACGTCCAGGTTCAGGAACAGCTTCTTCCCCATAGCCATCAGGCTATGAAACACAACAACCTCCAAATGAGCTCCAAACTACATAGACTCGGAGGCAGACAAAATTGCTGGAGAAACTCAGCGGATGAGGCAGCATCTATGGAGAGAAGGAATAGGCGACGTTTTTCAGGTCGAGACCCTTCTTCAAACTTGTAGACATTGGTTTTACCTTTTTGCGCTATTATTGTTTGAGTTTGTGTGTGTGTATATATTGTGGAGAAAGGAACTGCAGATGTTGGTTTACACTGAAGATTGGCACCAAATGCTGGAGTAACTCAGCGGACGGGCAGGCAGCATCTCTGGAGAGAAGGAATGGGTGACTTTTGAGGTCGAAGCCCTTCTTCAGACGAAGGGTCTTGACCCGAAACGTCACCCATTCTCTTTCTCCAGAGATGCTGCCTGTCCCGCCGAGTTACTCCAGCATTTTGTGTTTATCTGGTGAGCATTGTTCTATCTTTTACCCGTAAACAGGATGGGAGCCAGGGTTCTGGTGCTGTAAGGCAGCAACTCTGCCACTGTGACACCACAATGTTTGGAACTTTTTAAAGCGGCAACTCCCATAATCAGAGCTGCCAAGCAGTACAGATATTCCGTATTTT
Organism: Raja brachyura; assembly: GCA_963514005.1. The sequence goes on along the minus strand of OY740782.1, from coordinate 156,143,828 downwards.
GTACGGAAATGTGATTAAAATACGGATGTACGGTTTTGTGTTGTTAAATACGGATTTTAAATCTGTCAGTCTGAAGAAGGGTCTCGACCAGAAATGTCACCCATTCCTTCTCTCCAGAGTCGCTGCCTGTCGCGCTCCAGGTTTAAACAGAGCGCTGTCAGTTTAACACGTGGGAATTTAAAGGAAGAGCTGTCGGCTACAGCGCTATGGGTTCTAAATGCAGCGCCACCAGCTGGAGCGCTATGGGCCTTTAATCATTGCGCTATGGGCTTTACACATAGTGCTATAGCCACAGTGCTATGGGTCACAGACTGTTCAGGACAATTCTCATATAACAATGAGTCTTTGGAATTCTCTTTCTCAGTGGTTGTTGAGCCTTTGATTATTTTTCAGGCTGTGGTAGAATTCTGGATAAGCCGAGTGGTGAAAGGTTACCAGTGGGATGCAGTTACGTTGGGCTTGGCCCTGACTTTACTGAACGGTGGTGGCTCAAGGGAGAGAGGGAGAAAAAAAGGAAGGAGAGAGGGAGGGTGGGAAGGAGAGGGAAGGAGTGAGGGCGAGAGGGATGGAGAAAGGGATGGAGGGAGGGAGAGAGAGCAAGATGGGAGAGTGAGGGGGAGGGAGAGAGTGGCTTCCAAAATGGCTTCTACATCATCATCTGGTGCCAAAAGCAGGAAGCAGCCGTTCAAACCGCAGTATACAAAGTGATGGCAATGATGGCACTGTCAAGTAAGGTGCGTAGAAGACATGTCAATTGGGAGCAAAGTTATGCATTCTTGTACTCTTACATGGGTATGACCACACATAAAAATGAATATTTTTTTCAGCAAAATGGCTAGCGTAAAAATACTGATTTCCTCAGCAAAGTACTGATTTTCAGGTACTAGAATACTGAAATGCAATGACAAAACTTGGCAGCTCTGCATATACATGACCACTGTTAGCTTGAAGAACAAGGGCAACAGATAGTAGCAATGTTACAAAATTTTGAGATTTAAAAAATCAAGTCTGCAATTTATCGCATCGGATAAAGCATAAAAATACGTTTAATTTGACACCTAATTCACTTTCATATCTTCAGTATTAACAAAGTTATGACCATTTTCATACTCGGAAATTAGCATCTTGTTCCCCATTGCCTTTCAATTGACTTAACTCAAAAGCTGTGATCTGGAACCGTTAAAAGCCCATAACTTTCTTAAAAATTAAGAGAACTCAATGAAATTTTCAGTTATTATAGATTGAAGCATTCCGAAACAAATATGAAACAATCTTACTTGGATGACCTGAAATTAAAGCATATAATTAGTTAGTTATCTAATTGTAGCTTATTACAAAATCCAATGAGTAGATCTAAACATCTATATAACTATATAACCATATAACAATTACAGCACGGAAACAGGCCATCTCGGCCCTTCAAGTCCGTGCCGAACAACTTTTTTCCCTTAATCCCACCTGCCTGCACTCATACCATAACCCTCCATACCCTTCTCATCCATATGCCTATCCAATTTATTTTTAAATGATACCAACGAACCTGCCGCCACTACTTCCACTGGAAGCTCATTCCACACCGCTACCACTCTCTGAGTAAAGAAGTTCCCCCTCATGTTACCCCTAAACCTCTGTCCCTTAATTCTAAAGTCATGTCCTCTTGTTTGAATCTTCCCTATTCTCAAAGGGAAAAGCTTGTCCACATTAACTCTGTCTATCCCTCTCATCATTTTAAAGACCTCTATCAAGTCCCCCCTTAACCTTCTGCGCTCCAGAGAATAAAGACCTAACTTATTCAACCTATCTCTGTAACTTAGCTGTTGAAACCCAGGCAACATTCTAGTAAATCTTCTCTGTACCCTCTCTATTTTGTTGACATCCTTCCTATAATTGGGCAACCAAAATTGTACACCATACTCCAGATTTGGTCTCACCAACGCCTTGTACAATTTTAACATTACATTCCAGCTTCTATACTCAATGCTCTGATTTATAAAGACTAGCATACCAAAAGCTTTCTTTACCACCCTATCTATATGAGATTCCACCTTCAAGGAACTAACATAGAAACATAGAAAATAGGTGCAGGAGTAGGCCATTCGGCCCTTCGAGCCTGCACCGCCATTCAATATGATCATGGCTGATCATCCAACTCAGTATCCCGTACCTGCCTTCTCTCCATACCCCCTGATCCCTTTAGCCATAAGTGCCACATCTAACGCCCTCTTAAATATAGCCAATGAACTGGCCTCAACTACCTTCTGTGGCAGAGAATTCCACAGACTCACCACTCTCTGTGTAAAGAATGTTTTCCTCATTTCGGTCCTAAAGGAATTCCCCCTTATCCTTAGACTGTGACCCCTTGTTCTGGACTCCCCCAACATCGGGAACAATCTTCCAGCATCTAGCTTGTCCAACCCCTTAAGAATTTTGTAAGTTTCTATAAGATCCCCCCTCAATCTTCTAAATTCCAGCGAGTACAAGCCGAGTCTATCCAATCTTTCCTCATATGAAAGTCCTGACATCCCAGGAATCAGTCTGGTGAATCTTCTCTGTACCCCCTCTATGGCAAGGATGTCTTTCCTCAGATTTGGAGACCAAAACTGTACGCAATACTCCAGGTGTGGCCTCACCAAAACCCTGTACAACTGCAGTAGAATCTCCCTGCTCCTATACTCAAATCCTTTCGCTATGAATGCTAACACACCATTTGCTTTCTTCACTGCCTGCTGCACCTGCATGCCTACTTTCCATGACTGGTATACCATGACACCCAGGTCTCGTTGCATCTCCCCCTTTCCTAATCTGCCACCATTCAGATATTAGTCTACCCTCATGTTTTTGCCACCAAAGTGGATAACCTCACATTTATCCACATTATACTGCATCTGCCATGCATCTGCCCATTCACTCAGCCTATCCAAATCACCCTGCAGCCTCCAAGCATCCTCCTCACACCTAACTATACCCCCCAGCTTGGTATCATCTGCAAATTTGGAGATGTTGCATTGAATTCCCTCGTCCAAATCATTAATATATATTGTAAATAGCTGGGGTCCCAGCACTGAGCCTTGCGGCACCCCACTAGTCACTGCCTGCCATTCTGAAAAGGACCCGTTTACTCCTACCCTTTGCCTCCTGTCTGCTAGCCAGTTCTCTATCCACATCAATACTGAACCCCCAATACCGTGTGCTTTAAGTTTGTATGCTAATCTCTTATGCGGGACCTTGTCGAAAGCCTTCTGAAAGTCTAGATATAACACATCCACTGGTTCTCCCTTATCCACTCTACTAGTTACATCCTCGAAAAATTCTATCAGATTTGTCAGACATGATTTACCTTTCGTAAATCCATGCTGACTTTGTCCAATGATTTCACCACTTTCCAAATGCGCTGCTATCCCATCTTTAATAACTGACTCTAGCAGTTTCCCCACTACCGATGTTAGACTAACTGGTCTGTAATTCCCCGCTTTCTCTCTCCCTCCTTTTTTAAAAAGTGGGGTTACATTAGCTACCCTCCAATCCTCAGGAACTACTCCAGAATCTAAGGAATTTTGAAAAATTATCACTAATGCATCCACTATTTCTGTGGCTACCTCCTTGAGTACTCTGGGATGCAGACTATGTGGCCCTGGGGATTTATCGGCCTTCAATCCGTTCAATTTACCCAACACCACCTCCCGGCTAACCTGGATTTCACTCAGTTCCTCCATCTTATTTGACCCCCGTTCCACTTTTATTTCCGGCAGATTATTTATGTCTTCCTTAGTGAAGACAGAACTAAAGTAGTTATTCAATTGGTCTGCCATGTCCTTGTTCCCCATGATCAATTCACCTGTTTCTGACTGCAAGGGACCAACATTTGTTTTAACTAGTCTCTTTCTCTTCACATATCTATAAAAACTTTTGCAGTCAGTTTTTATGTTCCCTGCCAGTTTCCTTTCATAATCTATTTTCCCTTTCCTAATTAAGCCCTTTGTCCTCCTCTGCTGGATTCTGAATTTCTCCCAGTCCTCCGGTAGGCTGCTTTTTCTGGCAAATTTGTATGCCTCATCTTTTGTTTTTATACTATGCACGGTTATTCCCAGATCCCTCTGTTCAACTGTATTCTTCAATTCCCTACCGTTTACCATGTACGTCCTATTTTGATTTGTCCTGCCAAGGTGTAGCACCTCACATTTATCAGCATTAAACTCCATCTGCCATCTTTCAGCCCATTTTTCCAACTGGCCTAAATCACTCTGTAGACTTTGGAAATCCTCTTCATTATCCACAACACCCCCTATCTTGGTATCATCTGCATACTTACTAATCCAATTTACCACCCCTTCATCCAGATCATTGATGTACATGACAAACAACAAAGGACCAAACACAGATCCCTGAGGCACCCCACAAGTCATCTGCCTCCAACCCGACAAACAGCCATCCACCATTACCCTCTGGCTTCTCCCATTCAGCCACTGTTGAATCCATCTTGCTATTCCTGCATTTATACCCAACATTCCTGCATTTATACCCAACATTCCTGCATTTATACCCAACAATCTATCTATTTATTAAGAAAAGATAAACTTTTTTTAAATTGCCTAAGTGTCCAAATAACATTCACACAATAATCCACAATATAACATATTTTTTAAATCTCATTTTCATGAGTTTCTGGGCCAAATGGAATGAATTTAGTGTTTAATGCCTGTAAATTAATGGCCATTTAGATCAACAAGCGAGTGGATTTTAGTGGAATGCGGCGGATTGGAACGTTGCGGTTTGCTGTAAAGTCGGTATGAAAAATACTACTGGTTCATTTTTTTGGACCCCATTTCGCAACATGAAAATATTTATTAAAGCCCCCATAAAAACCAACTTTTAATATAAAAATAAACTGTGTACCTTTTTTTCTCCCCTGCGCAAAATCCTTCCCGTTATCGGCGCTCACGGCTTTTGAAGGTGATTTTTAAATTACTCTAGATAATAAATAATCTAGCGTAATTTAAAAATACCTTCATTAATGAAACGTCGGAGCAATTTTTCTTCCGCAACGAAATCGCCCGACATTGATCGATTTGCCCAGTCTGTAGAAAAACGGCACTTTAAGCCCGCCCCCCTCTGAAAGGCGCCAAAGTCGCGCACACGGGGAGCGGCAGAACTGCAGCGCTGCTCAAGGTAAGTTTTGTAACATGCCTACAGAAAGCTCGATTGCCTCCAAAATGGCTATTAATTACGCTGATTCTTTAGTTTAATAATTTAGCGCTGACGAGGGCCCTTCGGCCCAGCAAGCCCGCACATATTAACACTGTGTGTGTGTGTGTGGGATAGTGCGACTGTACGGGGTAATCGCTGGTTGGCGCGGATTCGGTGGGCCGAAGGGCCTACAATTTTTTTACCAATTCAATTAACCTACAAACATGCACGTCTTTGGGGGAGGAAACCGGAGCACCCAGAGAAAACCCACACAGGTCACGGGGAGAACGTACAAACTCCGTACAAACAGCAGCCGTCGTCGGGATAGAACCCGGGTCTGTGGCGCCGTGAGGCAGCAACTCTACCGCTGTGCCGCCCCGTGATAGTTTAATCTCTAGCGCTAACTTATCACGATAGCCCGTCAGATTATTAACCACCTTTTCCTCCTTTTAACAGACTTGACAGAAACCTCCGAAATGAGGGAGAATTTTCAGCGCCAGCTGCAGGAAATAATGTCGGCCACACGAGTGGAGAAGTCGGGCGGGCACCGCGGAGTGGCATCGAGGGGAATGCTGGACCACTCCGTGTCCGCCGACTGTGCCCCCCGCACAGGCCGCAGCAGGGCACTGCAATCCCTCAGGTCTCTCTTACCTATCCTGTCTTTCAAATCAACACTCTTTGCTGCAAGGACTAGAATTAAAGGACCTTCCTTTAGGAAGGAGATGAGGAGGAATTTCTTTAGCCAGAGGGTGGTGAATCTGTGGAATTCTTAGAAGACGGCTGTGGAGGCCATGTCAATGGATATTTTATAGGCAGTGATAGATAGATTCACACAGAACGTTATGGGGAGAAGGCAGGAACGGGGTACTGATTGTGGATGATCAGCCGTGATCATATTGAATGATGGTGCTGGCTTGAAGGGCCGGATGGCCTACTCCTAGAGTGATACAGTGTGGAAACAGGCTCTTCGGCCCAACTTGCCCACATTCAAGTCAAGTCAACATTATTTTCTCGTAGAATAAAACTGTATTTTACTCCTAGATGAATGCAGTGTGGAAACAGGCCCAACAGCCTCTGAGTACTCCTACACCTATTTGCTACGTTCCTATTTCCAATGTTCTGATCTTTAGGTGCTCACGCCCACCTGTCGCGGACATCAATACAGAGCCGTCACAAAGCGAGCAGATCATCTGGGATGACCCGACGGCCCGGGAAGAGCGGGCCAAGCTGGCCAACAACCTGCAGTGGCCCGGCAGCCCCTCGCAGTACTCGGAGCAGATGGAGGGGCATAACACCAAGCACCCAGAGTCCTTCACCGATTCAGAAATGGCCGCTATAGGTACTTCAAGTACTTTTGTTTCTCTTGCACGCCTTCACGACTTTCCGGCAACTGGTGGTCTAGCACCTCCTTTAACCCGGACAGAATTACGAGAGCGTACTTGGAATGTCCCCCTGAAAATGGGGCACTTCAAATAGAATTGGTCCGTCAAACAGGCAAATAAATAGACGATAATAGTGTAAAAGTTAAAAAAATAATACCCCCAAAGTCTATATAGTTCGGAGCTTATTTGTGAGGTTGTAGTCCTTAATACACTGATGGTTATTGCTCACTTCCGAGTCCCCGAAAGTCCTCCCCCCACACCCTCCCACCCCCCCAAAATGAGCCGCATAGGCCGGGTGAGGCGAGCGGCTGATCCCGACTTCGTCAGGACTTCTGCGATCAGCGGACCGGTATCTTGTCCCCCCCCCCCCCCCCCAGAGGCCTAGGTGGAACGTTCCGGTACTGTTGGACTCCTCTCGGAGGCAGTGACCTCTGCTGGTCGGGCAAAACGGATATTCCTGAAAGGCTCTGGAACCAAAGGTGCCGGGAAACTGGAGGTGGACCTGGATTTGTGTTTCCCCATTGCAGCGGTTTCATGTCAGTGTGGTGCTTTTAGACTTTCGAGATACAGCCTAGAAACAGGCCCTTGAGTCCATGCTGACCAGCGATCACCTCATATGCCTGCACTATCCTACACACTCGGGACAATTTACAATTTTTACCAAAGCCAATAAACCTACAATGCTGCACGTCTTCAGCGTGTGGGAGGAAACCGGAGCACCCGGAGAAAACCCACGCAAGTCACGGGGAGAACGTACAAACTCCGTACAGACAGCACCCGGTGCCAGGATCAAACCCGGGTCTCTGGTGCTGTGAGGCAGCAACTCTACCGCTGCGCTACTCTGTAACAGCGCCAGAAATGAATGCAATTAGTACTTCAAACAGACAAAAGTAAAACATAATGTCCCCAAGTCTTTATAGTTCAGAGACTATTTGGAGGTTGGAGTATTTAACAACCTGGTGATTGTGGGGAAGAAGCTGTTCCTGAACCTGGACATTACCGTCTTCAGGCTCCTGTACCTTCTTCCCAATGACTTTCAAAAGTCATTTCCAGTTCAAGTTTACATTTATTGTCACATGCGCCAGTTGGTACAGTGAGATTTGAGTTACCATGCAGCCATACGACTAAATAGAACACCACACACGATAGGATATAACATGAACATCCCACACAGCGGAATCAGCGTTTCCCACTGTGAGGGGAGGCAATAACGTTCAGTCATCTTCCCCTTTGTCCACCTGAGGTCGGGACCATGAACCCGCCCCAGTCGCCGCTACAACGGCCCGATGTTCAGACCCTCTCACCGGGATGATCAAAGCTCTGACGTCGGGACGGAAGATCATGCTCAGCGGCTTGGAGTTTCCGAATCGGCCACTTCTTACTTGAGACAGATGTATGGATCAGAAGGATATGGGCAAAATGCAGGCAACTGGGACCAGCCCAGTACACCGATTTGGACAGCATGGACAAACTGGGCCAAAGGGTCTTTTTTCACGCTGCACAACTCGATGTTCATTTCTGCAACTGTTTGTTCTTTTGGTTGAAAAACCCCGCGATTCCAAATAGTTCAAATAGCGGCAGCGAACCTAGTAAAGGATGGTGTGCATCGAGACCTTGGTGAAAATGAGCATGAGAAGCTATCCATGCAAGTACCGTAAGCACATGCACGTCCACCACCGATCGTACAGCAATGGTGTCCTTTAAACCGGACAAAATGACCAGAGCGGGCTTGAAATCCCCTCCGGACGTCCACCCAAAAATGTGACTCCTTGGCCGGGTGAGGCGGCCGGTCGATCTCGACCCCATCAGGACTTCCGCGGCCGATCAAATTTGCCCCCTGGAGCCGTGGCTCTGGACCTTCGGCCCATCCGGAGCTGGCAGACCCATTCCCACAGCCGATATCTCGGCTGCCCAGGCGGAAGGTTCCGGTACAGTTGGACTCCTCTCGAAGGCCGTGACCTCTGTTGGTCCGGCAACACGGATAATCCGGAAAGGCTCTGGAACCGAGGGTTCTAATTCTGCTCCTAATTGGATGGAGCTGTTCCCAAGTCATGCTGTGATGCATCTGTTTTGCTGTTTTTGCTCACTGTACCAGCACCTGCAGTTCCTTGTGTAATAATGATTTGCCGCTTTAACAAAGTCTCTGATGGCGCCTGTGCTTACGTTGCAGAAATCCCACAGCAGGCCGCGGCAGGGAACGGGGATGTTGCCGCGAAGGACGACCATCTCAGCCCCACGCCGCAAGCACCCAGCATCGCATTCCCCCTGGCCAGGCCGCCTGTGGCTCCACAGCCCAAGGAACAGGTGAGAAGCCTTTCAAACCCTGCCTAATCCGCCGCTCAATCCCCAACGTTCACCACTTCACCCCAGCGTGACCCAGGTCCAACGTAACTATTCCCGCACAAACACTCATCACCACAAGGCTCTTCCACCTTGGCCTTAACATGGGGAGAGGAGGGGTCATGGCGGAGAGGGCAGGAGAATAGGATCAGCCAGGATTGAATGGCAGAGTAGACTTGATGGGCCGAATGGCCAAATCCTGCTCCCAGAACTTGTGAAAGCACTCAACATAAACAGCAATAGAGTTCAGTTTACTTTATAGCGGTGGAGTTGCTGCCTCACTGCGCCTGTGACCCATGTGGGTTTTCTCTGGGTGCTCTGGTTTCCTCCCACACTCCAAAGACGTACAGGTTTGCAGGTTAATTGGCTTGGTAAAAGTGGAAATTGTAAATTGTCCCTTGTGTGTGTAGGATGGTGTTGGTGTGCGGGGATCGCTGGTCGGTGCGGACTCGGTGGGCCGCAGATTCTGTTTCCGAGCCGTATCTCAAAACTAAACTGAACAGTGAAAAGCTTTGCAAGAGAGAAAGTGAGAACCTGAAAAGAATGCGTAGCGGTAGAGTTGCTGCCTCACAGCACCAGAGACCCGGGTTCCATCCTGACTACGGGTGCTGTCTGTACGGAGTTTGCACGTTCTCCCCGTGACCTGCGTGGGTGACCTCCCACAATCCAAAGACGTGCGGGTTTGTATGTTATTGGCTTCGGTAAAAATTGTAAATTGTCCCTACACCTTTTCTCCGCCTTTCACCTTTTCTCTATTACATCTTTTCTCCCTAAAAGATTACGTCTTTTCTCCAGAGATGCTGCCTGACCCGCTGAGTTACTCCAGCACTCTGTGAAACGTCACCTACCCATGTTCTCCACAGATGCTGCCTGACCCGCTGAGTTACTCCAGCACTCTGTGAAACGTCACCTATCCATGTTCTCCACAGATGCTGCCTGACCCGCTGAGTTACTCCAGCACTCTGTGAAACGTCACCTATCCATGTTCTCCACAGATGCTCCCTGACCCGCTGAGTTACTCCAGCACTCTGTGAAACGTCACCTACCCATGTTCTCCACAGATGCTGCCTGACCCGCTGAGTTACTCCAGCACTCTGTGAAACGTCACCTATCCATGTTCTCCACAGATGCTGCCTGACCCGCTGAGTTACTCCAGCACTCTGTGAAACGTCACCTATCCATGTTCTCCACAGATGCTGCCTGACCCGCTGAGTTACTCCAGCACTCTGTGAAACGTCACCTATCCATGTTCTCCACAGATGCTGCCTGACCCGCTGAGTTACTCCAGCACTCTGTGAAACGTCACCTATCCATGTTCTCCACAGATGCTGCCTGACCTGCTGAGTTAGTTTAATTTAGTTTAGTTTATCGTCACTTATACCATGACACAGTGCAAAGCTTTTTTGTTGCCTGCTATCCTGTCAGTGGAAAGACAATACATGCTTACAATCGAGCCGTCTGCACTGCACAGTTACAGGATAAGGGGCAAGGTAAAGTCTGATTCAAGGCAGTTTGAGTTAGGCTGGAGGTCAGGACCTCTAGTGCTTCAGCACCCTGTGTGTTAACCGGCATCTGCAGTTCCTTGTGTCTACCGTGGAATTGACAGTGTGTTTGATGAAACCTCCAGGATGCTGTGGAGGAGAACAAGGAGCCAGAGGCCATCCAGAGGAGATTCCAGTTGTCATCACTCAACCCACAGGAGCGGATCGACTACTGCCATCTCATCGAGCAGCTCGGTACGTACGCTGTCTATCCTCCAACTCGTGTAACATGGAAACGGTGCAGAGAAGATTTACCAGGATGTTGCCCGGACTGGAGGGGCCTGAGCTACAGGGAGAGGTTGAGCGGGCTGCGGGCTGGAGCGCAGGAGGATGATTGGGGTGATCTAATAAAGGTGCTGTGGCAGCTCCCAAGGGTAGGGCTATTCCTCTATCGAATCCCTCGGCGCGGGAATGAGCTACTCCGGGGGCAGGGGTTCAGGTGCGAATGCTCTCTTGCAGACTCGTCTGGTCAAGAGAACGACAGCAAATAAAATACCTCTCGAAACACCTGGCTCCTCGCCTTCATTTCGGGCTTATCGTCGCGCTACAGTGTACAAATGCATGAGGGGAATAGATAATGTGAATGCACACAGTCCTTTGGCCAGGGTAGGTGATCAAATACTAGAAGGGGTGGCAGAGCGGTAGAGTTGCTGCCTTACCATGCCTGGGTTCAATCCCGTGTTTGAACTTGGGTGTTGAACCCGTGAGGTTTCTCCGGGTGCTCCGCTTTCCTCCCATATTCCAGAGGTGTGCAAGTTTTAAGGTTAATTGGCTACTCTAGAATTATCCCACAGTGTGTAGGATAGTGTTAGTGTACGTGGTGATGGCCGGCTGGCCTGTTTGCCCGCTGTATCTGTAAAGACTAAAGAGCTTTGTGTGCTTGTTTCAGGTGGTGTGGTGCTGGATAGACAATGCTTTGATGCTACATGTACGCACATCATCGTTGGGCAGCCACTGCGCAACGAGAAGTATTTGGCTTCGATGGCGGCTGGCAAGTGGGTCCTGCATCGATCCTACTTGGAGGCATGCAGAGCCGAGTCCAGGTTTATACAGGTGACGTATTCCTAATAAAGTACCTGACAACACAAAGATCATCACCTCGGGGGGGGGGGGGGGGGGGGGTGTGTGCGCACGCGCGTGTGTGTGTGCGCGCGCGTGTGTGTGTGCGCGCGTGTGTGTGTGCGCGTGTGTGCGGGGGCGCGCGTGTGTGCGGGGGCGCGCGTGTGTGTGTGCGCGCGTGTGTGTGTGCGCGCGTGTGTGCGGGGGCGCGCGTGTGTGCGCGCGCGTGTGGGTGTGCGTGGGCATGCGTGTGTGGGTGTGTGTGCGCGCGCGTGTGTGTGCGCGCGCGTGTGTGTGTGGGTGTGCGTGGGCGCGCGTGTGTGCGGGCGCGTGTGTGTGCGGGCGCGTGTGTGTGCGGGGTTGTGTGTGTGTGCGCGGGCGCGCGTGTGCGTGCATGTGTGCGCGCGTGTTAGCGTTGCATCCACTCCCTACACACTGGGGTGAGTCGGGAGATGCAGTTGATGTTTCCATGGTGCTGATCATTCCTTCACCTTTTGCAGGAAGAGAACTACGAGTGGGGCAGCAGCTTCATCCTGGATGTGCTGCCTGGGATCAGTGCACAGCAGAGAAAGCTTGCGGTGGCGGCAATGCGATGGAGGAAGAGGCTGGATATACTGAGACAAAAGAATGACAGTGCAGAGGTACTGGGGCTGTGAAATGTCCTGACTTTTACAGTTGTAATGGGTCAGTCACCTGGTCCTCCTTGTCACTGGCGACAGGTAACTCTGTTAAGGGCCTGTCCCACTTTCCCGAGTTACTCACGAATTCCCCCGAGATTTCCCCATGATTCACACTCGGAGATGCCAGCCGTAGGTACTCGGGGCTATTTTTTTTACTCGTGGACATTTTTCAACATGCTGAAAAAACGTCCCGACTTACCTGATGCTCTGAGTACCTGCGGCTGGCATTACGAGTTGCTACGGCCTCCTACGGACCCGCTACGGACATTCTCCGAGTTTGAATCAATGGGAAAACTCTGAAGAATTTGTGAGTAACCCGGGAAAGTGGGACAGGGCCTTTAGATGGTGACCAGATCTATGGACTATGTAGTCTTGGCAGATCGATGGATAAGGTGGACAGGTGAGGGATTGGCTCCATCTACACCTCACGCTGCCTTGGCAAGGCCAGCAGCATCATCGAGGACCAGTCGCACCGTGTCACCATACTTGCTCAGTGACAATGCCTCAGTAAAACGTTGCCGATGCATCACAGCTTAGTTTGGGAACAGCTTCAGTTCCCAGAAATAGTCAGATCGGGGGGTACAGAAGTGTGAAAACGCACACACACCTCCAGATTCAGGGACAGTTTCTTCCCAGCTGTTATCAGGCAACTGAACCATCCTACCACAACTAGAGAGTGGTCCTGAACTACTATCTGCCTCATTGGTGACCCTTGGACTATCTTTAATCGGACTTTGCTGGCTTTACCTTCCACTTTGGTGGCAAAAAAGGAAAGCAGACTATTATCAAAATGGTGGCTGATTAGGAAAAGGGGAGATGCAGCTCGTCCTGGGTGTCATGGTGCACCAGTCATTGAAAGTCGGCATGCAGGTGCAGCAGGCAGTGAAGAAAGCGAATGGTATGTTAGCTTTCATAGCAAAAGGATTTGAGTATAGGAGCAGGGAGGTTCTAATTCAGTTGCACAGGGTCTTGGTGAGACCACACCTGGAGTATTGCGTACAGTTCTGGTCTCCAAATCTGAGGAAGGACATTATTGCCATAGAGGGAGTGCAGAGAAGGTTCACCAGATTGATTCCTGGGATGTCAGGACTGTCTTATGAAGAAAGACTCGGTTTATACTCTCTAGAATTTAGGAGATTGAGAGGGGATCTTATAGAAACTTACAAAATTCTTAAGGAGTTGGACAGGCTAGATGCAGGAAGATTGTTCCCGATGTTGGGGAGGTCCAGGATAAGGGGTCACAGCTTAAGGATAAGGGGGAAATCCTTTAGGACCGAGATGAGAAGGATTTTTTTCACACAGAGAGTGGTGGGTCTCTGGAACTCTCTGCCACAGAGGGTAGTTGAGGCCAGTTCATTGGTTATATTTAAGAGTGAGTTAGATGTGGCCCTTGTGGCTAAGGGGATCAGAGGGAATGGAGAGAAGGCAGGTACGGGATACTGAGTTGGATGATCAGCCATGATCATATTGAATGGCGGTGCAGGCTCGAAGGACCGAATGGCCTACTCCTGCACCTAATTTCTATGTTTCTATGTATCGGTACGGTCTAAACGGCTCGATTGTAATCATGTACTATCTTTCTGCATGCAACAAAAGTTTTTCACTGTACACGTGACAATAAACGAAACAGTAAACATGGGTACTGGGGTTGACAGGACGCTCCAGCATTCTTGTCTCAGTATCGTACATCACTTCTAACTCCATGCATCCTGTCTTCTCTCTGCAGATTGGTGCGTTCAACGGCTGGACGGTCATTTTGAACTTTGACCACAACAAGGAGGCAGGCTTCAGGAGGCTTCTACTCTCTGGAGGTGCCAAGGTCAGTTCCATTCATTCCACACGCCATGCGGTGCATGCACGTCTGTCCGCCAAGACCTGCCGCTTCTTCTGCTTTCCAATGTGACGTTGGTCACGCCATGGGATCCGCGGTAGTGTTCATTGTGAGGTGAACAGCTCCGTCTGAAGGAGCGGCATCTGGAATAGCAATAGAATGAGGCCATTCTGCCAATGTCTTTCCGCTACCAGGCGACAAAAGGTTTTCACTGTCCCTCGGTACACGTGACAATAATGTAAACTGGACACAAGCTGAATTCAACTATGGCACCACTGTAAACTCTAGTTGGTTTTGTGGCTGGCTTTGATGGAATGTGGCTGTGCCTCTGTGTTTCAGGTCCTCCCCAATCACTTGCCCGCAGACTACCAAGAGGCCACCCACCTGTTTGTTGACCTCAGCAAGCTGAAGGTGGAGGAGAGGAGGGTGAACCTGACTGAGGCCCTGGAACACGACGTACTCTGCCTCAAACCCGAGTTCATTGCCGACTATCTGATACAGGTACGTCCCTCCTCCGACGTCTCCATTTGTTGTGTAGGCAGCCGCTTTTCAACGCAGCACGGTAGAGGCGCAGCGGCAGAGTCACCGCCTCACGGCGCCAGAGACCCGGGTCCCACCCCAACTACACGGATAGACCACTCCTGCAAAATCCAATGTATTTCAGTAACCCCGACCCTACCTTTGACCCGATCCGACTTCAGTTATGTGTTCAATTAAAACGGCACATAGCTTGTACAGGGAGGAACTACAGATGCTGGTTTAAACCAAACACAGACACAAAAGTCTGGAGTAACTAAGCGGACCAGGCAGCATCTCTGGAGAGAAGGAATAGGTGATATTTCGGGTCGACTTTTTCGATAGCTGCCATGACCCGTCACTGAGCGATTTCACCCTCCTCCCTACTTTACTACAAAAAAATAAACACTTTCATTTCCCCAGAAGGGAGGAGGGGGGGACCTACTGTGTGCAGGACAATGTTAATGTGAGGGGGTCGCTGGTCGGTGGGGATCGATGGGCCTGTTTCCGTGCTGTATCTCTAATCTAAACGAAACTAAACTAAAATTTGCAGATACTATAGCAGCATTTCAAAGTGAAACATCAAATAGTGAAAGGCCTGGATAGACTGGACGTGGAGAGGATGTTTCCACTAGTGGGAGAGTCTAGGACCAGAGGGCACAGCCTCAGAATGAATGGATGTACCTTTAGGAAGTGGAGGAGGAGGAATTTCTTTAGTCAGAGGGTGGTGAATCTGTGGAATTCATTGCCACAGACGGCTGTGGAGGCCAAATCATTAGATATTTTTAAGGCGCAGAACATGGATAGGTGACGTTTCACAGAGTGCTGGAATAACTCAGTGGGTCAGGCAGCATCTGTGGAGAACATGGATAGGTGACGTTTCACAGAGTGCTGGAGTAACTCAGCGGGTCAGGCAGCATCTGTGGAGAACATGGATAGGTGACGTTTCACAGAGTGCTGGAGTAACTCAGCGGGTCAGGCAGCATCTGTGGAGAACATGGATAGGTGACGTTTCACAGAGTGCTGGAGTAACTCAGCGGGTCAGGCAGCATCTGTGGAGAACATGGATGTAACACACCCGGGGACAATCTGAAGACCTTAACTGTTACTTTAGGTGTTTGAAGTGGTTCTTTATGTTTGTAAATACTCAGCAAATTTACATTCACAATCACAATAGTACTTTATTAGCCAAATTTGATTTGCAACATACGAGGAAAATGATTTGCCGTATAGTCATAGCAATAAAAAGCAACAGAACACACAAAATACATTTAACATAAACGTCCTCCACATTCCTCACTGTGATGGAAGGTGGAAAACAGTTCACTCTCTTCCCTTTGCTCTCCCGCGGTCGGGGGCCTCCAGCCCTCCATTGACGCCCGTAGCCGGCGGCGTTTTGGGCCCTCTGTGTCGGGACTGGCCGAACCTCTGCGTTCGTTGCAGCTCTCGACGTCCACGACCTTTCCTGAGACTGCGAGCTCTTGATGGAAGTCCGCAGGCCTCGATTGGAGCGATCCCAGGCAAGGGATCGGCTCCGATATTAAGTCCGTGCTCCGCGGTGGGGTCCAAAGTCAGTCCGAGGAGGCGTCCAGCTCCATCGATGGTAGGCTGTAGAGTGACCGGAGACACAATCCGGAAACATCGCGTGAGATGTCCGGCAAGGTGAGAAACTGAAACCCCCCCCCCCACATAAAACAAACCGGAGAACATTTACGCAAACTTATAACACGCACTAAAAATTTAAAAAAGACGGAAAAAAAGACTGTTGGCGGGGCTGCCAATTGTTCGGCGCCCCTGGTGGTCAAAATTTAGCAAGAGGCCCTTTTAGTAACTGCACAACCTGAACCCTCCCAATGCTTTAGTTAAAATGGAACCATGGAGCCAGAGGGCATGGAACGGTTCATGCTGAGACAATTGTCCCATCTAAGCTAGTCCTATTTGGCCCTTATCCCTCTAAACCTATCCAGTGTAACCTCTACTTACACACTCCTCCCTCCCCCCGTGCCCTCGTCCTCCACCCTGGACATTTACCAGCTCCACAGTTCACCACATTGTATCCCTCTTGGAATCACAGCTTCCCTGGCCAACAATGGGGACTTATCTACAGGCCCCCAAACAGTAGCCTGGATATAGGGTGCAAGTTGCATCAGGAGTTTAAATTGGCATGTAACAAAGGTAATGCTACGGTGGTTATCAGGGAATTTCAACATGCAGGTAGTCTGGGAAAATCAGGTTGGTACTGGACCCCAAGAAAGGGCGTTTGTGGAGTGCCTTTGTGATGGATTCTTAGAGCAGCTTGTATTGGAGCCTACCAGGGAGAAGGCAATTCTGGATTTAGTGTTGTGTAATGAACCGGATTTGATAAGGGAACTCAAGATGAAGGAGCCATTAGGAGGTAGTGACCATAATATGATAAATTTTAATCTACGATTTGAGAGGGAGAAGGGTAAATCAGAACCGTCAGTATTACTGTTGAGCAAAGGAGACTATGGGGCCATGAGGGAGGAGCTGGCTAAAGTTGACTGGAAAGATACACTAGTAGGGATGACAGTGGAACAACAATGCCAGGTGTTTCTAGGAATAATACAGAAGGTGCAGGATCAGTTCATTCCAAAGCGGAAGAAAGATTCCAAGGGGAGAAAGGGGCGACCGTGGCTGACAAGGGACGTCAGGGACAGTATAAAAATTAAAGCGAAGTACAACGTAGCAAAGATGAGCGGCAAGCAAGAGGATTGGGTAATGTTTAAAGAACAACAGAAGATAACCAAAAAGACAATACAGGGAGAAAAGATGAGGTACGAAGGTAAGCTAGCCAAGAATATAGAGCAGGATAGTAAAAGCTTCTTTAGGTATGTGAAGAGGAAAAAATTAGTTAAGGCCAAAGTTGGACCCTTGAAGACTGAAAAAGGTGAATTTATTATGGGGAACAAGGAAATGGCAGATGGCTTGAACAGGTACTTTGGATCTGTCTTCACTAAGGAGGACACAAACAATCTTCCTGATATAGTAGTGGCCAGAGGATCTGGGGTGACGGAGGAACAGAAGGAAATCCACATTAGGCAGGAAATGGGGTTGGGTAGACTGATGGGACTGAAGGCTGATAAATCCCCAGGGCCTGATGGTCTGCATCCCAGGGTACTTAAGGAAGTGGCTCTAGAAATCGTGGACGCATTGGTGATAATTTTCCAATGTTCTATAGATTCAGGAACAGTTCCTGTGGATTGGAGGATAGCTAATGTTATCCCACTTTTTATAAAGGAGGGAGAGAGAAAACGAGGAATTATAGACCAGTTAGCCTGACATCTGGTGGGGAAGATGCTGGAGTCAATTATAAAAGATGAGATAGCCACACATTTGGATAGTAGTAACAGGATCGGTCCGAGTCAGCATGGATTTACGAAGGGGAAATCATGCTTGACTAATCTTCTGGAATTTTTTGTGGATGTAACTAGGAAAATGGACAAGGGAGAGCCAGTGGATGTAGTGTACCTGGACTTTCAGAAATACTTTGATAAGGTCCCACATAGGAGATTAGTGGGCAAAATTAGGGCACATGGTATTGGGGGTAGAGTGCTGACATGGATAGAAAATTGGTTGGCAGACAGGAAACAAAGAGTAGGGATTAACGGGTCCCTTTCAGAATGGCAGGCAGTGACTAGTGGGGTACCGCAAGGCTCGGTGCTGGGACCGCAGCTATTTACAATATACGTCAATGATTTAGATGAAGGAATTAAAAGTAACATTAGCAAATTTGCAGATGACACAAAGCTGGGTGGCAGTGTGAACTGTGAGGAGGATGCTATGAGAATGCAGGGTGACTTGGACAGGTTGGGGGAGTGGCAGATGCATGGCAGATGCAGTTTAATGTGGATAAATGTGAGGTTATCCACTTTGGTAGCAAAAACAGGAAGGCAGATTATTATCTAAATGACGTCAGGTTGGGAATGGGGAAAGTACAACGGGATCTGGGGGTCCTTGTTCATCAGTCTATGAAAGTAAGCATGCAGGTAGAGCAGGCAGTGAAGAAAGCGAATGGCATGTTGGCCTTCATAACAAGAGCAGTTAAGAGTACTGGAGCAAAGAGGTCCTTCTGCAGTTGTACAGAGCCCTAGTGAGACCACACCTGGAGTATTGTGCGTAATTTTGGTCCCCTAATTTGAGGAAGGACATTCTTGCTATTGAGGGAGTGCAGCTTTATTTCACCAGGTTAATTCCCGGGATGGCGGAACTGTCATATGCTGAGAGAATGGAGCAGCTGGGCTTGTACACTCTGGAGTTTAGAAGGATGAGAGTGAATACCCTGACATGTTCCCGATGTTGGGGGAGACCAGGACCAGGGGCCACAGTTTAAGAATAAGGAGTAAGCCATTTAGAACGGAGACGAGGAAACACTTTTTCTCACAGAGATGATGAGTCTTGTGGAATTCTCTGCCCCAGGGCAGTGGAGGCCGGTTCTCTGGATACGTTCAAGAGAGAACTAGATAGGGCTCTTAAAGATAGCGGAGTCAGGGGATATGGGGAGAAGGCAGGAACGGGGTACTGATTGGGGATGATCAGCCATGATTACATTGAAAGGAGGTGCTGGTTCGAAGGGCCGAATGGCCTACTCCTGCACCTATTGTTTACGTGTCTAGTTACTGATTTGGTCCTGGTCTTTTCCCGTCTCCAGCTCTTCACCTTCTCCCCCCCCGCCACATAGTCGGGATTGACCCCGGGTATCTGGCGCTGTGAGGCAGCAAATCAGCCGCAAGCCACCGTGCCACCCCCGTTATTTCACGACTTTCTCTTCAACTTTCAGGAGCGACCCCCTCCCGTTGAGAATTACTTCCTGACCACCGAGCCCGGGACGGCAGCGCGGAAACGCAAGGTGTCTGACGATCACGCCGACTCAAGAAAGTGCCGCAAAACGTGAAGATAAGAGCAACGCTCCCGGTTCAATAAACTGTCCACATCTTGTACTGCAGAGAGGGGAATCTGCACCAGTGGCTGAACTACATCTACAGACCAACATCAGTCATGTTCACCGCTTCTGGGAGCAGAATGAGGCCATTTGGCCTGTCAAGTCTACTCCACCATTCGTTCATGACTGATCTATCTCTCCCTCTCTCAGTCGCCTTCATTCCAGCTGCTTGTTGGGTGAACGTTGGAACATTAAAAATAACACGTGAAACTTACTGCCAGAGCCTCTTCAAATTTGCTACTCAAAGGGATGATTTGGTTCCATATTTGTTTGTATTTTAAATATATTTGCTTAGAAAATCTCAGTGTGGACTCAATCAGCTTTCCAGTATCTAATATGATCTTTTTTGCATTTCCTAATCATCGTCTGCTTTGATCTGTCATTTTCAAACCTTGCCCATCCATGTCTCTAGACTTCCCCCCCCACCCCTCCTCCCCTGACTCTCAGTCTAAAGGGTATCGATAAGAAACGTCACCCGTTCCTTCTCTCCAGACTTACTCCAGCATTTTTTGTCTATCTTTGGTGTAAACCAGCATCTGCAGTTCCTTCCTGCACGTGAATCTGGAGGGGTGCGTTTTCACCTCTGTACCTCTTGCCTGATGGGTGCCTGGAACGTGCTGTTGGGGGTGGGGGTGCAGGCAGATACAATAATGTTGCTAAACAGACTTGGACAGAAACCTGGGGATGAAGGGGTATGGATTCTGTGCAGGCAGATAAGAGTTGGTCTTGGCAGTAGGGCGTGTTTCTATGCTATACGGGTCCATGTTAAACTCCTATGTTAAGCTCAGTGTTCCCCGTGGATTTTGAAGCAACAGCAACAAAGAGAAGCAGGAGAAAGCACTGATTGGCTCTAGCCCGAGTGGGAGGAGAGTTCTCAGTGAGTCAGAGGGGGAAAACAGTTGAAAACTGAGGAATTTGGTTTGTAAATTAGGCAATTGAACAGTCAATATAAGCAAGGCAGCTCTTGGGGAGCGGCAGTGAGGGAAGTGCCCTGCGAGTAAAGTGTGAGTCTTTGGCTCGAGAGTCTTCGGAGAGGAGGCTGCGCAATACACTGGATAGGGAGAGACCGAGGCAAAAGAAGGAGATGTCAAGCAAGCTGATGCAGTGTGATGCTTGCAGTATGTGGGAGGTCAAGGACACTGCTGGTGCCTCTGGATGCTACAAATGTGAGAAGTGCATCCAGGTACAGCTCCTGAAGGACCGTGTTGGGGAACTGGAGAAACAAGTGGATGACCTCAGGTTCATTCGAGAAACTGAGTCGTTCCTCGACAAGTCCTTCAGTGAGATTGTTACACCCAAGGCACTAGAAGAGAGAAGGTGGGTGACGGTGAGAAAGGGAGGAAAACATGGAATGCAAAGGTCCCCGGGTGTTGTACCCCTTGTGAACAGGTTCACCCACGTGGAAGCTGCCGGGACAGAAGACGGTATCTCACTGAGCGGCGGACTGGCTTGCAAAACAAAAAGGGCTGATGAGCCAAAACCAAAGAGGCCAAAGTCGGGCAACGCCATTGTAGTTGGAGACTCCATTGTGAGAGGTATGGACAGGGGTTTTTGCGGCAACAGACGGGATTCCAGGATGGTGTGCTGCCTTCCTGGTGCCAGGATCCAGGATGTTACGGACAGAGTGCAGACAATCCTCAAGGGCGAAGGTGAACAGCCGGAAGTGGTCGTGCACGTTGGCACAAATGATGTTGGAAAGAAGGGGATGAATATTTTGCAGCGGGACTTCAGAGAGCTCGGAAAAATGCTGAAAAGCAGGACTTCCAGGGTTGTTATCTCCGGTTTGCTTCCAGTTCCTCGTGCTGGCGAGAGCAGGAACAGGGAGATACGGGACCTGAATGTGTGGCTGAGGAACTGGTGCAGGGGGCAGGGATTTAGATTCTTATATCACTGGGATCTGTTTTGGAGTAAGGGGGAACTGTACAAAAGGGACGGATTGCATCTTAACAGGTGGGGGACCAGCATTCAGGTTTGCCACTGCTACACGGATGGTTTTAAACTGAATAAGGGGGGTGGGGTGTCATATGGGATAATCGAGAACGGAGTTAAAGGGAAAGAGAGTAAAGGGATGGTTAATGACCCCAGAATTAACGGGAGAGAAAGCTCACAAAGGGATAGGAGAGTATGGCCAAGTGTAATAGGGATCGATGTGAAAGGGGCCACTTGTCAACATAATTGTATAAGGAGTAAGAGTGTTGTAAAAACAAGCCTGAAGGCTTTGTGTCTCAATGCGAGGAGCATTCGTAATAAGGTGGATGAGTTGAAGGTGCAGATAGCGATTAATGACTATGCTATAGTTGGGATCACGGAGACTTGGCTCCAGGATGACCAAGGCTGGGAGCTGAACATCCAGGGATATTCAATATTCAGGAGGGATAGACGAAAAGGAAAAGGAGGTGGGGTAGCGTTGCTGGTGAGAGAGGAGATTAATGCATTAGAAAGGAAGGACATTAGCGTGGAAGATGTGGAATCGATATGGGTAGAGCTGCGAAACTCTAAGGGGCAGAAAACGCTAGTGGGAGCTGTGTACAGGCCACCTAACAGTAGTATTGGAGTTGGGGATGGCATCAAACAGGAAATTAGAAATGCGTGCAACAAGGGTAACACGGTTATAATGGGTGACTTCAATCTGCATGTAGATTGGGTGAATCAAATTGGCAGGGGTGCTGAGGAAGAGGATTTATTGGAATGTATGCGGGATAGTTTTCTCAACCAACATCTGGAGGAACCAACGAAAGAGCAGGCTATTCTAGACTGGGTATTGAGTAATGAGGAAGGGTTAGTTAGCAGTCTTGTTGTGCGTGGCCCCTTGGGCAAGAGTGACCATAATATGGTTGAGTTCTTCATTAGGATGGAGAGTGACAAAATTAAGTCAGAAACAAGGGTTCTGAACTTGAACAAAGGTAACTTTGAAGGTATGAGATGAGAATTGGCCAAGATAGACTGGCAGGTGATTCTTAAAGGGTTGACAGTGGATGTGCAATGGAAGGTATTTAAAGACTGCATGGATGAAGTACAAAAGTTGTTCATACCAGTTTGGCAAAATAATAAATCGGGGAAGGCGGTGCATCCATGGATAACAAGGGAAATCAGGGATAGTATAAAAGCAAAAGATGAGGCATACAAATTTGCCAGAAAAAGCAGCCTACCGGAGGACTGGGAGAAATTCAGAATCCAGCAGAGGAGGACAAAGGGCTTAATTAGGAAAGGGAAAATAGATTATGAAAGGAAACTGGCAGGGAACATAAAAACTGACTGCAAAAGTTTTTATAGATATGTGAAGAGAAAGAGACTAGTTAAAACAAATGTTGGTCCCTTGCAGTCAGAAACAGATGAATTGATCATGGGGAACAAGGACATGGCAGACCAATTGAATAACTACTTTGGTTCTGTCTTCACTAAGGAAGACATAAATAATCTGCCGGAAATAGCAGTGGAACGGGGGTCAAATAAGATGGAGGAACTGAGTGAAATCCAGGAGGTGGTGTTGGGTAAATTGAACGGATTGAAGGCCGATAAATCCCCAGGGCCAGATAGTCTGCATCCCAGAGTACTCAAGGAGGTAGCCACAGAAATAGTGGATGCATTAGTGATAAATGTTCAAAATTCCTTAGATTCTGGAGTAGTTCCTGAGGATTGGAGGATAGCTAATGTAACCCCACTTTTTAAAAAAGGAGGGAGAGAGAAAGCGGGGAATTACAGACCAGTTAGTCTAACATCGGTAGTGGGGAAACTGCTAGAGTCGGTTATTAAAGATGGGATAGCAGCGCATTTGGAAAGTGGTGAAATCATTGGACAAAGTCAGCATGGATTTACGAAAGGTAAATCATGTCTGATAAATCTGATAGAATTTTTCGAGGATGTAACTAGTAGAGTGGATAAGGGAGAACCAGTGGATGTGTTATATCTAGACTTTCAGAAGGCTTTCGACAAGGTCCCGCATAATAGATTAGCATACAAACTTAAAGCACACGGTATTGGGGGTTCAGTATTGATGTGGATAGAGAACTGGCTAGCAGACAGGAGGCAAAGGGTAGGAGTAAACGGGTCCTTTTCAGAATGGCAGGCAGTGACTAGTGGGGTGCCGCAAGGCTCAGTGCTGGGACCCCAGCTATTTACAATATATATTAATGATTTGGACGAGGGAATTCAATGCAACATCTCCAAATTTGCAGATGATACCAAGCTGGGGGGTATAGTTAGGTGTGAGGAGGATGCTTGGAGGCTGCCGGGTGATTTGGATAGGCTGAGTGAATGGGCAGATGCATGGCAGATGCAGTATAATGTGGATAAATGTGAGGTTATCCACTTTGGTGGCAAAAACATGAGGGTAGACTATTATCTGAATGGTGGCAGATTAGGAAAGGGGGAGATGCAACGTGACCTGGGTGTCATGGTACACCAGTCATTGAAAGTAGGCATGCAGGTGCAGCAGGCAGTGAAGAAAGCAAATGGTGTGTTAGCATTCATAGCGAAAGGATTTGAGTATAGGAGCAGGGAGGTTCTACTGCAGTTGTACAGGGTTTTGGTGAGGCCACACCTGGAGTATTGCGTACAGTTTTGGTCTCCAAATCTGAGGAAAGACATCCTTGCCATAGATGGGGTACAGAGAAGATTCACCAAACTGATTCCTGGGATGTCAGGACTTTCATATGAGGAAAGATTGGATAGACTCAGCTTGTACTCGCTGGAATTTAGAAGATTGAGGGGGGATCTTATAGAAACTTACAAAATTCTTAAGGGGTTGGACAAGCTAGATGCTGGAAGATTGTTCCCGATGTTGGGGGAGTCCAGAACAAGGGGTCACAGTCTAAGGATAAGGGGGAATTCCTTTAGGACCGAAATGAGGAAAACATTCTTTACACAGAGAGTGGTGAGTCTCTGGAATTCTCTGCCACAGAAGGTAGTTGAGGCCAGTTCATTGGCTATATTTAAGAGGGCGTTAGATGTGGCACTTGTGGCTAAAGGGATCAGGGGGTATGGAGAGAAGGCAGGTACGGGATACTGAGTTGGATGATCAGCCATGATCACATTAAATGGCGGTGCAGGCTTGAAGGGCCGAATGGCCTACTCCTGCACCTATTTTCTATGTTTCTATGTTTCTAAACTCCATTTTAGTTCAGTTCAGTTTGTTGTCCCGTGTACCGAGGTACAGTGGAAAACTTTTGTTGCGTGCTATCCAGTTAGCGGGAAGACATTACATGATTTCAATTGAGCCATTTACAGTGTGTAAATACATGATAAGGGAATAACATTAAGTGCAGGGTCAAGTCTGATCAAAGATAGTCCGGGGGTCACCAATGAGGTAGATGGTAGTTCAGGACCGCTCTCTGGTTGTGGTAGGATGGTTCAGTTGCCTGATAACAGCCGGGAAGAAACTGTCCCTGAATCTGGAGATGTGCGTTTTCACGCTTCTATATCCTTTGCCCGATGGGAGTGGGGAGAAGAGGGAGTGGCCGGGGTGCGACTGGTCCTTGATGATGCTGCTGGCCTTGCTGAGGCAGCGTGAGATACAAATCACACAAGATTGACACGGTGGACAGCGGTAGAGTTACTGCCGTACAGCCTCACAGCGCCAGCGACCCGGGTTCCATCCCGACAACGGGCGCTGTCTGTACGGAGTTTGTAGGCTCTCCCCGTGACCGCGTGAGCTTTCTCCGAGACCTCCAGCTTCCTCCCACACTCCAATGACGTACAGGTTTGTAGGTTAATTGGCTTGGTCTTAGTGTAAATTGTCCCGTGTGTGTGTGTGTGTGTGTGTGTGTGTGTAGGATAGTGTGCGGGGTTTGCTGGTCGGTGCAGACTAGGTGGGCCGAAGGGCCTGTTTCCACGCTGTATCTCTAAATTAAAATCAATAATTGAGTTTCAGAAAAATAATGACAGAAAGGCTGATCGATTGAAGCAATTAGTTGAGACCTTTAATGGTTTGCATTGCAGGTGAAAGAGTTCCTCAACAGATGAAGGTAATCTGTGATCTGATCTTAGAGATGATTGCAGTGCTGTTAAAGCCTCACTGGTCTTCCACCTCTGGGACAGCATAATGTGGTGGCTCTCGGCATCTATCCTCATCATCCGCTGTTGGCCAACCGCACCTGCAAACACAAGAACAAACACGTGGACATTACACAAGTCCAATTCACTTCATGTGACTGTCAGCGCCAGAAGCTGGCCACTCTTGTGTGCTGCCACGGTCATAAGTGATAGGAGCAGAATTAGGCCATTCGGCCCATCAAGTCCACCATTCAATCATGGCTGATCTATCTCTCCCTGCTAATCCCATTCTTCTGCCTTCTCCCCATAGCCACTGACACCCGCACTAATGAAAAATCTGATCTATCTCTGCCTTAAGTATATCCACTGATGGCCTCCACAGCCGTCTGTGGCAAAGAATCCCACAGATTCACCACCCTCTGGCTAAATACGTTTTTCCTCATCTCATCTAAAAAAAAGTCCTTTAATTCTGAGGCTGTGACCTCTAGTCCTAGACTCTCCCACTAGTGGAAACATCCTCTGCACATCCACTCTATCCAGGCCTTTCACTGTTGGATAAGTTTCAATGAGGTCCCGTCTCATTCTTCTAAACTCCAGCGAGTACAGGCCCAGTGCCGTCCAACGCTCATCATAGGTTAACCCACTCATTCCTGGGATCATTCTTGTATCTCGCTCCCCAACCCAAGTAGTACTAGCTTCTTGATTTGAAGAAGGGTCTCGAACCGAAACGTAACCCATTCCTTCTCTCCAGAGATGCTGCCTGTCGCGCTGAGTTATTCCAGGTTTTTGTGTCTGCAAACCAGCTCCTTCCTACACATCATCCTTGTAAATCTCTGGACCCTCTCCAGAGCCAGCACATCCTTCCTCAGATATGGTGCCCAGAATTGCTCACAATCTTCCAAATCCGGCCTTACCAGAGCCTCGGCATTACATCCCATGTTTTGGGGAATCCTGCACCAGCGTTCCCAAATCCCTTTGCACCTCCGATTTCTGGATTCTCTTCCCCATTTAGAAACCAGTCTACACCTTTATTCCTCCGACCCAAATGCATACACTATATTCCATCTGCCACTTCTCTGCCCACTCTCCCAACCTATCCAAGTCCTTCTGCAGAGTCCCTGCTTTCTCTACACTACCTGCCCTCCACCTATTTTCGTATCATCTGCAAACGTGTCCACAAAGCCTTCAATCCCCTCGTCCAAATCATTAATATACAACGTGAAGAGTAGCGGCCCCAGCATCGAGCCCTGTGGAACTCCACTAGTCACTGGCAGCCAACCAGAAGAAGCCCCCTTTATTGCCACTCTGTGTCTTCTGCCATCCAGCCAACCTGCTATCCACGCTGGTATCTGCCCGCTGATACCGTGGGCTCTCATCTTCCTCAGCAGCCTCACGTGTGGCACCTTATCAAAGGCTTTCTTAAGCAACATCTACTGATTCTTCTTGGTCCTATTTACTTCTTGAAAGGTGCGGTATGATTTGGTGTTGGAAGGAACTGCTGGTTTACACTGTAGATGGACACAAAGTGCTGGAGTAACTCAGCGGGTCAGGCAGCATCTCTGCTTGACCCACTGAGTTACTCCAGCACTCTGTGAAACGTCACCTATCCATGTTCTCCACAGATGCTGCCTGACCCGCTGAGTTACTCCAGCACTCTGTGAAACGTCACCTATCCATGTTCTCCACAGATGCTGCCTGACCCGCTGAGTTGACCAAAGCATTTCACTGTACGTAGGTACAAGTGACAATAATCTTTGAATACGTGGACTTCCAGAGTCTTTGCCCTATCACGGCGCCGGGCAAGAAATTGGAACAAGGAGATAACAAAGGGAATAGAGGTTAGATAGGGAGAGGTTGGGCGGGAACAAGCTGCTAGGGGAGGTAGTTGAAGCAGGGACTATCCCAACATTTAAGAGACATTTAAACAGGTACATGGATAGGGCAGGTTTACAGGGATATGGACCAAATTCAGGTAGGTGGGACTAGTGTAGATGGGACATGTTGGCCGGTTTGGGCAAGCTGGGCATTGGCTGTGGGAGAGAAGAGATTGTCTTGGCATCATGTTTGGCGCAGACATTGTGGCCGAAGGACCTGTCCCTATGCTGAACTGTTCTAAGTTCTACGTAGAAAGGATGAGAGGGGATCTCATTGAAACATATGAGATTGTTACGGGTTTTGACACGCTAGAAGCAGGAAACATGTTCCCCATGTTGGGGGAGTCCAGAACCAGGGGCCACAGTTTAAGAATAAGGGGTCGGCCATTTAGAACGGAGACAAGGAAACACTTTTTCTCACAGAGAGTTGTGAGTCTGTGGAATTCTCTGCCTCAGAGGGCGGTGGAGGCCGGTTCTCTGGATGCTTTTCAAGAGAGAGCTAGATAGGGCTCTTAAACATAGCGGAGTCAGCAGATATGGGGAGAAGGCAGGAACGGGGTACTGATTGTGGATGATCAGCTATGATCACATTGAATGGCGGTGCTGGCTCGAAGGGCCGAATGGCCTACTCCTGCACCTATTGTCTATTGAAAGATAACCAACACCGGCAGGCATATCTGGGGCCACCTTGGTCAGAAACAAAACTTTTGAAGCCAATTAAATTAGTATGGATGACAATTATAAAAATAAACTCCAAAAATGGATCCCTTAACAAATCCAACAAGGCGGTCTTCGATATTGTGCATCTCTTAAGGCCAAAAGAACTGCCTGGGTAAAAATCTCTGGTACTATTCTGCTTTGTTCAGTTTAAAATAGATTATTATGCTTTTAAATATCTGAGTGATAATAGAACTCCTCTCTCACCAGTGACCCACAGGCGCAAGTCGATTATAGAACAGCCCAGACAGGAACAGGCCCTTAGGCACACAATGTCCGTGACTAACTTGACACCAAGCTGAAGTAATCCCCTCTGCCTGCTCGTGACCCAGATCCCTCCATCCCTCACATCCCCAACGCCACTATTTGTTTAGTTCAGCAACACAGCACGGAAACAGGCCCTTCTGCCCATTGCACCAACCAGAGATAGAAACAGAAAATAGGTGCAGGAGTAGGCCATTCGGCCCTTCGAGCCAGCAGCACCATTCAATATGATCAATATCCTGTTCCTGCTTTTTTCCCCATATCCCATTAGCCCCAAGAGCTAAATCGAACTCTCTTGAAAACATCCAGTGAATCGGCCTCCACTGCCTTATGTGGCAGAGAATACAATAGACAATAGGTGTAGGAGATGGCCATTCGGCCCTTCGAGCCGGCACCGCCATTCAATGTGATCATGGCTGATCATCCACAATCAGTACCCCGTTCCTGCCTTCTCCCCATATCCCCTGACTCCGCTATCTTTAAGAGACCTATCTAGCTCTCTCTTGAAAGTATCCAGAGAACCGGCCTCCACCGCCCTCTGTGGCAGGGAATTCCATAGATCCCCCCCTTATTCTTAAACTGTGACGCCTGATTCTGGACTCCCCCAGCCTCCGCACACTAACACTGTCCCACATCCACCAGCAACACTTTTTTTACATGAATACCAAACATGTACGTCCTTGGAATGCTTGGAATGCGGGGGGTAACTGAAGATCTCGGAGTAAACCCACGCAGGTCACGGGGAGAACGTGCAAACTCCGTACGGACAGCACCCGTGGTCAGGATGGAACCCGTAAGGCAGTAATGCTCCCTCAGCGCCACCGTGCGCTCATTGTGCCTGCCTCCATCACCACCCCTGGCAGCATATTTCACACACCATCATCACCCTGTGTAAAAAAACCTTGCCCCACACATCCCCTTTAAACGTTATTCTTCTCACCTTAAACCTCTGTCCAGTCCCTCCCCAGATGCTGCCTGAACCCGAGTTCCTCCAGCAGTTGTGGTTTGTTCAAGATTCCAGCATCTGCAGTTTCTTGTGTCTCCATGGCATTTGAAGAATTGTGGACGCAGCCCAGACCATCGCACAAACCAACCTCCCTTCCATTGACTCCATCTACACCTCACGCTGCCTCGGCAAAGCCAGCAGCATCATCAAGGACCAGTCTCACCCCGGCCACTCCCTCTTCTCCCCTCTCCCATCGGGCAAGAGGTACAGAAGTGTGAAAACGAACGCACGCTTCCAGATTCAGGGACAGTTTCTTCCCAGCTGTTATCAGGCAACTGAACCATCCTCTCATCAGCTTGAGAGCTGATGAAAGGATCTCATCAGTCCAGATCTCCCATCCCTCTTAAAGAAAGCGGAGTCAGGGGATATGGGGAGAAGGCAGGAACGGGGCACTGATTGGGGGTGATCAGCCATGATCACAGTGAATGGC
Organism: Raja brachyura; assembly: GCA_963514005.1. The sequence continues at coordinate 156,114,053 of OY740782.1, read as the reverse complement.
AATGCTGGCTCGAAGGGCTGAAAGGCCTACACCTGAACCTATTGTCTATTGTCATTGAGATCTTCGAACTAACTATCTTTAATCGGACATTATCTTGTATCCTTTATCTGAACATTGTGGGCAGCTTGAGTGTCATCATGCATGGTCTTTTCTTTGACTGGATCGCACACACACACAAAAGCCTTTCACTGAACCTCGCAACAAGCAACAATGAGAAACTACTATTAAACCTCCACTCAACCTAGTGTACTAGAGAAAATAACCCACGTCATCTGTGGTAAGTATTTCTCAAAGCTATCGAAGCCGCCACAGCAAGAGACATTAGAACAGCTTTATTCCATCCTCCTCTCAGTTCACATTAACCAACCTGATCTTCCCCCTCACATTCCGAATCCAACCTTTCTGTCCTGGGCCTCCTCCATGGCCAGAGTGAGGCCCACTGTAAATTGGAGGAGCAGCACCTCATATTTCGCTTGGGTTGTTTATACCCCAGCGGTATGAACATTGACTTCTCCAATTTCAGGTCGTCCCTGCTTTCTCCCTCCTTCCCAGCTCTCCCACAAGCCCACTGTCTCTGCCTCTTCCTTTCTTTTTGCCACCCCCCCCCCCATCGGTCTGAAGAAGGGTCTCGACCCGAAACGTCGACTATTTCCTTCGCTCCATAGATGCTGCCTCACCCGCTGAGTTTCTCCAGCATTTTTGTCTACCTTTGACTTTTCCAGTATCTGCAGTTCCTTCTTAAATATTCCCCCAGCACAAGCTCCAGTCAACAGCTCAAAAGGCTGTAGGCTCAGGGTGGTCCGTTATTTCAACATGATTAAATTATAATGTTTTATTTTTAACTGTCTGCTGGATATTGTTTTTATCCTTTTTGCTTGCAAAGCACCAAGGCAAATGCCATGTATGTAGACTTACTTAGCGAATAACATTTTTATTCATTATTCAGTAAAGAAATGAGGTGTTGAGTGCTGGTCAATAGGCAATAGGTGTGGGGTGGGAGGTTGCAACCTTCACGTGGTCCGCCCTGTTTCGATGAATGCAATCAACCTGGCGTACACAATCAAATAGAACATGTTGTCCTCCATCTTTAGGCTGTGCACGCCATACGCAAGAAGATGAAGAAGACAATAGGTGCAGGAGTAGGCCATTGGGTCCTTGGAGCCAGCACCACTGGTCACATATAACGTGTGAAGGCAAGCTGGTACTAAACCGTGTACCTTCTGGGGAAGCGTGGGAAAGCGGCAGTTTGTTTAAGGGGCCATTTTGTTGCAGGAAAAACATTTGAGTATGAGAAAAGGTTGGGTTGACATCTTCTTGATGTCAAGATTTGACAGCAGGGGAACAGGCCCTTCAGCCCGCGCCCACCAGTGGTCACCCCGTACATGGGCAGGGGAGAAGGCTGGGGCTCGCTGTCTTCTTGGATCTCACAGCTGCAGATGATACTGTGTGGCTGCGTGGACTACACATGAAGCTTCTGGAAACCACCCCAGACAAGCACATGGTGAGCTTCCTCATGGAGATGCTGAGCAACCGCAGCTTCAGGCAACACACCAGCAACGGGCAATGCAGCAGGGCGAGGAAACTGAAGAGCGGCGTCCCACAGGGCTCAGTGCTGGCACCAATGCTGTTCAACATCTACACCCATGACCTGCCTGCAACCCAGTCAAAGAAGTATGGCTATGCTGATGACCTGGCCATCCTACGCAGTAAGCCATCCTGGGAAGCAGCAGAAGAGGGCCTCTCTAAAGACATGAACATCCTGTCTTCATCCCTGAGGAACGGGTGCCTCAAGCTCAGCATGGGTAAGACAACATCTTCAATGTTCCACCTCAACAACAGGGAACCACCCACGAGACCAACGTCACGGTGGATAATGCAGGTATGTTACAAAACTTACCCTCAGCGGCACTGCAGTTCTACCACTGGCCGTGTGCGCGACTTTGACGCCTTTGAGAGGGGGGCGGGTATAAAATGCCGTTTTCTCCTGCCTGTTGAAATCGATGTTTGTCAGGCTGTTTAGCTGCTGAAGAAAAATCGCTCCGACATCCGTTTTATCAAGTTTTTTTAAAAAGAGCGCTGGATAATTTAATAGCAGGGGCAAAATAAAAATAGTCTTCTAAAGCCGTCGATGTCGACAACGGGACGCATCTCACGTACGGGACAAAGCAGGATATGCAGTTTAGTTTTACATATAAACGTGCTTCTTAGAATGCCTTGAATCAAAATTTCAACTTGCGAAAAGGTGATTTAGAAGCGGCAGTGTTTTTCCTGCCGATATCGGGTTTAAATTCAAAGACAAGTCAAAGTCAAAAGAGTTTATTGTCATGTGTCCCTGATAGGACAATGAAATTATTTATTTGCTTAGCACAACAGAACATAGTAGGCATTGACTACAATTATATACGTAAATACACACATGAATTAATAAATTAATAAAGTGCAAATAACAGATGGAGGGATATTAATGTTCAGAGTTTTGTCCGAGCCAAGTTTAATCACCTTATGGCTGTGGGGAAGTAGCTATTCCTGAACCGGGTCGTTGCAGTCTTCAGGCTCCTGTACCTTCTACCTGAAGGTAGCAGGGAGATGAGTGTGTGGCCAGGATGGTGTGGGTCCTTGATGATGCTGCCAGCCTTTCTGAGGCAGCGACTGTGGTAGATCCCCTCGATGGAAGGAAGGTCAGAGCCGATGATGGACTGGGCAGTGCTTACTACTTTTTGTAGTCTTTTCCTCTCCAGGGTGCTCATGTTCCCGAACCAAGCCATGATGCAACCGGTCAGCAAGCTCTCTACTGTGCACCTGTAGAAGTTAGAGAGAGTCCTCCTTGGCAGACCGACTCTCCATAATCTTCTCAGGAAGTAGATGCGCTGATGAGCTTTCTTAATAATTGCATCTGTGTTCTCGGGAGAGGAAAGATCTTCACAGATGTGCACGCCCAGGAATTTGAAGCTCTTGACCCTTTCAACCATCAACCCGTTGATATAAACGGGACTGTGGGTCCCCATCCTGCTCCTTCCAATTTCCACAATCAGTTCCTTGGTTTTGCTGGTGTTGAAGGCCAGGTTGTTGTGCTGGCAGCATATGGACAGTTGCTCTATCTCTCTTCTATACTCTGATTCATCCCCATCAGTGATACGTCCCACAACAGTGGTGTCGTGAGCGAACTTGGATGATGGAGTTCGCACTTTGATCGGCTACGCAGTCATGAGTATAGAGTGAGTACAGCAGGGGGGTGAGCACGCAGCCTTGAGGTGCTCCCATGCTGATTGTTATCGAGTCCAACACATTTCCACCAATACGAACAAACTGTGGTCTGTGAATGAGGAATTCATTCACAGCATTTTCATATTTACCCGCAAACCGCAACGTTCCAATCAATCGCGTTCCACAAAATCCCACTCGCAAGATGATTTAAATGGCTATTAATTTACTGGAATTAAACACTAAATTCCTTCCATTTGGCCTATAAATTCATGACAATTCATGTTATATTGTGAATTCTTGTGTGAATGTTATTTGGACACTTAGGCTATTAAAAAATGTTAACCTTTTCTTAAGAAATGGATAGATGTTTAGATCTAGTAATTGAAATTTGTAATTAGCTACAATTAGGTAACTAATTATATGCTTTAATTTCAGGTCATCCAAGTAAGATTTGTTTCAGAATGCTTCAATCTATAATAACTGAAAATTTCATTCAGTTCTCTTAATTTTTGAGAAAGTTCATCTAGGCGACACCATTACATCGATGACCCCATGGACGTCCCTGGCCAGGACCTGCCCCGAAAGCAGTGGACAACCGCCAACCACTTGAGGACAGGCGCCGGACGCTATGGAGTAGCGATGAAGAGGTGGGGCCTCGTGGACAGCGAGCGCCTCCTGCGAGTGTGGGGACCCGACACAGACAGTGGAGCACATGGTCACCAGTTGCTGCAGGTCTAAAAGACATATGACAGAAGAAGCCAGCGGGGGGGGGGGGGGGGGGGAACACGGACACACACACGGGACAATTTCCAGGAACCAATTACCTACTGACCTGCAGTTCTTTGGAGTGTGGACAATAAAAGACCTTTGAAACCGGACCAAACCCACGTGGTGACGGGGAGAACGTACAAACTCCGTACAGACAGCACCCGTAGACAGGATGGAACCCGGGTCTCTGGCGCTGCGAGGCAGCAACTCCACCGTGCTGCCCTAACATTGAAAAGTTGTCCCTCCGGTTCCTCTAAAATGTTTCAACCCCTTGATATCCAGCTGTGGTAACAGGCCCTCCAGGTCCACTCCAAGCAGCGACACACACAATCTAACACTATCCTATGCACTAGAGGCAACTGACACAAACAAATTAACCTACAAACCTGCACCTCTTTGGAGAGCGGGAGGAAACCGGAGCACCCACAGATTGTCACGGGGAGAACGTACAAACTCCATACAGACAGCACCCGTAGTCAGGATGGAACCCTGGTCTCTGACGCTGCGAGGCAGCAACTCTACCGCTGCATCCCAACTGGTGCCATTTGAAAGTAGTTTGCCACCGACGTTTAGCTGTTCGAATGAAAAATATTCACACGTTGCAGATTTATTGATTTATTTCAATTTCTTTTCCACCAGTACAGCCATAATACATTCCCAGGATTCAAATATGTTCAGACAATAGCTGCTGTTCCATTTACATAGCACAAAATAGGATCTAAATCTGCACCTTAATGCAACCCAATGATGCCTCCCAACTGTTGCTGTTAGTTCTTGAACGGGGAATTAGTTTCATTGCAAGTTAGAAGGAAGGGAATTTGAAAATACAACTGGTTGGAGCTGAAGATGCACTTGTTTCACTCTGCCCAATTTTACAAGTGGCCTTTAGTCTTCAAGAAAATACTGTACCAGTCTTCATAAATAGTTGTAGTTGTCATTGTGGAACTGCCACCGTTAATCTTCCCCTTCACCCCTCCCACGTTAAGGCTCCGTAATAATTACATAAATACACAAAGAAGTCGGACTCATTATTCAAGCTCCGGAGATTGTGGCAAGTGCTGTCATTTGTGACACGTGGCAAACGCTAGATTTTGATTGTTCAGGTGAGATTAGGCAAATAATTCTTCATGGAACACTTGTTTGAACCCCCTGGTTTCCGCTCCCAAGTCAAGTTCCAGATTTTAAAAAAACTATTGGTCACCACTTTGGTTTTCCACCCATGTTACAAACGCTAGAGGACTGTGTCCGGGGGGGGGGGGGTGTCAAGTGGTGCTGCCACTTGCAACGTAAGCGCAAATCTAAAATGAATATTTATGCAAGATCCATGTTAGATTACGGTTCTTTAGAGCATCAGGGACACTTGGAAAGAACATTGTGTTGATATACTTCAGCACAGCTTGCCAAAGCGTACAGATGACCATGACAAACATATCAAGAATTATTTTTAGACCAGGAGGCGGCGCAGTCAGAGCCATTGCGTGGAGCTACTCAAGTCACAAATTGAAAACGAGATATTTTAATAGACTCCACACAAGATTTGTTTGGCGGTAAGGTCACTTGACGTTAATGCACTCAAGTTCGTTTTGTAGACCGACATACTATTTCTATTTCTGCTGCCAGGAATTGAGCAGATGAACAAACACTGTGTTGTGACACCCCTTTTATAAAGCGACAGCGGGTGAGCTACACGGTGGGCATCATCTCACTGCCAAACTGAGGTTGTCACCCTTGAAGCTCAACATTCAACTTAAAAGCAGGAATATAAACAAAAGGAACCATTTTAGTGGCTGCTTTTTTCCCGATCATTAGCCAAAACAAATGTCACCCCAAGACTGGTAGTTCATTCATGGCCTTGTATCAATTCAGTGTCCGTAAGCAGATGACAGCAGGGATGTGCTTCAAGCTTTCAATTCGCATGCTGCCTTGTAGATGCCTCGTTTGTCCACAGAAGCCTACGCCACCTCAATTAAACTTGTATTTGTTCTCTCTCTCTCTCTCTCTCTCTCTCTCTGGCATTGTGTGGTGAAGACAGGTGGGTTCCACGTTGCATTAGTTACCTGGGATGGAACAGAGCAGGCAGCCTGTAAAATAAGCACCAACTTTTACTGCTCTTCAAGAACAGCAAACTGGTTGCCAAGTTCTAGCTGAACGGACTGACTTTTAGCACCATCCTCCCTGGCTCTGGTTTTGTATTTCACCATCTCAAAGGTCTTTTCCATTTCTTTATCTCTGGGGAAAAATAAGTTGTGATCAGCTAAACAAATGGTCAAAGCACAAAAAGTAAAGAAAACGTGTCCAAACTGAGATCAGATTAACCCGCCACACTCGTGGCCTCACTACTCTATCAATGTTTCAATTGCCACGTACAAACTCTAAAGCCTGGGGGCGGTGACGTTTTAGCCAGAGGGCGTCAATGGCTATGGGGAGAAGGCAGGAGAATGGGGTTGAGAGGAAAAGATAGATCAGCTGTGATCGAATGGTGGAGTAGACTGAACATACCGAATGGCCCAATTCTGCCCATATGGTTTGTGGTTTCATGGCCTTAATCTGTGGCATTCATTGCCACAGGAGGCCAAGTCATGGGGATTTATAAAGCAGAGATTCACAGGTTCTTGATGAATAAGGGTGTCATAGGTTACGGGGAGAAGGCAGGAGAATCAAGTTGAGAGGGAAAGATAGATCGGCCATGACTGTATGGTGGAATATGGCTAAATCCACTCCTAAGCTCTTAGTACCTGCCTCCTCCAGCAGGGTTTATCAAGAAACTTTAAGACAGGTACATGGATCGGATGGGTTGAGAGGGATTATGGGTCAAACGCATCATAGATGGACTATTATAGATGGGGCACGTTGGTCTGCGTGGACAAGTTGGGCCGAAGAACCTGTTTCCACGCTATATGACTCCATGTCTCATGATCTTAAATGAACAGGCTATTCAATGAGGAAAACCGACCAGCGGCACTGCAGCTTATAAAGTGTATATGGGTGTTCTCCCATACCCGTTCTATAAATGTAATCAGGTCCTTCTGAAGGCAATAGCAGTGACAGCAAGTCTTACAGAGGTAATAATATAAAACAAATGGGGGCTGAGGAATGAATTCAAGGAATGACAACAGAACCATGGCAGTTAATCTTAGCACTTAACACTTCTCGTTCAACTTGCAGACACAACTGTGTTCCACTTTGGCATAGGACCAAAAGGCAAGTATCCCTGAAAACTAAGGCAGAAAAGAAGCATTTGCAGTTCAATAGACCTTCTGTAGAATGGAAGTTGTAATGCGGCACGGTGGCGCAGCGGTAGAGTTGCTGCCTCACAGCGCCAGAGACCCGGGTTCCATCCTGACTACAGGTGCTGCCTGTACGGAGTTTGTACGGTCTCCCCATGACCGCGTGGGTTTTCTCCAAGATCTTTGGTTTCCCTCCATAGTCCAAAGATGTCGAGGTTTGCAGGTTAATTGGCTTGGTATGAATGCGTACAGGATAGTGTTAATGTGCGGGGATCGATCGCTGGTACTAAATCGATCTGTTACTAAACTGGCTAAACTATGAACATGAAAGCTCGACAAATATCAAAATTAGTGTTTCAGTGCCGAGTCACATTTGAATGAGTTGAATATCAGACCTGCTCAACTGTAATGCAAAAAGGAATGGTCAAATCCTTTCAAACTCGATTCTTATTTTAATACTCATTCGGACGCATGGACATTAAAATTTAGAACAGCACAGAAACAGGCCCTTCGGCCCACTGAATCTGCACCAACCACTAACCGAGTCTACACTAACGCTAATCCTACACACTAGGGACAATTTACAATTTTACCAAAGCCAATTAACCGACAAACCCGCATGACTTTGGAGTGTGGGAGGAAACCGGAGCACCCGGAGAAAACCCACGCAGGTCACAGGTAGAGTACAAACTCTGCACAGACAGCACCCGTGGTCAGGATGGAACCCGGGTCTCTGGCGCTGTGAGGCAGCAACTCTACCGCTGCACCACCGTGCTTTTTGTCCAATCATCAGCTATCAAACCACCCCACCCTCGGGCAGAGTTCACCCATTAACTGCACGGCCATGTCCTGCCCCCCCACCTCTCGTCCAGATTCCCCACCCCGCTCACACACTGATGAAGGGTCCCGATCTGAAACGTCACCGATACATGTTCTCCAAAGTTGCTGCCTAGATACATGATGAGGGAATAACGTTTAGTGCACAGGTGCTGCCTGACCCACTGAGTTACTCCAGCACTCTGTGTCAATCTCCAGATCAACCAATGTGGTCAACTCAATGTCCCTGCCCTAGGTAGAATCAGAGGCCATTATAAAAATAAAAAAGACAGCGGGTCAGGCAGCACCTGTGGAGAACATGGATAGGTGACGTTTCACAGAGTGCTGGAGTAACTCAGCGGGTCAGGCAGCATCTGTGGAGAATATGGATAGGTGACGTTTCACAAAGTGCTGGAGTAACTCAGCGGGTCAGGCAGCATCTGTGGAGAACATGGATAGGCGACGTTTCACAGAGTGCTGGAGTAACTCAGCGGGTCAGGCAGCATCTGTGGAGAACATGGATAGGCGACGTTTCACAGAGTGCTGGAGTAACTCAGCGGGTCAGGCAGCATCTGTGGAGAACATGGATAGGTGACGTTTCACAGAGTGCTGGAGTAACTCAGCGGGTCAGGCAGCATCTGTGGAGAACATGGATAGGTGACGTTTCACAGAGTGCTGGAGTAACTCAGCGGGTCAGGCAGCATCTCTGCACTAAAGGTTATTCCCTTTTCATGTATCTATACACTGAAAATGGCTCAATTGTAACCATTGAGTATTGTCTTCCCGCTGACTTATTAAAAGCTTTTCACTGTACCTCGATACATAGTAGACATAGATACATAGACAATAGGTGCAGGAGTAGGCCACTCAGCCCTTCGAGCCAGCACTGCGACATTCATTGTGATCATGGCTGATCATCCACAATCAGTACCCCGTTCCTGTCTTCTCCCCATATCCCTTGATCCCGCTAACCCTATGTGCTCTACCTAACTCTTTTGAATGCATCCAGTGAATCGGCCTCCACTGCCTTCTGAGGCAGAGAATTCCACAAATGGCCCATTCTTAGTCACGTGTGCAACCAAAAAGATGAAAAATTGTGGAATTCGTCTCTTCAAATTCTGACAGCATTACAGGTATATTGTGTTGTGCTGTATATATAATTTATTTATTTATTGGGTTTATCAAGTGAAATTGTTATATGTTACGCTGACAATACTTGTTTAGGATCAATTGTGACTGGTCTTGTGTGTGACGTTGTGGCTCGCATTCCAAAGAATGGGCCAAATTCACAACTCTCTGGTTGAAAAAGTGTTTCCTCGTCTCCGTTCTAAATGGCCTACCCCTGATTCTTAAACTGTGGCCCCTGGTTCTGGACTCCCCCAACATCGGGATCATGTTTCCTGCATCTAGCGTGTGTCCAATCCCTTAATAATTTTACATGTTTCTATAAGATTCCCTCTCATCCTTCTAAAGTCCAGTCGTTCCATTCTCTCAGCATATGACAGTCCCGCCATCCCGGGAATTAACCTGGTGAACCTACGCTGTACTCCCTCAATAGCAAGAATGTCCTCCCTCGAATCGGGAGACAAAACTGCACACAATACTCCATGTGTGGTCTCACCAGGGCCCTGTACAACTACAGAAGGACCAAGGGCAAAAATCAGTCTGAAAAAGAGTCTCAACCCTAAACGTCACCCATTCCTTCTCTCCAGAGACACTGCCTGACCCGCTGAGTTACTCCAGCATTTTGTGTCTACCTTTGCTTTAAACCAACATCTGCAGTTCTTTCCTACACAAGGGTCTAGGGAAGTGTTGTAGAGCAGAGGGATTGAGTGCCAGTACAGAGTTTCTTGCAGGAGACGTCACTGGTAGATAGGGTGGGCAGGGAGGCTTCCGTCCGGTATCTTGGCCATCGTCAGTCAGTCAGGGCATTGGAAGCCAGAGTATGGAAGTTGGGATCATAAGAAATAGGAGTAGAATCAGGCCATTCGGCACATCAAGGCAACTGCACCATTCAATCTTGGCTGATCTACCTATCTCTCCCTCCCAACCCCATTCTCCTGCCTTCTCCCAATAACATCTGACACCCGTACCAATCAAGAAATGTCATGTACAAGATGTTGGGTAAGGCCACACTTATGGTGTATTGTGTTCGGTTTTGGTCGCCTTGCTATATGAAGGATGTTGTCAGGACTTGAGGGCCTGGGCTGTGGGGAGAGTTTGGGCAGATTAGGATTATTCCATGGAGCGCAGGAGGATGGGGGTGCTCTTGTAGAGGTGTATAAAAGATCATGAGGGGAATAGATTGGGTGAATGAACAGACTCTTTTACCCAGTGCAGTGGAATCAAGAACCCGAGGACATAAGTTAAGGTTTTAATTTAGTTTATGGTCACGTGTACCGAGATACTGAGATTTGTTGTTGTTGTTGTTGTTGTGCTGCCAATTAGCAAAGACTAAACATGACCACAATCAAAGGTAGACAAAGGGTCTCCTCCCCTTCCCAGCTCTCCCTCAGCCCTCTGGCCCCTCCTCTTCCTTTCTTCTCTCCCCCCCCCCCCACCCTACATCAGTCTGAGGAAGGGTCTCGACCCAAAACGTCGCCTATTTCCATCGCTCCATAGATGCTGCCTCCCTCACCCACTGAGTTTCTCCAGCATTTTTGTCTACCTTTGATTTTCCCGCATCTGCAGTTCCTTCTTAAACACATGATTACAATCAAGGTGAGCACAGTGTACAGATACAGGATAAAGGGAATAACATGCGAGGAAAGATTGAATGAGAACCCGAGGGGCAACATATTCCAGACAGAGGGCGGTGGATACTTAAGAGCAGTGAATTTAAGAGCAGTTGGACAAGTCTGCCTCAGGGGGCGGTGGAGGCCGGTTCTCTGGATGCTTTCAAGAGGGAGCTAGATAGGGCTCTTAAAAATAGCGGAGTCAGGGGATATGGGGAGAAGGCAGGAACGGGGGACTGATTGGGGATGATCAGCCATGATTACATTGAATGGCGGTGCTGGCTCGAAGGGCTGAATGGCATATTCCTGCACCTATTGTCTATGTACATGGATAGGAAAGGTTTAGAGGGATACGGGCCAAAGGCGAGGGACTCTTGACTAAAACTGGAGAGAGCTGCATAGATAAAGAGCGGTGAAGGTCAAGCGAGACTTGGCACGAGGCCATTTACAGATTGAAATGCCAGCGACACACAGAAAACCACAAAGAGTCGGTGTTTACATCGGAGAAACAGTTCAGAGGTGGAGCACTGCAAGCCATTAGGATACAGGTTACCCACCCCAAGAATTTGGCACTTGGAAGAAATGTTATCCACGATGTAGGAAGAAACCACCATAGAACACAGAAAAGTACAGCGCAGAAAGAGGTCCTTCGGCCCACAATGGCCATGCGAACAGAACTCTTAGACAAACTAATCTTGTCTGCAAGCACGTGATCCATATTCCACAACATCCATGTGCTATCCAAGCCTATGAAACGCTACTGTTCTATCGGGACAGGCAGCATCTCTGGAGAGAAGGAATGGGTGACGTTTCAGGTCAAGACCCTTCTTCAGACGTCTCTCCAGAGATGCTGCCTGTCCCGCTGAGTTACTCCAGCTTTTTGTGTCTATCTTTGGTTTAAACCAGCATCTGCAGTTCCTTCCTGCACTCTGTGGAATTCGCTGCCTCATAGGGCGGTGGAGGTCGGTTCTCTGAATGCTTTCAAGAGAGAGCTAGATTGGACCCTTAAAGATAGCGGAGTCAGGGGATATGGGGAGAAGGCAGGAACGGGGTACTGATTGGGGATGATCAGTGATGACCACATTGAAAGGCGGTGCTGGCTCGAAGGGCCGAATGGCCTACTCCAGCACCTATTGTTCTATCTGTCTTCACCACCACCCAGTGTATTCTAGGCACCCACCATCCTGTGTTAAACAAATCCTAATACGCCCTCAGTTGTTGACATTTCCACATTCTGACCTATCGATATCTCTCAGTTTAATGCGCAATCAGGTCTCCCCCTCAGCCGCTGGCACTCCAGAGAAAGCAATCACCATTTGTCAATACTCTCCTTGTAACTATTATCCGAAGATAGACACAAAGTGCTGGGAGTAACTCAACAGGTTAGGCAGAATGTTGTTAAAGAAGGAACTGCAGATGCTGGAGAATCGAGGGTTACACAAAAAGCTGGAGAAACTCAGCGGGTGCAGCAGCATCTAAGGAGCGAAGGAGATAGGCGACGTTTCGGGTCGAGACCCTTCTTCAGACTGGTCAGGGATCAGGGAAACGAGAGATATAGACGGTGATGTGGAGAGATAAAGAACAATGAGTGAAAGATATGCAAAAAAGTATTGATGATAAAGGAAACAGGCCATTGTAAGCTGTTTGTAGTGTGAAAATGAGAAGCTAGTGCGACTTGGGTGGGGGGGGGGGGGGGGGGAGAGATGGAGAAGGAATGTCAGGGCCCGAGGGCTGAGGGAGAGGTGGGAAGGGGAGGAGGCAGTCTGGGTTAACAGAATTGAGAAAATTCAATGTTTGAGCCCAGAGGATGCAGAATATCCAAGCGGAATATGAGGTGCTGTTCCTCCAACTTGCGGTGTTGCTCACTCTGGCCGTGGAGGAGGCCCAGGACCGAGAGGTCGGATACGGAATGGGAGAGGGAGTTGAAGTGCTGAGCCATCGGGAGGTCGGGTTGGTTATTGCGGACCAAGCGGAGGTGTTCGGCAAAACGATCGCCCAGCCTCCGCTTGGTCAGGCAGAATCTCTGGAGAAAAAGGATGGGCGAAGTTTCAGGTCTGGACCCTTCTTCAAACAAAGTCTTGCTGACTCTTATAGTCAATGCCCCAAGCAATGAAGGCAAGTATACTGTATGCCTTCTTTGCTAAACCGGTCTCTAAACACCAACTCCCCCTCCCATCCTGACCCTTCTGTCCTGGGCCTCCTCCATGGTCAGGGTGAGGCCCAATGCAAACTGGAGGAACAGCACCTTATATTTTGCTTGGGCAGCTTCCACCCCAGCGGTATGCATATTGATTTCTCTGACTTCAAGTGGCCCTTGCTTTCCCCCTCTCCATCTGCATCCTGCATCCTAGCTGCCCGACAAGTCTGTCTTCCTGATTAGATTGTATCTCAGTTTCCTTACACGGTCTCCCTCTCCCCTGACTGTCAGTCTGAAGAAGGGCCTCGACCCGAAACATCACCCATTCCTTCTCTCCAGAGTTACTGCAGCATTTTGTGTCTGCCTTCTTGACCACGTTATCTACTTGATTGGTTTTTGTTTTAGAGCAAACAGCGTGACTAACAGCCCTTCACCCCACCAAGGCCACGTCGGCCATGGATCACCCGTACACCAGTTCTAAGTTATCCCCATCTCACATCCATCCTACACACGAGGGACAATTTACAGAAGCCAATTAGCCCACAGACCCACACATCTTTGGAATGTGGGGGAAACCGGAGCACCCGAGAGGAAACCCATGCGGCCACAGAGAGAACGTACAAACTCCGTACAGACAGCAGCCCGGGTCTCTGGCGCTGTGAGGCTGCAGCTCTGCCGCTGCACCACTGTGCCCCCACTGCCGCAGCGTACCCACTGTTAGGGATCTACGACCCTGCGCCCCAAGGTCCCTCGTACATCAACGCTGAAACCAAGTAGCGGCACAAAATCTAGTCCTGGAGAAATCAAGCCCACGCAGGCAGCAGATCGCGGGGGAACGCACAACCTTTATACAGACAGCATCCATGGTCAGGATTGATCTGGTCTCTGGCACTGTGAGGCAGCAACTCTACTGCTGCGCCACCGTGCGCCCGACTAGGAGCAGGATCCGGCTATTCGACATATCAAGTCTACTCCACCATTCAATTGTGTTTGGTCTGTCTTTCCCTCTAATTTGGATCCCTCTCTCTCTCTCTCCCAGCATCTTTAAAAGATTTATTTCATAGAAACATGGATAATAGGTGCAGGAGTAGTCCATTCGGCCCTTCGAGCTAGCACCACCATTCAATGTGATCATGGCTGATCATCCCCAATCAGTACCCCGTTCCTGCCTTCTCCCCATATCCCCTGACTCCGCTATCTTTAAGAGCCCCATCTAGCTCTCTCTTGAAAGTATCCAGAGAACCGGCCTCCACCGCCCTCAGAGGCAGAGAATTCCACACTCACAACTCTGTGTGAAAAAGTGTTTCCTCATCTCTATTCTAAATGGCTTACCCCATATTTTTAAAAAGTGGCCCCTGGTTCAGGACACAACATCGGGAACATTTTCCTGGATCTAGCGTGTCCAATCCCTTAATAATTTTCTGTTTCTTAAGGCATGTGTACCAATGGCTGAGTCAGGAATGACGAGGCCAGGGTGTGTTATTCATCGAAGACAGCGGTGTCAGACAGCATTCTGGAGAGAAGGTGGCGCAGCGGTAGAGTTGCTGCCTTACAGCGCCAGAAACCCGGGTTCCACCCAGACTACGGGTGCCGCCTGTGCGCAGTTTGTATATTGTTTGTATATTGTCCCCGTGACCTGCGTGGGTTTTCTTCGGGATTTACCGTTTCCTGCCACAGGTTTGTGGATTAATTGGTGTGTGTAGGATAGCGTTAATATACATGGATTGCTGGCTGGCACGGACTCGGTGGGCCAAAGGGCCTGTTTCCCATTCATTCTCACCAGACGTGCCGTTTGTCCCGCTGGGGTACTCCAGCATTGTGTGTCTAACTTCAGTGTAAACCTGCCCATACACATCCTGGCAGAAGGTGGCAACAAGCCTGGTCTGCATGACACAGGGAGCTGTAGATACTGGTTTATATCCTTTCATTTCCTACACTGCCACATGCATCTACAGTATTGTGTTCAGTTCTGGGCACCACATTATGGGAAAGATGTTGTCAAGCTGGAAAGGGGGCAGAGAAAATTTACAAGGATGTTGCCAGGACTCGAGGGTGTGAGCTACAGGGAGAGGTTGAGCAGGCTGGGTCTCTGTTTCTTGGAGCGCAGGAGGATGATTGGGGTGATCTTATAGAGGTGTACAAGATCATGAGCGGAATAGATAATGTGAATGCGCAGGGTAAGTGATCAAATACTAGAGGGGGTGGCTTATAATCATGAGAATAGACCGGGTAGATGCACAAGAGTCTCTTGCCCAGAGAAGGGGAATCGAGAACTAGAGGACACAGGGTTAAGGTTAGGGGGTGGGAAACTTAGGAGCATATGGGGTAACTTTTTCCACGCATGGTGGTGGGTGTATGGAACGAACTGCCAGAGGAGATAGTTGAGGCAGCTAATATTGCAACGTTCAGGAAACATTTAGACAGGTGCATGGATAGAAGAGGTTTTGAGGGATATGGGCCAAATGCAGGTATGTGGGACTAGTGTAGATGGGACAGGTTGGTCGGTGTGGGCAAGTTGGGCCAAAGGGCTCGTTTCCTCGCTGTGTGACTAGGACTATGTCAGGTGTCTATCTAAAAATCCTTTAAATGTATTTAGCTCTCTGCCTCCACCACCACCCCTGGCAGCAAGTTCCCAGCACCCTCTATGCAAATATAAAACTTGCCCCGCACATCTCCTTTAAAGTTTGCCAACTCTTAAAGCTATTAAAATGCAACTAAAGAAAGCACAGAACAAATGTTTTAACACCCAGTCTAAACGATTAAAATTATAACTTACTGAACACAGTTCCTGCTCTGTACAAAGTCTGTACATTTCGATTCTTACGAAAACAAGATTAAATTCTGAAGACATTAGCAAAGATCTTTATGTTCATAACTTCTAGTGGCAGCATTAGGCCATTTGGCCCATCAATTCTACTCCGCCATTCAATCATGGCTGATCTATCTCTCCCCCTCAATCCCATTCTCCTGCCTTCTCCCCATAACCCCCGACACCCGCACTGATCAAGAATCTGTCAATCTGCACCATAAAAATATTCATTGACGTGGCCTCCACAACAGTCTGTGGCAATGAATTCCACAGATCCACCATCCTCTGACTAAAGAAATTCCTCATCACCTTTTTTAAAGGAACATTCTTTTTATTCCGTGGCTTTATATGAAGTATTATTCTCCACCTCTTAAAAATGGACAATAGTCTCGTCTCAAGTAATTTGGGTCTGGATGGTGAAGAATCTTACGCAGTTTAGTTTAGTTTAGAGTTGCAGCGTGGTAACAGGCTCTTCGGCCCACCGAGTCCATGCCGACTAACAATCACCTGCACGCTAGGTCTATGATATCCCAGTTCTGCATCCTACACACTAGGGGCAAGTTAAGTAAGCCCATTGACGCACACGGGAATCGCAAGTCAGCGCAGACTCGGTGGGCTGAAATGCCCCGTTTCCTGTCTCTGTACCGAGATATTCCATCAATTACCCACAAGCATTCCATTCACTGCTGCCCTGACTGATTTCTAACTGAATTTTTGTTGGTCCATGCTGCATCAAGTGTAATGGAAGACCTTAAATACCTAGCAGTGAAAGACCTGGATAGAACGGACATGTGGGAGAGTCCAGGACTAGAGGCCACAGCCTCAGAATAAAAGGACGTACATTTAGAAAGGAGATGAGCAGGAAACGTTTTAGCCAGAGAGAGGTGAATCTGTGGAATTCATTGCTACAGACAGCTGCGGAAGCCAAGTCATTGGGCATTTTTAAGGTGGAGAATGATTAGCACGGATGTCATGGGTCATGGGGAAGGCAGAAGGTTTGGACGGAGAGATAGATCAGCCATGGTTGACTGGCGGAGTAGACTTGATGGGCCGAATGGCCTAGTTCTGCTGCCATGAGATGCCTGCCCAGAACCTCTCTGAAATTAAGACTAGACAAATAGTATGTGTTTACATTGATGGAAATAACCCAAGAAACATGACAACACTCTCTTAGTGGACAAGAGTGGATGGCATAACCCGCAAGATGCACATACAGCGAGCGCTGTTGGGCAAATGCCAGACTCCCGGCCTATAAATCGGTTAAAAAGGAGCTTGAAATCAACTACAAACAGAATTAATTGAACAACCTCCAAAATGTGACTTGCAGGTTGTCTACTTACTGATATCTACATCACATTTTTCAGAATTTCACTTTGTAGCTGCAACAGTGACTAATGAAGTGCAATTGAGCCATTAATTACTGTCCCCATGTTTTTAGCAGAGAGCGGTCCTGAACTACTATCTACCTCAATGGAAACCCTTGACGATCTTTGATCGCACTTTACTGGCATTATCTTGCACTAGATGTCATTCACGTAATCATGTATTGTCTTTCCACTGACTGGTTAACACGCAACAAAAGCTATTCACTGTACCTCGGTACACATGACAATTAGCCAAAACTAGTAAAAGAACTGAAAATGAACATCCTTTATGAAACAAAAATTACCCATAAAGATAGTTTTTTTGTTAAGAGTTAAAAATGCTTTAAACAAAAGGGGGCGGCACGGAGGCACAGCGATAGAAGGCTTCCTTACAGCGTCAGAGACCTTGGCTCGCTCCTGACTGGGTGCTGTCTAAACGGTGTTAGCACGTTCTCCCCGTGACCTGCGTGGGTTTCTCCACGATCTCCACTTTCCTCCCACGCTTAAAAGACGTCCCGGTTTGTAGGTTAATTGACTTGGTGTGAATGTAAATTGTCCTTAGTGTGCGCATGACAGTGTTAATGTGCGGGGATCGCTGGTCAGTGCAGACTCAGTGGGCCAATGGCCCTATTTCCACTGTATCTCTAAACTAAAACACTTCCTATCCTGTACCTGCCTTCTCTCCATACCCCCTGATCCCTTTAGCCACAAGGGTCACATCTAACTCCCTCTTAAATATAGTCAATGAACTGGCCTCAACTACCTTCTGTGGCAGAGAATTCCAGCGACTCACCACTCTCTGTGTGAAAAATGTTTTCCTCATCTCGGTCCTAAAGGAATTCCCCCTTATCCTTAGACTGTGACCCCTTGTCCCCCTTGTGACTCTCCCTCCTAACCCCATTCTCCTGCCTTCTCTGCATAACCCCTGACTCCTAAAGTTTACCTCAGTACACGTGACAATTAATTAAGATAAACTAGTAAAATAACTAAAATTGAAGGTCTTTATGGAAGGAAAAGAAATCACTTAAGAACATTGTTTTTTTTTGCTGAGTTAAAACAAAATGCAGCGTTCAGGCACGCAGGCAAGTAGGTTGAAGATAGAGACTTACTTTCTAGTCTCGACATGCTTGGCCGAGGCCTGCAGGGATGGAAACTGTACATCATTGAAGATCTCGGGTGGTCCCTGTGACTGGGTTCTCCTCGTGTTGCCTAACCTGGCACCAGGAGGGCGGTACACACCAGTCGGTTTCACTTCCGGGACCTCTTCCACTGAAATCAGTCATGTTGAACAGAATGTCATCTTTTTTTAATTAAATATTCACTTAAAAATTAAAATAAAAAACAAGATAACGGGATGAATAATTAGATTATAGATTCATAAGTGGTAGTCATAGTCATCTAGCGTGGCAACAGGCCCTTCGGCCCAACATGTCCCACCTACACAAGTCCCACCTGCCTTTGTTTGGTCCATATCCCTCCAAACCTGTCCTGTCCATGCACCTGTCCAACTGTTTCTTAAACATTGGAATAGCCCCATCCTCAACTACCTCCTCTGACAAGTCTTTCCATACACCCAGCGCCCTTTGTGTGAAAAATTTACACGTCGATTCCCCTACTCTGGGCATCTGCCCGATCTATTCCTCTCATGATTTTATTCACCTCATATATAAATTAAATGTAATTAAATATACAATTAATTTTAAAGTACATCTTGGATGGTTATATTAAAACAATTGTCGGAAGCAATTTGAAGAACATTCACTTCAATGTAGCAGAAGTAGACCACGGCCCGTTGACACCTTCACACTTCTTTATCTATCTATTTCCCTCCCCCCTAACGACAGTCTGGTCTCGACCCGAAACATCACCCATTCCATCTCTCCAGAGATGCTGCCTGTCCTGCTGAGTTACTCCAGCATTTAGTGCCTATTGTAGTTCCAGAAACAAAGTCCAATGTCCGCAATGGGGTCGAATTAAATCAAACAATGCTCTATCTTAAGGATCGTTCAGAAGCCTGATAACTTCAAGAAATGTTAAAATCTAATACTAGTGGGTATAGTCTCTAAGGTGAGGGGAAGGTTTAAATGGGGGGGGGGGGGGGAAGAAAGAGTTTTTTTTTAAATACAGAGGACAGTGAGTGCATCATGTACACCTTGGAGAACTATTTGGTCTGGTTTGGCTCAGCCACCAAGCACGACATCTGGAGGCTGCAGCGAATCGTTCGATCAGCTGAGAAGGATGGTGGCTGCAACCTTCCCTCCATTGACGAACCGTACACTGCAAGGACCAGGAAGTGAGTGGGTAAGATCATCTCTGACCCCTCTCACCCTGGCCACAAACTCTTGGATGCACTTCCCTCTGGAAGGCGACTCCGGATTGTCAAAGCTGCCACAGCCAGAAATAAACACAGCTTTTTATCCCCACAAGTAGTAGCTCTACTCAATAACCAAAATTCTGTAGCCTCCTTTTGCTCTGGCATCTTATTTAATTCACATGTTTAATCAATAATGTTTTATTATTAATGTTTAATGTTTTATGTGTCATTCCTAACTGTCACTGCATGTCATGTTGTCACTTGTGGGCAGAGCACCAAGGCAAATTCCTTGTATGTGAATACTTGGCCAATAAACGTATTCATTCCTTCTTCGTAATTTTCTGCTCAGGGAATGTTTAACAGATTAACAAAAATAGGAGAGGAAAAAGTAAAAATAAAAAGCAATGTGAATGAGCAAATTGATACTTTCCCCCAGGAGATAACACCCAATGCTTCCCACATACAAAGATATCCTTATACCCCGCAAATAACTGTAAGCACTGGAAAATTCCATAGTGGCTCTTTACATGTAACTGTGGGCAGCACAGTGACACAGCCGTTAGAGCTGCAGTGCCAGACACCCCGCTTTAATCCAGACCTCGGATGCTGTCTGTGCGTGGGGTTTGCACCATCTCCCTGTGACCGTGTGGGTTTCCTCTGGGTGTTCCAGTTTCCCCAAAGACTGGCCCTCTGTAAATTGCCTGAAGTGAGCAGGGAGTGGAAGTGTGCATGGAGAAAGAAAGAAAGAAAGACTAGCATGAACCGGTGATCGATGGGCAGCATGGACTCGGTAGGACGAAGGGCCTGTTTCCATGCTGTATCTCGAAACTAAACTGGTGAGAGGTGCATGGGAGCTGCACTGAAGTGGATTTGAACTAATTGTGCTGCTGCCTTTTACCAGGGCCAACAACTGTAGAATGGAGATGATTTCCAAACTACATGCCTTGGGAAAAGGAATGATTAAAGCAATGGAAACCAGATAAAAGACCAGGACCTGTAGCGCAGGAGGCTGAGAGGTCATCTTAGAGGTGTATCTAACCATGAGGAGAATACATAGGGCATATGCACAGAATCTTGATGGGGGAATCAAAAGTCCAGGGGATATAGGCTTAACGTGAGAGTCATCCTCATCTTCTCTCTCAAGCTGCGTCCTTTAATTCTGAGGCTGTGCCCTCTGGTTCAGGACTCTCCCACTAGTGGAAACGTCCTCTCCACACCCACTCCAGGCCTTTCACGATTCTGTAGGTTTCTATGAACCCCCTCCCCCCTTCTAAACTCCAGCGAGTACAGGCCCAGTGTTGTTAAATGCGCATCATAAGTTATCCCAATCAACCCATGTTCATGATCGTAAACCTCCTCCGGACCCTCTCCACGCCAGCATATCCCTCCTCGGATGTGGGGTCTAAAACTACTCCCAATAATCAGTATAGAGTACAGATTATAATTATATGGCACCCTATGCCATAATAATGGCAAGCACACAGGCTGGTGATTCTGAACAATTAGCAAGCAAGCAATGCGGGAACACAGGAGTAAGAGGTACAGCATATAATCCTCCGACATTTTTGCCACCCCACCACTGGCCACATCTTCACATCTCCTCCCCTTTCCGCAGAGACTGTTCCCTCCGTAGGGACAGCACCTCGTATTTCACTTGGGTAGCTTACACCCCAGCGGTATGAACATTGACTTCTCTAATTTTAGACAGCCCTTGCTTTCTCCCTCCTTCCCCTCCCCTGCTCTCCCACAAGTCCTACTGTCCCCACCTACTTCCTTTCTTTCCCCCCCTCCCCCCCCGCCACCCAACATCAGTCTGAAGAAAGGTCTCGACCCGAAACGTCGCCAATTCCTTCTCTCCATAGATGCTGCCTCACCCGCTGAGTTTCTCCAGCATTTTCTGTCTACCTTCTTTCCAACATCTGCAGTTCTTTCTAAAACACAGGAGTAAGAGTCTCATTTCTCCACGTATTTGCTTACCCACAGCGACGGGTGCCTGCACTGGTGTTATCTTGTTCCATGGTCCAATGGTCCGGTCTCCTTCTCTGTACGAGACATTCTCTCCATCCTCATCTTGATCTTCTTTCTTCTCATCTTCTTCCTCCCTTTCATCACTAGAGTTAGTAATAGCTAACATGAAGCTCAGGTTCAGAGAATCCAAGCAGTTCACATGAGATATGAATTGACGTGCACTTAAATATTACAAGACGCAAGGGGAATAGAGAGGGTAAATGCCCAGTCTTTTACCCAAGATTGAGGAATCAAGAACAAAAGGACATTGGTTTAAGTTGAGAGGTAAGATTTAATAGGAACCTGAGGGACAACTTTTTTTTCCCCATTCAGAGAGTGGTGGGTGTATAGAACAAGCTGCCAGATTACATAGTTGAGGCAGGTATTATAACAACATCTAAAAGACCAGTGGACAGGTATATCGATAGGAAAGGTTCATATAGGCCAAACAAGCAAATGGAACCAGCTTAGATAAGAGATATGGGCCAAACACAGACAAATAAGGGATGTGGGTCAAACGCAGGACAATATCAGACAAGATTAATGGGGCATCTTGGCCTTTAGACTGTAGAGATACAACGTGGAGATCCGAGGGGGTGATCACGGGCCGGAGCGGCCAGTGTCCGCACTGCATCTGTAAAGTCTACAATCACAGTTTGTGGTTGCTGGTTTTATCCCAGATGGAAGTAACTGACGGCTTGACCACTGAATGGGAATAAATAAGAGATAGACACAAAAAGCTGGAGTAATTCGGCATGTCAGGCAGCATTTCTGGAAAAACGGAACAGGCGGCATTTTGGGTTGCAACCCTTCTTCTCCAGAGATGCTGAGTTAATATAGCTTTTTATGTCTATCCGGAATAAATCAGCATCTGCAGCTCCTTGCTATACAGGAATAAACAGGAGTTAGTGTAGCAGCAAGTTCAGGGTGAGGACTGAAGGAGTTCAGAAACTGGACCAGTGATGTTCAAACGCACCATGGCAGATGAAGAATTTAACAAGTAACTAAATTAAATAACTAATAAACATGAAACTGAAAAGTTGTCAATAATAGTGACATGAAACAACCAGATCGTAGTAGAACATTTGGTGCACATCTGCCCCAGCCAACAATGGACCATTATGGTCTCTACCCGGCCTGCCCCAGCCAACAATGGACCATTATGGACTCTACCCGTCCTGCCCCAGCCAACAATGGCCCATTATGGACTCTACCCGTCCTGAGGTCATCTCGTGTCGGCCCTGATTTGTTCATGTTATAGGTGTAGAATTTTGTCTACATCTTTGTAGTTATGGTTACATATAATCTCCTTATAACCAAAGGCTGAGTGGTTAATTTTTTTTGCTCACCTGATTTGTAAGGCGTGGATCCTTAAACCACTGTAATCGACTTCCTTTTGTTCAAACTCCTTCCATTCCTCATCCTCCTGTAATAGATCTAAAGATTAGTTCACATACTTAAATACATTATTTTTATAGAGTATCAGCCAGTAAAAACTGAGATAGACAATGTGCTGGAGTAACTCAGCGGGTCAGGCAGCATCTGTGGAGAACATGGATAGGTGACGTTTCACAGAGTGCTGGAGCAACTCAGCGGGTCAGGCAGCATCTGTGGGGAACATGGATAGGTGACGTTTCACAGAGTGCTGGAGCAACTCAGCGGGTCAGGCAGCATCTGTAGAGAACATGGGTAGGTGACGTTTCACAGAGTGCTGGAGTAACTCAGCGGGTCAGGCAGCATCTGTAGAGAACATGGGTAGGTGACGTTTCACAGAGTGCTGGAGTAACTCAGCGGGTCAGGCAGCATCTGTGGAGAACATGGGTAGGTGACGTTTCACAGAGTGCTGGAGTAACTCAGCGGGTCAGGCAGCATCTGTAGAGAACATGGGTAGGTGACGTTTCACAGAGCGCTGGAGTAACTCAGCGGGTCAGGCAGCATCTGTGGAGAACATGGATCGGTGACGTTTCACAGACTGCTGGAGTAACTCAGCGGGTCAGGCAGCATCTGTGGAGAACATGGATAGGTGACGTTTCACAGAGACCTGGAGTAACCTAGCGGTCAGGCAGCATCTGTGGAGAACATGGATAGGTGACGTTTGACAGAGTGCTGGAGTAACTCAGCGGGTCAGGCAGCATCTCTGCACTAAACGTTATTCCCTTTGCATGTATCTATACACTGAAAATGGCTCAATTGTAACCATGTATTGTCTTCCCGCTGACCAATTAAAAGTTTTTCACTGTACCTCGATACATACGTAGACATAGATACATAGACAATAGGTGCAGGAGTAGGCCACTCAGCCCTTCGAGCCAATTTCTTGCCCGGCGAGTTGATATGGCAAAGACTCTGGAAGTCCATGTATTCAAAGATTATTGTCACTTGTACCTAGGTACAGTGAAATGCTTTGGTCAACTCAGCGGGTCAGGCAGCATCTGTAGAGAACATGGGTAGGTGATGTTTCACAGAGAGCTGGAGTAACTCAGCGGGTCAGGCAACATCTCTGGAGAAAAAGGAGGGGCGATGCCTCGGGTCAGGACTCTTTTTCAGACTGAAAGTAGGGGTGGGGATGAAAAGCTGGAGGCGAGAAAAGTACAGTACTGATTAGGGTCGGCCACAAAAGTGGAACTAGTAAAACGACTTGGGATGGGGGCAAGGAAGTGTAAGATGGAATTACTTTAAATTAGACAATTCAATACCACTGGGTTATAAGCTATCAAAGTGAAATGAGGTGCTGTTCTTCCCAGTTTCTTCCCTGCTGTTATCAGGGAAGTGAATCATCCTACCACAACCAGAGAGCAGTGCTGAACTATTATCTACCTCTTTGGTGACCCTTGGACTTTGCTGACTTTTCTTGCGCTAAACATTATTCCCATATCATGTATCTGTACACTGTAAATGCCTCGATTGGAATCATGCATTGTCTTTCTGCTGACTGGTTAGCACGCAACAAAAGCTTTTCACTGTACCTCGGTACACGTGACAATAAACTAATAACGGCTCCTCCAATTTACGTATGGGCTCACTCAGGCAATGAAGGCAGCCTCGCACAAAAAGGTCAGTATGGGAGGGGAGGGGAAGGGTAGTTAAAATGGTTGCCAACTGGGGGACCCCGTAGGAAACAGAAAATAAAGCTAAATGAAAAATTAAACAATGAGAGGCAATGCCTTCTGTTGAGCTGTGATTTGAAGCATCCAAGCACAAAAATATGAGATAAAAATAAAGGCCAACTTTCCATATCTTATTCTTCTAACACATTGTAATCCAACCACAAATATCTGCTCCATATTCTCCACATCCACTCTATCCAGCTCTTTTACTATTCGGTACATTTCAATGTCGCCCCCTCCCCCCACCCCCAATCCTTCTAAACTGCAGCGAGTATAGGCCCAGTGCCGTCAAATGCTCGCATGTTAATCCAATGATTCCTGGGATCATTCTCATAAACCTCCTCTGGACCCTCTCCGAAATGTGTGGAATTCATTGCCACAGAAATCTGTGGAGATCAAGTCAATGGATATTTGTATGGCAGAGATAGGTATAGGGGTCAGGAGTATGGGGAGAAGGCAGGAGAATGGGGTTAAGTGGGAAAAATGACTGCATGGCAGGCAGAGTAGTCGTGATGGGCCGAATGGCCTAATTCTGTTCCTATCACTTACGAACTCTCCAACGCTTCCTTCCTCAGATATGGGGCTCAATACTGCTCACAATACTCCAAATGTGGTCTGACCCGCATTTTATAGAGCCTCAGCCCAGGTGTACATTGTAGACAATCCTGGCTCCATGAGATCACTTGTTTGGATGTCAGACGAAACAATATAGATACCAGCAACAGGGATAAATACAACTTTCAGAAGGGCACAAGTTTGCGTTGAAGTCAGAGCGATACAGCATGGAAACCGGCCCATTGGTCCAACTTCCATATCCCTCCAAACCTGTCCTATCCGTGTACCTGTCCTTTCTTAAACATTGGGGTAGTCCCAGCCTCAGCTTGTTCCACACACCCAGTGTCAAAGAGTCACCCCTCAGATTCCTATCAAATCTTTTCCCCTTCAACCTAAGTCCTGGATTCCCCTACTCTGGGCAAGAAAGAGACCGTGCATCTACCCGATATATTCCTCTCATGATTTTATGCTCTGAACATAACAAGAGGATTTCAGTATAGGAGTAAAGAGGTTCTTCTGCAGTTGTATAGGGCTCTGGTGAGACCACATCTGGAGTATTGTGTCCAGTTTTAGTCTCCTAATTTGCGAAAGAACATCCTTGGTCTGAGGAAGGGGTTCAGCCCGAAACGTTACCCATCTCCTTCGCTCCATAGATGCTGCTGTACCCGCTGAGTTTCTCCAGCATTTTGTGTACCCTCCTTGTGATTGAGGCAGTGCAGCGTAGGTTCACGAGATTGGTCCCTGGGATGGCGGGACTGTCATATGAGGAAAGATTGAAAAGACCAGGCTTGTATTCACTGGAGTTTAGATATGAGGAAAGATTGAAAAGACTAGGCTTGTATTCACTGGAGTTCAGAAGGATGAGGGGGAATCTTATAGAAACATATAAAATTATAAAAGGACTGGACAAGCTGGATGCAGGAAAAATGTTCCCAATGTTGGGCGAGTCCAGAACCAGGGGCCACAGTCCTAGAATAAAGGGGAGGCCATTTAAGACCAAAGTGAGAAAAAACTTGTTCACCAGAGAGTTGTGAATTTGTGGAATTCCCTGCCACAGAGGGCAGTGGAGGCCAAATCACTGGATGGATGTTAGAGAGAGTTAGATACAGCTCTAGGGGCTGGTGGAAGCAAGGGATATGGGGGGGAAGGCAGGCACGGGTTATTGATTGAGGACGATCAGCCATGATCACAATGAATGGTGGTGCTGGCTCAAAGGGCCCAATGGCCTCCTCCTGCACCTATTTTCTATGTTTCTGGTTCTTTGAACATTTCGTGTAGAGCAACATGAAGTAATGCATTTTGATCGGGTAAATAATATCCAAATCATACTGAACCTGCCAAGTTTCTGTTCAAGCGCTCAATTTAGGCTTCTTGGCCTCCTCCCATAATACAGCCGTTTAGTATTGTTGGCAAATTCTGAACTGTCACAGGGCGGCACAGTGGTGCAGCGGTAGAGTTGCTGCCTTACAGCACCGGAGACCCGGGATCCAACCCGACTATGGGTGCTTGTATGTACGGAGTATGTACGGAGTTTGTATGTTCGCCCCGTGATCTTCGGTATCCCCCCCACACTCCAAAAACGTACAGGTTTGGAGGTTTATTGGCTTGGTGCAAATGTAAAAATTGTGCCTAGTGTGTGTAGGGTTAGGGTGCGGAGATCACTGGTCGGTGCAGACTTGGTGGGCCCAAAGGCCTGATTCCATGCTGTATCTCTAACCCAGTAGCTGAGACCCAGCCATTGACACCTCTAGTTGTCCCCAATAAAAAAAACACACATTTCTCCAAGTATTTTGTGTCTGTCAAGTAATTTTCAAACCATGCCAACAAATTACATGCTTTTTTACACACTTCAAGGCCTCCCCTAGCAGGCATTCTTTTATGAGGAGAAATTATTTAGTCAGAGGGAGGCGAATCTGTGGAATTCTTCGTCACTAAGTGGGCTGTGGAGGCCCAGTTAGTGGATATTTTTAAGGCAGAGATAGATTCTTGATTATTACGGGTATCGGAGGTTATGGGGAGAAGGCAGGAGAATGGGGTTGAGAGGGAATGATAGATCTGCCGTGATTGAATGGCAGAGTAGACTTGAAGTGCAGAATGGCCTAATTCTACTCCTATTCCTTAGGACAAACACCGGATGTGTAAAGAGGGTGCATACGAGGAAGCGTTTGGGAGACTGGAGGGATGGATTTACTGGCTGCTGCAGGCATCTTACATAGAAACATAGAAAATAGGTGCAGGAGTAGGCCATTCGGCCCTTCGAGCCTGCACCGCCATTCAATGTGATCATGGCTGATCATCCAACTCAGTATCCCGTACCTGCCTTCTCTCCATACCCCCTGATCCCTTTAGCCACAAGTGCCACATCTAACGCCCTCTTAAATATAGCCAATGAACTGGCCTCAACTACCTTCTGTGGCAGAGAATTCCAGAGACTCACCACTCTTCTGCAAACTACTTGGTTGATAGGCAGGGTCATGTTACAACGTGGGAACAGCCCTCATGTTGAAATTTATTGAAGTACAGTATGACCAAAAATCCACGTGCACCACATTCACTGCTTTCCCAGTTTAGAGATGCAGAATGGAAACAGACCCTTCAACACACCCAGTCCGTGCCGACCAACAATCTATCCATACACTAGTTCATTCTTACACTCTGGGGACATTTTACAGTCGCCAATTAACCTACAAATCTTCACATCTTTGGACTGTGGGAGGAAACCGGAGCATCAGGAGAAAACCCACGCTGTCACAGTGAGAGCGCGCAAACTCCGCACAAACAGCACCCGCAGTCAGGAGAAACCCTAGTCTCTGGTGCTGTACGGCAGCAACTTTGCCACTCTACTGCCCTTCTGTTATAGCAGAGAACAGTACATCATAGGAACAGCCTCTGCAGCCCACAATGTCCGTGCCAAACATGATGCCAAGTTGAAATGATCTCCTCTGACTGCACAAAACCTAGAACCATTTCTGGCATGTCCAGGTGCCTATCCAGAAATATCCAATGCCATTATCAAATCTATTTAACCGCTACATTCTGAAAATGTTATTTTGTGAAGCATGGATTCATATGGAACTGTGCCTGTGCCAATAAATAGAGAACGATCCTGAGCTACTATCTACTTCACAGGAGACCCTCGGACTATCTTGGCCTTAACCTTGAACGAAGCATTACTCCATTTATCATGTATCTGTACACTGTGGATGTCTTTCTGCTGACTGGTTAGCACGCAACAAAAGCCTTTCATTGTACCATGGTAGACATGACAATAAACTAATCTTATCTGCAGAAGGGTCTCGACCCAAAACGTCACCCATTCCTTCTCTCCAGAGATGCTGCCTCTCCCGCTGAGTTACTCCAGCTTTTTGTGTCTATCTACAGTGTAAACCAGCATCTGCAGTTCCTGCCTACACATTTAGTCTTTGGATCAGGTGACTTGCAGCTGCAGAAAGGAATGCCTACCCTCAACAACACAGCACATTTTATAGGTTGTGGCATCAATTAGCCTGGTGTATTTACAATTTAAATTCATGAGAATACAAGAGTGTAGGTGGCCCTTCCACGCCGCTCCACTTGTCAAGTTCACGACCTGATCCCCATTTCCCCAGCATTTTGCCCAATCCCTCAGTTACACTGATGAAGCAAACAATTGGTCCAGGCTTTGAATGAATTCAAATTACAGCTCTCTGGAGCAGAGAAGTGGGAAGAATCACCATCCTGGTTTGTCTCATCAGAAAATAAAGGACGCAGCTAATTGAATTGAATTGAATTACCTTTCAGTCTGAACGAAATTTTGTGCCTGCAGTCATACATATATTAAAAATAACAAAAACCACACAATAAACACAAATTTAACATCCACCACAGTGAGTTCACCAAACACCTCCTCACTGTGGTGGAAGGCAAAAGTCTTAGAGTCTCTGTCTTCTTCCCTCCTTGTTCTCCCTCTGCGCTGAGGCGATCCAGGCCTCAGACGCTGCCGTCCACCAGGCCCGCGGCCGAGCATCCGAAACCGGGCCGCCGCCACAGGGCCCGCCGCTGGAACACCGCAGCTCCAAAGCCAGGTCGCCACTGGAACGTCGCTGGAGCACCGCAGCCCCGAAAGCCAGGTCGCCGCTGGAGCACCGCAGCCCCGAAAGCCAGGTCGCCGCTGGAGCACCGCAGCCCCGAAAGCCAGGTCGCCGCTGGAGCACCGCAGCCCCAAAAGCCAGGTCGCCGCTGGAGCACCGCAGCCCCGAAAGCCAGGTCGCCGCTGGAGCACCGCAGCCCCGAAAGCCAGGTCGCCGCTGGAGCACCGCAGCCCCAAAAGCCAGGTCGCCGCTGGAGCACCGCAGCCCCGAAAGCCAGGGCACCACTGGAGCACCGCAGCCCCAAAAGCCAGGTCGCCGGAACGCCACTGGGGCACCGCAGCTCTGAAGCCGTGCCACCGCCGCTGGAAGCTGGAAAGCCGCCAGCTCCACCATTAGGGCCTCTGCACAGACGGAGACAGGGGACACGACACGAAAAGTCGCATCCCCCTGAAGGGAGAGACCAAAACCCTGTTTCTCCCACCTCCTCCCCCCCCCCCCCCCCACACACAGCCTAATAAACCAAAATAATCACTAAAAACAGACACAAAAACAAAAATAAAATAAAAAACAGACGGACTGCAGGTGAGCCGCAGCTGCCAAGCGGCGCCGCCACTTCCGGTCTAAGAAATGTATGCATAAATACAAAAGGTTAACGCTGGCTACAAAGGCTAAATGTACAAACGCAGTGTGACGCCACATTGCCATAAGTGATAGGAGCAAACTTAGGCCGCTCAGCCCATCATGTCTACACCGCTATTCAATCATGGCTGGTCTGTCTTTCCTTCTCAACCCCATTCTTCTGCCTTCTGCACACAACCCCTGACATCCGTATTAATCAAGAACCTGTCAATCTCCACCTAAAAAACACCCACTGACTTGGCCTCCACAGCTGCCTGGGCCCATATTTGTCCACCTCATCGTGATTGAGGGACTCGACCAGATACAGCCGCCCACCCACCCACCCGTGTGTTCAGGGATGCTGCCTGACTCGCTGAATTCCTCCACAGTTTGTCCCCCTTTCAAGCAGGCAAAACAGGCACAACGGATGTCATGATCTCCCGCATTCTGTGACTCATTCACAGCTAATTCACTGATAAATGATGACTAAGGAAAAATAGAAATCATGTCAGCTATTTTCCCCAAAAAAGAGAAAGCAAGTCGGCCCATTGTTTGGCCAAAGAGATAGGGTTAGCCATTTACACGGGCAACTCTTTTTTTACACTTTCAGAGATAAAGCATGGAAACAGGCCCTTCGGCCCACCGAGTCCGCACTGACCAGCGATCACCACGTACACTAACATGCACACACTAGGGACAATTTACAACTTACTGAAGCCAATTAACCTACAAACCGGCACGACTTTGGGGCGTGGGAGGAAACCGGAGCATCCAGAGAAAATGCATGTGGTCACAGGGAGATTGTGCACACACCGTACAGACAGCACCCGTAGTCAGGAACGAACCCGGGTCTCTGGCGCTGTATGACAGCAACTATACTGCTGCTCCACTGTGCCGCCCCATTGAAATTGTAGCTGGCAGACAAGATTACAATAGACAACAGGTGCAGGAGGAGGCCATTCGGCCCTTCAAGCCAGCACCGCCATTCAATGTGAACATGGCTGATCATTCCCAATCAGTACCCTGTTCCTACCTTCTTGCCATATCCCCATGACTCCGCTATCTTTAACAGCCCTATCTAACTCTCTTAAAAATTACAAACCAGGAAAATGTTCTTCTGCAAAGTGCCGGAGCAGGTCAGGCCGCACCTGAGGGAGGGAATAGACTGAGGATGTTTCCTATCGGGTCTCTTCAGACTGATATACGAGTGAGGGGAAAGCTGGAAAAAAAGAGGTGGGGCCAGGTCAAAGTCTGGCTAGGGATAGACAAGAAACTGCAGATGCCAGTTTACACTAAAAAATACAAAGCGCTGGAGTAACTGAGCCGGTCAGGCAGCATGTCTGAGGAACATGGATCGGTGACTTTTCACATCGTGCTGTAGTAACTTAACTGTTTCAGGTCGGAAACCTTTTCAGTCTGAGAATAGGGAGCAGAAAGCTGGAACAAGGTATGGCAAGTGACCTATCCATTTTCTCCACAGATCCTGCCTAACCCGCTGAGTTACTCCAGCATCTTGCCTTTATTAAGTGACAGGTGGATACGGGCAAGGTTGATTTATGAGTGGCAGGTGGGTAGATTAACTGGCAACAGCTAGGGATGAAAAGCAGACTAAAAAGTTATTGTTCACAACTTTCGGCTTGGCCACCTGCAGCTGTCTCAGTGCCGGAAATAAGAATATTCAGTCATAATTTTATGTGCAGCTCCTCACACAAGGCTTGATCTCAGAGGTCACACACATACAAATATCTAACAATGACGGCCTTCACATTCTTTACATTCAACATCATTATCAGTGTTATTGGGGGAGGGGACATGATACCCGAGGAAGGATGCTCTGGAGAGATTTACAACAATGATCCCAGGAATTATCAGGTTAAGATATGACGACGTTTGACACCGCTGAGCCTGTACTTGCTGGAGTTTAAAAGGATGAGGGAGGACCACATTGAAAGGCCTGGATAGAGTGGTTGAGGTGAGGATGTTTCCACTAGTGGGAGAGGCTCGGACCAGAGGGTACAGCCTCAGAATAAGAGAACAAACTGTTAGAAAGGAGATGAGGAGGAATATCTTTAGACAGCGGGTTGCTGAATCTGTGGAATTCATTGCCACAGATTACTGTGGAAGCCAAGTCAATGGATATTTCTACGGTGGAGATTGATAGATTCTTGATTAGTACACGTCAGACTGAGAGTCAGGGGCCGGGGATGCTGTCTGAACCACTGAGTTAGTCCATCTATTTGTGTCTATTTCCTGTGTATACAAGCCATATTCCATGTGCCTACCCAAAAGTCTTTTAAATGCCACTATCGGATCTGCCTCCACTATCACCACCACTGTTGCCAGGCACTCACCAGCCTCGATGTAAAACAAACTTGCCCTGCACGTCTCCATTAAACTTTCCCCTTCCCACCTTAAACTTTCCCCTTCCCACCTCCAGACTTTGACATTGCCATCCTGTGAAAAAGGTTCTGACTGGCAACCATATCCATGCCTCTCATAATTTTAGAGAAAACAATCCAAGCTTGTCCAGCCCCCCAATCCAGGCAACATTCTGGTAAACCTCTACTACAAGTGATACCCAAATCTGCAAGGCGTATCAGAAGTATCACTTGCTTGGATGGAAGTACAGTTACAAGCTACTTAACACCATTCAGCTGAAAGCATCCAGATCAATGCAAAACATGAAAATGAAAAAACCCTACTCATAAGTTATAGAATTGTACGCCATTCTATCATGGCCGATCCATCTTCCCATCTCAACCCCATTCTCCTGAATTTGCCCCATAACCCGACACCCATACATATCAAAAACCCTCGACCATAGAGTCATACAGTGTGGAAACAGACCTTTCGGCCCAACTTGCCCAACATGTCACACCTGCCTGCATTTGGCCTATATCCCCCAAACCTGTCCTATCCATATACCTTAACTGTTATATTAAATGTTTCTTAAATGTTGCAATAGTCGCTTCCTGAACTACCTCCTCCGGCAGCTCGCTCGACATTCCTACCAACCTATTGTGTAAAAGAGTTACTCCTCAGGTTCCTATTAAATCTTTCCCCTTTCACCTTAAACCTATGTCCTCTGGTTACTTAACATGCTTTTCTCTCTCCCGAGTTCCAACACAGGGTCTCC
Organism: Raja brachyura; assembly: GCA_963514005.1. The sequence continues at coordinate 156,081,186 of OY740782.1, read as the reverse complement.
AGTTAACAGACATTAACCGTGCCTTCAAACATTTGAGGTCTGACCAGCCAAGTATTCCAATCCCAAGGAACATAGTTCTCACACTCCCACCTATTTAACTGCGCCATAGCCCTTTTGCACTGGTTAAGAATATTTTGTCTGATCAGAACAAAAGGAAGCAGCTAAGAAATGTTTGCTTTAATACACAAGATATAATAACTATGTCAGCCACAAAGGCTAAATGGACAAACGCAGTGTGGCACTGCACCGCTATAAAACCACCAGGTGAGAGACGTTATGTCTAAGGGAATCAGAGAAAATGTTAAAGGCAAAAACGTCGTAGAGGAACAGGAAGCACTTAGACAGCTGGAATGTACGATGGCCAACAACTAGGGCAAAGGCAAACCCGGCAATGTGGAGAACATTTCTCTTCCACCCCCCACCCCCACACTGCACTGCACTGCCAACCCGGATGCTTTGTGTCATCTCCGTTCCCATTCACGCCCCAACAACCCCGAGTCCTTTCTAAAAAAACCCACAGCCAAGGCCCGACTCAACCTGCCAGCGCACACTGCCGCACCCCCCACCCCAAATAAATCTCTCTCCCCCTCACAATATCAGCCCTTCCCCATCCTTCACAGGTACAGGAACAGGGGTTATGGGGAGAAGGCAGGAGAATTGGTTTGAGAGCAAAAGATAGCTCAGCCATGATTGAATGGCGGGGTAGACTTGATGGGCCTAATTCTGCTCCTATCACATGAACATCCCCTCCCATATCTGGCGCCACTTTTCAGCTTCCAGCCTCCACTTCCTCCCACAGCCGCCCAATCTCCACACTAAACCACAACAAATGGGAAGGATCTTCACTATAAGAAAAGGCATTTTTCTCCCCAGCCAAAATGACCCCCCCCCCCCCACCCCATTTTCTTTCTTTCATCACTTTTTTCTAGTCTGTGCCCCCACTGTTGCCTGCTTGTCACTCCCCTTGGTTCCATACCTACAATTAAAGTACATTCCTTTAGGAAGGAGACGAGGAGGAATTTCTTTAGTCAGAGGGTGAATCTGTGGAAGGATGTGGAGGTCAAGTCAGTGGATATTTTTAAGACAGAGATTGACAGATTAGTGCAGGTGTCAGGGGTTATGGGGAGAAGGCAGGAGAATGGGGTTAAGAAGGAATTATTGATCATCCATGATCGAATATCAGAGTAGATTTGATGGGCCGAATGGCTTAAATCTGCTCCTATCACTTATGAACACCACCAGGTGTACCTGTCCATCATTCCTCCCTCACCAGGCTTTTTCTTCTCTCTCTCCCTCTCCTCATCTACAAATCATTTCTCCTCCACACCCACTCCTAAGAATGGATACAATTAAAGACCATCGCGTCACCCCATCTGTAAATGGCAGCCCTCCAAGGCAAGGCGTAGTCTGCATCCTCCTTTCCCTCCGCGGTTAGTACGGCCCTCTCATCACCCCCACCACCTCACGCCTCGCAGACCCATCCTCACGCCTCTGCTACACACTCCTCATGCACCCCTCCCTCTGGGCCCTTCTCAACCCCACCTCCTTCACCCACCCCCAGCCTATCCTCCCCCTTACATCCCCGGTCCCCCCCTTCGCATACTCCCCCACCCTCACCCCGCTCCACCTTGTCGTACTACTAGGGCCCACATCTCCCCGCTCCACCCTCCTCTCACCCCCTCTGAAACCAGCAAACCGCTTTCCACACCCTAGCCCCCTCTCACCCCCAAATTCCTCCTGTCTCCCTTCCCTCCTCGTCCCCAAACCTCTCTTGCCCACTCTTCACCATACACCCCCACCCCCCCCAAATATCCTACCCTCTCATACCCAACCCACCCACCTCCACATCATTGCGAGTCTGCTCATGCATCCCCCGACCCCACCAGAGCCCTTCTCAACCCGTCTCCTCATCCATGCATTGTCCAACCCCGGACACTCCCACCCAACCATCCATGGCCCTCCTCTCCCATTCCCTCCACTGCCCTCATCACCTTCATTGCCCCCCCACCTTTTCCTCACTCCATTCCCTCCCTGCATCCCCTTATCCTCCTCCCCACCCCCCTCATCTGCCTCCTCTACCACAATCCCCTCTCCTCACCTCTCCCCTCTCCCCATCTTTGGGTTTTGTCTTTCTTCTTTTATTGCCTCTTTTGATAAAGAGATCTCCTGCACCCTCCCCTCCTCAATCCCCCCCCCCCCCCCCTCTGCATTCCACCATCCTCCACACCTCTCTTCCACCCTCCCCTCCCTCCTCAATCCTCCCCTACCGGTTGGATTGGTCTTTCTTTTTCTTCTTCTGGTCTCTCTTGGCAAATAAATCTCCTCCACCCACCTCACCTTTCCACCATCCTCAATCCCATCAACCACCCCATCTCCTCAATCGCCTTACTTCTTCACTCCCTCCCCTCCTCATAATCCTCCCTCCTCCTCCACCTTATATTCCCCCTCCACAACCACCTCTCCACCCCCTCATCACCCCTTACACCCTCCTCCCCTTTCCACCATATCCTCCTCCTCAATCCCCCACACCTCAATAACCCTCCTCACCCTAGGCCTCTCCATCCATTCCCCTCCTCCTGTTTTGTCTTTTGTCTTCTTTGTCTCTTTTCGGCAAAGAAATCTCCTGAACCCTCCCCCCTCCACTCCCACCGCAGCCCTCAATCTCCCCCCCTTCCCGCCACCTCACCCTGGACCTCTCCACCCACCCACCCCTCCTCAATCCTCCCCCATCCTTCCCCTCTTCCTGATTTATGCCTTCTCTGCAATCCCCTTCCCTCCACAACCTCTCCCATTTCCACCCCTCGCCATCCCCATCTCCTCTTCTGCATCCCCCTCACCCTGGGCCTTCCCACCCACTCCCCTCCTGCTCCCCATCATAACCACTCCTCCGCTTTAGTCTTTTTCTTTGTCTCTTTTGGCAAAGAAATGTACCCCACCCACCCCATTGCCCTTCACTTCTCCCCTTTCCACCTCCCTCTCATGCGCATCACCCTGGGCCTCTCCGCCCCTCCCCTCTTTTCATCAACTCCCTTCAATCCACATTCTTCACCCCTTTCCTCCCTAACCCTTCCCCACCCATCCTCTCCCCCCACTCCCTCCTCCTGCCCATCGCTTCATCAATCCCCCTGCGCCCTCCACTCTCCTCCCCTTTGTACTATCCTCAATCCCTCTTCCCATCTTTGGTTCTGTCTTTCTTCGTATCTCATTTGGTGACAAAAAATTCCTCCACCCACTCATCTCACCCTCCACTCAATCCACTCCCCATCACATGTCCTCCCCATTCCCTCCACACTCTTTCCTTTCCACTTTCCACCATCCCCCCTTCCCGATTTACCCTCCTCCCCCATCTTCCCACCCATTCCTCTCCACCCCCGCCACCAAAGCCCTCCCCGATCCTCCCCCCAGGCCACTCCACTCCTCCCCATCACACCCCCCTCCTGCCTTTTTTCCTTCTTGCCTCTTTTGGCAAATAAATCTCCTTCACCCTCCTTGCCCCTCCACCACCCTCAACCCCACCTGGGCCTCTCCACAACCCCCTCTTTTCATCCACTCCCCTCCACCTCTCAATCCACATTCTTCACCCCTTCCCTCCATAGCCCTTTCCCCTTAATCCCCCTTCGCCTCTCCACCCACCCCCCCCCTCATTGCATCTCTTCCTCAATCCCCCTCCACCCCTCTGTACTATCCTCAGTCTCTCTTTCCATCTTTGGTTCTGTCTTTCTTCTTCTCTCTTTTGGCAAAGAATCTCCACCCTCCACCTTTCCTCAACCCCCCACCTTTCCATGTTTTATTATTGTTTAATGTTTTATGTGTCATTCCTAACTGTCACTGTACATCATGTTGTCACTTGAGGGCGGAGCGCCAATGTGAATACTTGACCGATAAACTTAAATTCATTCGCTTATTATTCTTATTTATTCCCACCTCCTCATCTGCCCTCCACCCCATGTTCCCCGCTTCTCCCCTTTCCACCATCCTCCCTCCTCCTCCTCCTCAATCTCCCCCCCACCACACCACCTTTTCTCATACACTCCCCTCCTCAACCCACATTATCCCTTTCCCTCTGTAACCCTATCCCCTTCCCCATCCTCATCAGGAGCCTCATAGAAAAAAACAGGTGCAGGAATAAGCCATTCGGCCCTTCGAGTCAGCTCTGCCATTCAATATGATCCTGGCTCTCCACCCAATCCCCTCCTCCCCACACCCCATCTTTATTCCCTCATTCAACCCCCCTCCTCCCCATTCCCCTCTGCTTCTTCCGTTTCAAGTCAATTCAAGTCAAGAGAGTTTATCGTCATGTGTCCCAGATAGGACAATGAAATTCTTGCCCTGCATCAGCACAACGGAATATAGCAGGCACAAATACAAAACGAATGCACGTTTTCACCATCGTCAACCCCCTCCTCAGTCTCGACCTCTCCACCCACTCCCCCTCCTCCTCCTCCTCCTCCTCTCCCTCTCCCTCGCATCCCCATTGCACCACCCTGCCTCCCCCTCCACCTTTACTCCCCCGTCAAACAAAATTTAAGGTAACTCTTTCTTGCCAAAAACCCTTTTCTGGCTTAAGTCCGTCCTCCCTCCCCCACCTCCAGTTTAAATTCCATTTGGAATATTTTTGAGGAGCAATAAACCCCCTCCACCCTGGGCCTCTCCAAAACACTCCCCATATCTCTCCCCCTCAACAATCCGCCCCATTTCCCCCCCCCCAATCACACCATCCTCAATCCCCCTACCCTCCTCTCTACCATCCCCTCCCCCCACTGCACCATCCTCAATCCCCCTACCCTCCTCTCTACCATCCCCTCCCCCCACTGCACCATCCTCAATCCCCCTCCCCTCCTCTCTACCATCCCCTCCCCTCACTGCACCATCCTCAATCCCCCTCCCCTCCTCTCTACCATCCCCTCCCCCCACTGCACCATCCTCAATCCCCCTCCCCTCCAATCTATCATCCCCTCCCCTCACTGCACCATCCTCAATCCCCCTCCCCTCCAATCTATCATCCCCTCCCCTCACTGCACCATCCTCAATCCCCCTCCCCTCCTCTCTACCATCCCCTCCCCTCACTGCACCATCCTCAATCCCCCTCCCCTCCTCTCTACCATCCCCTCCCCCCACTGCACCATCCTCAATCCCCCTCCCCTCCAATCTATCATCCCCTCCCCTCACTGCACCATCCTCAATCCCCCTCCCCTCCAATCTATCATCCCCTCCCCTCACTGCACCATCCTCAATCCCCCTCCCCTCCAATCTATCATCCCCTCCCCTCACTGCACCATCCTCAATCCCCCTCCCCTCCAATCTACCATCCCCTCCCCTCACTGCACCATCCTCAATCCCCCTCCCCTCCAATCTATCATCCCCTCCCCTCACTGCACCATCCTCAATCCCCCTCCCCTCCAATCTATCATCCCCTCCCCTCACTGCACCATCCTCAATCCTCCTCCTTCCCTCCACCACCTCCTTCCCTTCCACCTCCATTCCCTCATCAAGCTCCTCCCCCCCTCATCCTCCTCTCCCCTCCTCTTCCTCCTCCTCCCCCCCTCATCCTCCTCTACCCTCCCCCCTCCTCTCCCCTCCCCCCTCCATCTCAATCCCCTCCCATCCTCCTCACCCTGGGCCTCTCCTGCATCGAGTCCTGGTTCTCGCCCTTCGCCAGCCGCTCCCTCTCCTTCCTGGGCTTCCTGACGCCTCCAGGGGCCGGGGCCGGGGCCGGGGCCGTGCTGACGGCGGCCGTTGCGGGCGGCGGCGGCGGCGGCGGGTTGAGCTCGGGGCCTTGCTCGGGGCCTTGAGCCTGGGCCTGGGCCTGTCCTTGCTCCGCGTCCGGAGCCTGGGCCTGGGCCTGGTCGTGCTGTGGAGCCGAGGCGGGAGCGGGCTGTGCGGGCAAGGCCTCAGGCTCGGCGACGGGCGCCACGGGTGGAGGAGGCGGCGGCTGCGGCTGCGGCTGAGGTGGGGAGGTGTAGGCGGCGACTTTCAATGGCGGCGCCTTCGCCCCCCTGCCTTTGTCCTTCTTCTTCTTCTTGTCTCTTTTGGCGAAGAAATCGTCGAGGCTCTTGTGCTCCCGCTCGGCCATGGCGGCGGTTACCAGGAGACGGCGCGGCCGATCACTGCGCGCCCATGACCATGCCGGCCCCGCGCGGCCCCTCCCCGCCCCGCCCGCCGGAACCGCGCTCACCGCCGCCCTCCACAGCCAATCACAGCACCGCGCCCGCCCCCAGGCCCTGACTGACGGCCGCGCCCACCAATCACACCCACCGCGCCCGCCCCCAGGCCCTGACTGACGGCCGCGCCCACCAATCACACCCACCGCGCCCGCCCCCAGGCCCTGACTGACGGCCGCGCCCACCAATCACACCCACCGCGCACGCCCCCAGACCCTGACTGACGGCCGCGCCCACCAATCACACCCACCGCGCCCGCCCCAAGGCCCTGACTGACGGCCGCGCCCACCAATCACACCCACCGCGCCCGCCCCCAGGCCCTGACTGACGGCCGCGCCCACCAATCACAGCCGCCGCCCCCGCCCCCCGGCCCTGACTGACGGCCGCGCCCACCAATCACACCCACCGCGCCCGCCCCCAGGCCCTGACTGACGGCCGCGCCCACCAATCACAGCCGCCGGCCCCGCCCCCAGGCCCTGACTGACGGCCGCGCCCACCAATCACAGTCACCGCGCCCGCCCCCAGACCCTGACTGACGGCCGCGCCCACCAATCACACCCACCGCGCCCGCCCCCAGGCCCTGGCTGACGGCCGCGCCCAACAATCACAATCACCGCGCCCGCCCCCAGGCCCTGACTGACGGCCGCGCCCAACAATCACAGCCGCCGCCCCCGCCCCCCGGCCCTGACTGACGGCCGCGCCCACCAATCACAGCCCCCGCCCCCAGGCCCTGACTGACGGCCGCGCCCACCAATCACAGCCCCCGCCCCCAGGCCCTGACTGACTGCCGCGCCCACCAATCACAGCCGCCACACACACAATTCCCTCCCCCCCGGTCCACTGACTGACAGCTCCAGCGACCAATGGCGGCCGATGGGGCGAGGGAGCCCACCCCCCATTCCGCCGACTGACAGCCGTGTCCGCCAATCACAGCTACCACCGATCAAAGCCCGCCCACAAATCCACTGACTGACAGCCACAACAACCAATAGCGGCCGACGGGACGAGAGACCCCGCCGACTGACTGCCGTGTCCGCCAATCATAGGCGCCGGAAGCCAGATCCCGCCCCGCCCCCTGTGACCGACAGCCCCAATGACCAATCGCTGGCTAAATAAACCCATTACGTCCCGCCTCCGTCCGCTGACTGACGAGCAGCGCAGCCAATCGATGACGACGACCCCCCCTCAGGTCTAACAATCAGAGCCGAGGGCAGCCAGATATCCCGCCTTCCCATCAGATAAAGCATCATGTTTAATTTGACACCTAATTCACTTTCATATCTTCAGCATTAAAAATGTTATGGCCATTTTCATACTCGGAAATTAGCATCTTGTTCCCTATTACTTTGCCATTGACTTAACACAAAAGTTGTGATCAAGGACAGTTAAAAGCCCATAACTTTCTTAAAAATTAAGAGAACTGAATGACATTTTCAGTTATTATAGATTGAAGCATTCTGAAACAAATATGAAAGAATCTTGCTTGGATGACCTGAAATTAAAGCATATAATTAGTTAGTTACCCAATTGTAGCTAATTACAAACTTCAATTACTAGAAGTAATTTCAATAGCCTAAGTGTTCAAATAACTTTCACCCAAGAATTCACAATAGAACATGATTTTTAAATCTCATTGTCAGGCATTTATAGGCCAAATGGAAGGAATTTAATGTTTATTTCCCGTAAATGAATGGGCATTTTAATCATCTTGCGAGTGGGATTTTGTGGAATGCTATCAATTGGAACGTTGCAGTTGCGGTGAATCTGAACCCCCATATCGGCAGGAAAAATACTGCCGGTTCGTATGGGGAATAAATCACCGTTTCGCAACATAAATTGTGGATTAAAGGCATCTTAAGAAGCACTTTTATACATAAAATAAACGGCTTTCCTTTACCTGTCCTGTACATGAAATCCATCCCCGTTGTCGCCATTGACGGCTATAGAAACTGATTTTTAAATTACTCCCGCGCTGAACTTGTCGGACGATTTAAAAAAAAAATTCACAGAACGGCAGTCGGAACAATTCTTCAGCAAAAGCTTGCACTCCGAGTAAAAAATATTGAGGACACGTAGGAGAAACACTGCATTTTAACCCTGCCCCCCCCCCCCCCCCCCCCTCAAAGGTGCCGAAGTCGCGCACCACGGCCAGTGGCAGAACTACAGCGCCGCTGAAGGTAAGTTTTGTAACATAGCTGTATCTAGCCCTCTCTTGAAAGCAACCGGCCTCCACCTAAGGCAGAGAATTCCACAGAGTCACAAGTCTCTGTGGTGAAAACGTTTTTCCTCATTTTCCACAATTCTCTCCCTCAGAGGGCAGTGGAGGCAGGTTCTCTGGATGCTTTCAAGAGAGAGCTAGATAGGGCTCATAAATATAGTGGAGTCAGGGGATATGGGGAGAAGGCAGGAACGGGGTACTGATTGGGGATGATCAGCCATGATCACATTAAATGGTGGTGCTGGCTCGAAGTGCCGAATGGCCTACTCCTGCACCTATTTTCTATGTGTAGGAAAGAACTGCAGATGCTGGTTTAAATCGAAGGTAGACACAAAGTCCTGGAGTAACTCAGCGGGACAGGCAGCATCTCTGGAAAGAAGGAATGGGTGACATTTTGGGGTGGGGACCCTTCTTCAGACTGATCTACACATATTTTTAGTATGTGTTAAAAGTATGTTTTAGTGTTCCTTGTTTTGTTTGATATCAGGAAGATTGTTCGTGTCCTCCTTAGTGAAGACAGATCCAAAGTACCTGTTCAACATTGCCATTTTCTTGTTCCCCATAATAAATTCACATTTTTCAGTCTTCAAGGGTCCAACTTAGGTCTTAACTAGGGTTACACAAAAAGCTGGAGAAACTCAGCGGGTGCAGCAGCATCTAAAGAGCGAAGGAGATAGGCGACGTTTCGGGTCGAGACCCTTCTTCAGACTGGTCAGGGATCAGGGGAAACGAGAGATATAAACAGTGATGTGGAGAGATAAGGAACAATGAGTGAAAGATATGCAAAAAAGTATTGGTGACAAAGGAAGCAGGCCATTGTAAGCTGTTTGTGGTGTGAAAATGAGAAGCTAGTGCGACTGGGTGGGGGGGGGGGGGGGGGGGGGGGGGGGGGGAGATGAGAAGGAATGTCAGGGCCAGAGGGCTGAGGGAGAGTGGGGGGGAGGCAGTCTGGGTTAACAGAATTGAGAAAATTCAATGTTTAAGCCCAGAGGATGCAGACTCCCCAAGCGGAATATGAGGTGCTGTTCCTCCAACTTGCGGTGTTGATCACTCTGGCCGTGGAGGAGGCGCAGGACCGAGAGGTCGGATACGCAGTGGGAGGGGGAGTTGAAGTGCTGAGCCACCGGGAGGTCGGGTTGGTTATTGCGGACCGAGCGGAGGTGTTCGGCGAAACGATCGCCCAGCCTCCGCTTGGTCTCACCGATGTAGATCAGCTGGCATCTGGAGCAACGGATGCAGTAGATGAGGTTGGAGGAGGTGCAGGTGAACCTCTGTCGGACTTGGAATGACTGCTTGTGGTCCCTGAAAGGAGTGGATGGGGGAGGTGAAGGGACAAGTGTAGCATCTCTTGCGGTTGCAAGGGAAAGTGCCCGGGGAAGGAGTGGAGCGGGAGGGAAGGGAAGAATTGATGAGGGAGTTGCGGAGGGAGCGGTCTTTGCGGAAGGCAGACAGGGGGGGAGATGGGAAGATGTGGCGAGTGGAGGGGTCACGTTGGAGGTGACGAAACTGGCGGAGGACTATCTGTTGTATGCGCTGGCTGGTGGGGTGAAAGGTGAGGACCAGGGGGACTCGGCCCTTGTTGTGAGTGGGGGAATGGGGAGAGAGGGCAGTGTTGCGGGGTATGGAGGAGACCCTGGTGCGAGCCTCATCTATAGTGGGGGAGGGGAAACCCCGTTCTCTGAAGAACGAGGACATTTGCGATGACCTGGTGTGGAACACGTCATCCTGGGAGCAGATGCGGCGTAGACGGAGGAATTGGGAATAGGGGATGGAGTCCTTACAGGAAGCAGGGTGGGAGGAAGAGTAGTCCAGGTAGCTGTGGGAGTCAGTTGGTTTGTAGTGGATGGCAGTCAGGAGTGTATCACCTGCAATAGAGATGGTGAGGTCAAGGGAATGGTAGGGAAATGTCGGAAATGGTCCACTCTATTCTTTGCACTTCCACATGCCGATGTAAAAGCCTCTTAAACATCACTATGGTATCTGCCTCCTCCACTGTAAAAAAAACCTGCCCCACTCATCTCCGTTTAACACTCCCACTTCATTATGTACCTATTCCACCAGGAACAAGGTTCTGACATGCGTGTCATTGAAGGGGCTGTGGATAGGCATATAGATATGCAGAGAATGGCGG